>CM024754.1:101057218-101320407 GCA_014218235.1 Colocasia esculenta | reverse complement strand
GGCTGTTATGATTGGGAGATTCCCAGTCTCCTTCGGAGATTCAGATTTTCTTGTTTGGGGGGTTTTATCGGCGATTTATTGATGAATTTCATCCATCGCCGCCCCATTGACTCAGCTAACCATAAAGGGAGTGAAGTTTGTTGTTCCGATGATGTGAGAGTAGTTTCAATTATTGAAGACTAAGCTCACTTCGGCTCCTGCATTAGTTTTGCCAAGCGGTGTAGAGGGTTTTGCTATCTACACGGATGCATCTCAGATTGGCCTTGCCTGTGTATTGATGCAGCAAGGAAGGGTAGTAGCATATGCTTCTCGTCAATTGAAGGAGCATGAGCGTAACTATCCGACTCATGATTTGGAGCTTGCGGCAGTGGTGCATGCACTGACGATCTGGAGACACTATCTTTATGGTGTCAGATTTGAGGTGTTCACTGACCACAAGAGTCTAAAGTATCTTTTTCCCAAAAGGAATTAAACCTGAGGCAGAGAAGATGGATTGAGTTCTGAAGGACTATGACTTCGACCACCAGTATCATCTTCGAAAGGAGAATTGTTGTAGCGGATGCCCTTAGTAGGAAGAGGTCATCGCTCCCATGATTGGAAGATGTTGGAGGATGCAGCGTGTGCGATGACTGAGTTAGAGCCATCTTTGTGTCAGGCTTTAGTAGCTCATTGTCCTTTAGGTCTTCGGTGTTGGATGAGGTGATCGAGCAACCAAAAAGCCGACCCTAGACTCCAAGAGCTAGTGGGTAGAGACTGGGAATATGTTAGAAAAGAATTAACACTCCTACCATTGACTCTTATAATGTATCTAGAGACTAATTGGTTTCCATCCTTTTCTCAGGAACCCTCATAACACTCTCACTCAACTGCAATGGCTCGCAACCAGTGGCAAGCTATGCAAGACACTGTGGCTGGACTTACTCAGGCCCTACAAAATGTAGTTCAGGCTGGAAATCAGGCTGCAGCTGCAAGGAATGGCGCCGGTGATCTGCACCGGAATTTTAGGAGTTTAAACCCTCCTCGTTCTCTGGATCCCCTGACCCAGATGAAGCAGAAAAATTGGCAAGAGGAGATAGAAAGGATTTCCAAGTGATGCAATGCACTAATAGGGAAAAAGTGGTACTGGCCACTTTCTAATTTACTAAAGATGCTCGAGCATGGTGGAAGGCCACCTCGGCCCCCCTGCCAAATGTAGCTGAACTAGAGTGGGCCGGATTCCTGGAGATATTTCGGGGAAGGTATTTCTCTGAGAGAGTCAAGGAGAAGAAGGCAGCAGAGTTTGCCACACTAAAACAGAAAGGGATGTTCGGGCTGAGTACGAGGCTCAGTTCGTGCGCGTGTTGTGGTATGCCCCACACTTGGGGGGGAACTGAAAGACGTTAAGGCAAATCGGTTCATGGATTGGCTCAGGCCCATGTTCATTGAAAGGCTGGGACCACACAACATTCAAACTTACACTGAGATGGTTCAAAAATCTCAGCTGGTAGAAGACACCATGGCCAAAAGTAGAGGGCATGAGGGGCAAGGACAACTCCAAGCCGGTTTTCGTCAAGAAGGGAGCCTCCTAATATTGCTCCAACTTTTCGTAACAACAACGTCAACAACACAACAAGAGGCCGAATGCCGGAAGAGATTTGCTGGAGACAAGAGAGTCAAAGTGGAAGGTAGGCAGTTGGCTGAAAACTGCAAATTCTGTGATAAACCGGGGCACCCAGCGAAGAATGCTTGAAGAAGCTCGGGGCGTGCTTGAAATGCGGAGGTCGTGAACCACCGTATTCCGGACTGTCCTATGCTAAAGGACCAGCCAAGTAGAGCTCAGAATGTACCACGGCGTCAGGGACTCCTTAATGCTGTCATAGAAGCCGACCTACCCGGAAGGGGGTATGGTGGAAGGTACCATTTCCATACACTCGCAACCTGCATTTGTGCTTATGATACTAGAGCTGCATATTCATTTATTTCTACCACAGTTGCTGCAACTCTACCTGTCAAACATTACCCTTGGAATCTAGATCACGGTAGCCTCTCCAACTAGGCTCAGAATCTGAATTCACTCACTACTTGCCGAAATTGAAACTATAATGTGAGGACACAATCTCCTGCCGACCTATCTGTTTAGACGTAAGGGTTATGATGCCATTTTGGTTGTCGATTGGCTAATTGAATATGATGCCGATGTAAACTGTTGCCATAGCGGGTCACTTTTAAAAGACCAAACCTTCCAACTCTATCACTACTTGGAAACCGTTATCACAAACACCCTATCTTGATATCCTCCTTAAGGCTTCTAAGCTGATCAACCAGGGTTGTGATGCTTTCCTAGTTCCGTTTTGGCAACTGAAAAGAAGAACCGACCCTAGAGGACATTCCAATAGCTAGGGACTATCCTAATGTATTTCCAGAGGAATTACCTGGTATACCACCTGAGCGGGAGGTAAACTCACTATTGAGTTACTCCCTGGGGCAGCCCCTATTTCAAAGGCTCTGTATCGCATGTCCCCTATTGAATTGCAGGAGTTGAAAAAGACAGATCCAAGAATGCTAGATCAGGGTTTTATATCAGGCCTAGCACATCCCCGTGGGGAGCGCCAGTGCTATTTGTCAGAAAGAAGGACAGGACAATGAGGCTATGCATTCTTAACCGTCAGTTAAACCAGTTGACAATAAAGAATAAGTACCCAGACCCTGCATCGACGAACTGTTTGACCAGATCTCTATGCACAATATTTCTCTAAGATAGATCTAAGATCAGGCACCATCAACTAACAATAAAGGAGGAGGATATTCACAAGTCTGCGTTCCGGAGTAGATATGGTCACTATGAGTTCGTGGTCCATGTCGTTTGGTTTAACAAATGCCCCAGCGGCTTTCATGCAACTTATGAACAATATTATAGGCCATACTGGACCAGTTTATAGTGTGTTTATTGATGACATCCTTATTTACTCCAATCTAAGAAGAACATGAGGAACACTTGAAGGTTTCTCGCAAGTGCTCAGAAATAATCAACTCTATGCTAAACATAGTAGTGTGAATTCTAGATGGAGGAAGTGTCTTTCCTTGGTCACATCATATCCAAAGAGGGAATCTCTGTGGATCCATCTAAGATGGAGGCAGTAAAGAACTGGGAAAGTCGACAACTGTGTCGGAGATTAGGAGCTTCTGGGGTTAGCTGGTTATTATCATCGCTTCAAAAGATTTCTCAAAGATAGGTGTACCATTGACCAGGCTTACCAGGAAGGAGAATCATTCGCATGGACTGATGAATGTGAAGAAAGTTTCAGGGCATTGAAAGCACCTTACCTCAGCACCCGTACTGACCCTGCCTTTGCTAGGGGTAGTTTTGAAGTATACCCGATGCATCCGAGATCGGCCTTGGCTGTGTGCTGATGCAAAATGGGAAAGTTATATGCTACGCGTCCAGACAATTGAAGAAGCACAAGGACAATTATCCTGTACATGATCTGGAGCTAGCTGCTGTAGTCTTCGCCTTGAAGATATGGCATCATTACTATATGGTGAGAAATTCATTGTGTTTTCTTCTGACCATAAAAGCTTGAAGTATCTGTTTTCCCCTCACAGGACTTGAATATGAGACAGCGGAGGTGGTTGAGTATCTCAAAGACTTCGACTTTCACGATCCAATATCATCCAGGAAAGCAATGTGTGGTGATGCTCTAAGTAGAAAACCAATGATCACATTGTCAAGTTTAATGGTGACGAATGGAAGCTATTAGAATTGTGACGCCCTCATTATACCGGTCGGGGTTATACCAACCCACGTCGGTATAGCGAAGTCCTCATAGTGGGACATTTACCCCAAACCATACAAACAGCTGAAATACACGCGAATATACAACAAAGTAGCGGAAGTAAAAGACAACTGTCTTCATTATTCATCATCCACATTAAACATACATGAAATTCGCAATTAGTATTAAGAGCTAAAAGTTCACATAATTTAAATTAACTGGAATTTAAATACATAATGTCCACACTTATCATTCTTTTCATGATAACTCTAATACAACGTTCAAATTACATACTATGAAACGCACAAGTCACAAAGAACTCCAAAACTAATCTCCACGCTCGGAGTCCGTCTCCACTATCTCCTCCAACGGTGCCACGTCACCAACTACACCTGTACGCCGAAGCAAGGTGAGTCTAAAACTCAGCAAGCACACTACTCATAACATACACTATAAGTCTAGCGGTTTCTACATGCACATTCCCAATTTTCAACACATGGCATGCTAGTCATTTGAAAGTTTCAACCTATCATGAAGGTTTTACAAATTAATACATGGATCATGCTTTCAGATTTCTAGGAATAAAACTTACCTATCACATGCTCTCTACTCAATTTCCTCGTGAAATTTTGCCTTAAAGAACCAAGACAGAGAGCTACCAACATGAACACTGTGCATATATGAAAGGAAAACACACTAGCATGGGTTTTACATGTTCTTAAGCACATACATGGACATTTTCTCAGGCTTTAAGTTGCTGGTTTCACATGTTTAATGGTTGTAAACCTACACATGAGAGCTACAATGTTGTTAAAACATACCATGTGAACAACCAATCATACCATTTTGTACACGTGCTCATCAATTACCCCTAACATGGATTCTAGACATTTTTGCACATATTAACATGATGATAACAACATGAAATTACTGATTTCACATGGTTTCAGATTTTGTCTCACATGGATCTCAATGTCATATTCTCACATTTAGTTTCACATTTTCTTACACAAGTTTCCAATTCACATGGTTGCATTTACACATACACATTTCACATTGTTCACTTACACATTAACACATGAACACATACACATTACACATTCACTTTAGGTGTCGTGACACATAGCCCAAACCACCAAAGAAGACATATACACATCACATTACACATAGACGCCATCTAGGCATTACAATGGCGACTCTTGGACTGCGCAGACCGGGAGAACAAGTCTCCACCCTAACCAGTGGTACTTGTCCACCTCAGGATTCCCCCTAATGCCCTTAGGTCACTTACACATTGAACTTTCTCAGGGGACTTTTCCCTGATATAGTTCACTGCCCTCTGTGGAAGCAATGTCACACTTGGCACAATTTAACATTTACACATTTTACCGATTTACACATGGTTTTACACATATCACTTTTCATCTCATTCACTTTCTCACTCACATGCTATCTCTTTTTCCTGACATGACACTACAGATTTCAGGAGTTTAACACACAGTAAAATTACCAATCAGGTTGGATTTAACGATATCTAATCACTTACGATGGCATGCATAAGTTTTTACATTTCTCATGGAAAGTTCATAACTCCTTATATACTGGTCCAAATGACCTGGAAATTTAACCACATGCTATTTTCAGGTTCAGATCATACATTCAATTTTTCAGATTTTTCCGAGCTAAATAGAATTTACAAGAAATCAAATACCTATTTAGCATGCTATTCATAATTTAAGTTGACATGGAGCTTAACACCATCACACATTTTTGCCACTTACTGTCTGAATAGAGACTACTGTTATATGCATGATCTGAAAATACAGAATTATCCTAAATCATACAACCATAGATTTATCACACCATTTTGTTCTTACATGCCTTTTTATTTATTGAACCGAAATTAATAGCAACTTATGCAAGCATGGATAATTTATCAAAATTTTGGGTACACATATACATTCATGATCTGACAACACCTAGGACACTCAGACTAGTCCTAATCATAAAACATGGATTGGCAAGATCACTAACAACTCATGCTTGAATTTCATGGGATAAAAATTCTAGCATCACCAACACCACATCATGACTCATCCACATACCACATCACTATATGCATAGTACATAAGAGTTACATATATCCTCATCGTGAAACATATCAAAAATATCTACATAGAAGGCAGAACAGGCTTGCTGTTCTGCTCAGATGAACTTGGCGGCGGTCTCATGGCTATTCAAAAGTGGACGGCCAATCGCCGGCGCACACCTGAGCTTGGCGTCAAGGCATTGACGCCAATTCCTGTCTGTGCAAACACAGACCGAGCTCAATAAAGGGGGGAAAGGGGGGACCAAGACACGAGGAAAATGTATAAAAAATGATAACCCCATCCTAGACACATACATGAACATCTGGGTTAGGGTACTTGCCTTTTAGAAGTTACTCCTAAGGATCAAAAGTGCTGGTGAAGCCCTCCTTGGGCAGTCCCAAGAAGGTGCAGAACGTCCTCCAAGATCTCCTTCCTCCGGGCTCCTGGATGATCTCCACAGCAAGGAAACGTCGGGGAGGTCTTCTCCTTCAGTCCAGCTAGCTTCTTGTCGAGGAAGATGGCCGGATCCAGCTTCAAAGGGTCAGATCTTTGGGTGCAAAGTGGGGGTTTCTCACAGCTTCCTCTAGGGTTTTTCTCCTCTTGTTTCTCTCTGCAAAGGGTGAAGAGAGGGTTGGGGAAGGCAGATCCGGGTTCAACAATGGGAGAGGCCTCTCTCCCACTCACAAGGTGACAAGATGGCTCTCAGAGCCGTTGGGGACAGCTCCCCAATGGTGAGTCCCTTGTTTCCAGAATTTCGGCTCTGCAATGCATGCAGGTCAGAGAAATAGGCGTCCACATCGTTAGACGCCAGGATTAGTGTTGGCGTCCATGGGTGGACGCTGACACCACCTCAACGGCTAGGGGTTGACGCCAATCTGGCCTTCGGCCAGAAACTCTAAAACTGCAGAAAACCTGCATACCATGCATATATACATGCAATATGTATATGGTAGTGTATCCATACTATCACCATTCAATACATGCATTATTTACATCTATATAAACACATGCACACGTAATTGTACTAATTAATACGTACGTTAATATGTATATACATACACAAGCACAAATATACACAACAATACAAATAATGTGACGGAAATTCGAGGGCCTTACACCCTCTCCCCCTTAAGAAACTTCGTCCTCGAAGTTAGAACGACACTACTCAAACAAAAGGGGATACTTCTTCTTCATCGCATCCTCAAGCTCCCAAGTAGCCTCCTCTCGTGAGAAGTTCCGCCATAGAACTTTCACCGACGCAATACTCTTGTTCCGGAGATGCTGAACCTTCCGGTCAAGAATGGCTACTGGTTGCTCGACATACGAAAGATCTGGCTGGATCTCCACTGGCTCATGACTAATCACATGAGACGGATCTCGGACATACTTCCTGAGCATAGATACGTGGAATACAGGGTGAACGCTAGCCAAAGTTGGGGTAATGCTAGCTCATATGCCACACTGCCCAAACGTCTGAGAATCTCATATGGGCCAATGAATCTAGGGCTTAGCTTGCTATGCCTGCCAAATCTACGACACCACGAGTAGGCGATATCTTCAAGAAGACATGATCGCCAACCTCGAACTCCAAATCCTTTCTCCTGTTGTCGGCATAACTCTTCTGCCTATCCTGTGCCGCAACAAGCCTCTTCCGATAAGCTGAATCTTATCCGAAGTTTCCTGAACTAACTCTGGTCCGATCAGCTGCCTATCACCAGTCTCCTCCCAACATAACGGAGATCTGCAGGGCCTACCATACAACGCCTCGAATGGAGCCATACCAATACTCGCATGAAAGCTGTTGTTGTATGCGAACTCCACAAGAGGTAAATGACGCTCCCAATCATCCTTCCAATCCAAACACACGCTCTCAACATATCCTCGAGCGTCTGGACTAGTCCTCTCGGACTGTCCATCGGTCTGGGGATGAAACGCCGAACTGAGCTTCAGCTCCGAACCTAACGCATCCTGAAGACCCTTCCACACCTCGAAGTAAATCTCGGATCTCGATCCGAAATAATCGACTTCGGCACACCATGCAATCTAATGATACCACTAACATACAATCTAGCTAAACTCTCTACTGACTGCTTCTTCATAGGCAAGAAATGAGCAGTCTTCGAGAATCTATCTACAACTACCAAATCGAGTCATTGCCCCTTCTAGATCGAGGCAAACCCGAACGAAATCCATAGTGACAGCTTCCCACTTCCATACTGGGATATCCATCCTCTGCATAAGGCCGGATGGTCGCTGTCGCTCGGCCTTCACTTGCTGACATACTAGACATCTAGACACATAATCCGCAACATCTTCTTTCTTCATGCCGGACCACCAAATGATCTCTTCAGGTCTTGATACATCTTAGTGTTACCCGGATGAATAGAGAATCGCGATCTATGAGCCTCCGCTAACACATGCTCACGACATCTACCAAATCAGGGACACAAACACGGTGCTGAAATCTAATCACACCGTCCTCATCACGAGCAATGCCCGCCTTGCCCACTAACTCTAACAATCTAGGGTCGCTCCTACTGTCCATCACCTCATCCAAACAGAGGATCTAAGGGATAGCTGAGCTACAAAAGCCTGACACACGCGATGGCTCTAACTCGTCATAGAGTACGCCGCATCCTCCAACATCTTCCAATCCTGCTGGAGCGAAGACCTCTTTCTACTAAGAGCATCCGCTACGACATTCGCCTTTCCAGGGTGGTACTGAAGGTCGAAGTCATAGTCCTTCAAGAACTCAATCCATCTCCTCTGCCTCAGGTTTAATTCCTTTTGGGAGAAAAGATACTTCAAGCTCTTGTGGTCGGTAAACACCTCAAATCTGACACCATAAGATAGTGCCTCCAGATCTTTAGTGCATGAACCACTGCTGCGAGCTCCAAGTCATGAGTCGGATAGTTCCTCTCATGCTCCTTTAACTGACGAGAAGCATAAGCCACTACCCTGTCTTGCTGCATGAGCACACAGCCTAAACCAATTGAGACGCATCCGTATAAATGGCAAAGCCCTCTAGACCACTAGGCAATACCAATACCGGAGCAGAAGTAAGCTTAGCCTTCAATAGCTGGAAGCTACGCTCACATGCCTCAGACCATACAACTTCTCACCCTTCCTGGTCAGCTTTGTCAAGGGGCGGCGATGGATGAGAAACCCTCAATGAATCGCCGATAGTAACCAGCTAACCCAATAAAACTACGAATCTCCGAAGGGGTCCTGGAATCTCCCAATCCATAACTGCTGGACCTTCGCTGGATCAACTGCAACACCAGCGCCGGAGATAAATGCCCGAGGAAATGAACCTCGCGCAACCAAAAATCGCACTTGCTGAATTTTGCATACAGCTTGTGCTCACGAAGAACCTCTAACACTAACCTCAAATGCTGACGGTGGGTGGCCTCATCCGGAGAGTAGACCAACACATCGTCAATAAACACTACGACAAAGCTATCTAAGTAAGGCCTAAACACCCGTTCATGAGATCCATGAACGCTGCAGGGGCATTGGTCAATCCGAAAGGAGGACCAAGAACTCATAATGTCCATAACGGGTTCTAAATGCCGTCTTGGACACATCCTCACTCCGAATCCTCAACTGATGATAACCAGATCGCAAGTCAATCTTAGAAAAGATTGATGCCTCTCGCAACTGGTCAAACAATCATCAATGCGAGGTAAGGGATACCTGTTCTTCACAGTCACTTGGTTCAACTTCCTATAGTCAATGCACAACCTAAGTGACCCGTCTTTCTTCTTGACGAATAATACAGGTGCGCCCCAAGGGGAAACACTAGGGCAATAAATCCCTTATCAAGCAACTCTTGCAACTGCCTCCTCAACTCGGCTAACTCCGCAGGTGCCATCCGATATGGCCTTCGAGATAGGAGAGGTGCCCGGAAGCAACTCTATGGTAAACTCTATCTCTCTATCCGGTGGCAATCCAGACAAGTCATCAGGAAAGACATCTGGAAAATCCTGCACTACCTCATCTCCGCAAGAGTAGGTGACTCATCAGCTCTGGTACTAACACCACGCTGGCAAGAAAAGCGTCACAACCCTTGTTTACCATGCGCATCGCCTTCATGGAGAGATGACCATAACCTTCCAGCCAAGTTCCTTGGCAAGGGATGAGAGAACTCGTCCTCACCAGGAATGCGGAAAACAATCCTCTTCCGACGACAATCCACTAACGCATAGTGCTCCTCTAGCCAATCCAGACCAAGAATAGCATCATAGTCCTTCATCTTTAGCAAGAAGAAACACCCATCTAGGATTCTATCCTCAATGCACACAGGTAACGACGGAATGCACTTCCTAGTCGATACCGTACCCGCAGGGGTGTGCACAGACAAAGGAGACCTCTAAATCCTCAGACTCTATGCCTGACTCTAGGGCTAACTGCCTAGCGAACCACTCGGAAATGAACGAGTGAGTAGCACCCGTATCAAACAAAACCCGAGCGTGCACACCTAAAAGCAAAACCGTACCTTCGGTGACATGCTCCGCCTGCTCGGCGTCCTCACGAGCTAAAGCAAACACTCGAGCTGGGGCTCGAGGCCTTCCTGGTCTTCCTGTAGCTGGCGCGGCTGCCGCTACTACTGGGGCTGGCGCTCCACGCTGAGCTCCCTGCTTGAAGTCTTGGGCAATCCTTGATCTTGTGGTCGCGCTCTCCGCACTTCAAGCATCTACCCGCTACCAACCAACACTCGGAACCACCCATGTGTCTTCCCGCAGTGGGACACTCTTTCTTCACACCAGGGGAACGTACAGAAGGTACCTGAGAGTTGCTGACTGTCACGGATCGCTGCGGTGTCTGGTACACCTTTTCTTCTTATCCTGCCGCTGGAATGTCGCTGCCGGCCTCTTCTGCGAAGCCTTCTTTTCCTCCAGATATTGCTCCATTTCTCCCTCCTGCCTGCAGCAGCACTGAGGGCCTCGTCCAGCGTGCGGTGGTCAAACGCCACAAGTCTCGTCCGCAGTGATGGCTTGAGTCCCATCACGAATTTCTTCGTCTTCCTGCGCTCATCCTCTACGATATGCGGTGCATACTTAGAAAGTTCAGAAAACCTTGCCTCGTATTCCAGCACGGTCATGGAGCCTTGCGTCAGGGAGAGGAATTCATGCTCCATCTTGTCCTGGATATGCTCTGGGATGAACTTGGCTCGACGAAAGAGCCTCACGAACGCGTCCCACGCCACGTCAACTGCTCCGTCCTCAAAGCGTGTACAGTAGGGAGGACCACCATACATCCGCTCTCTCTCTGCAATACACCTTCATAAGCACCAACTAACAAATTCTAACTTAAGCAGAACATACAAACATACAATTAAAAGCCTACCTGTAGCATGTAGGTGGCTAATGTCACCTTATCCTCATCAGGGCACCTGATGGCTCGGAAGATTTTCTCTGTCTCCCTTAACCAACTTTCTGCCATTAATGGATCACTCTCCTCCCCCTTAAAAGAGGGTGGGGTCATCCTCTTGAATCGCTCCATGATGGGAGGTCCACCATGGTCCTGAGCTGGTGCCTGAGCCTTCTACATTAAACACATTAGGCAATACACAATAACACAATATCATGCAATTTAAATAGCAAACTACTAGTTGTTTCATTATTCTACCTGGGCCTCCAACTGTGCCTGGAGTGCTGCCTGGGTATGAGCCTGCGTCTGCATGGCTTGCACCAGACCTTGCATGAATACTCCGTAATCCACAGGCGGCGATGGGGGAAGTACAGGGCCTTGGGTGCTGGGCCTGTTGCTCCGCCCCGCTCATCACGTCTCGGCTCGTCCTCACGGGCTGACGCTCCGCCACGCCTACCTCTCGAAGCCATGGCTGTAATAAAATTTCAGCCACCATTAGAGCTAGGTTACTAAGTTTTCTAACCATTTTCTTATCTATCTTTCACTTCTTATTAGTGTCTTCTACACATGTGGACATACTTAGCATGCAATGAGATGATGACTTAGGTATATTCATGTGCAATCTCAACCGGTCGCTCTGATACCAATCTCTGTGACGGCCCTCATTATACCGGTACGGTTATACCAACCCACGTCGGTATAGCGAGAGTCCTCACAGTGGGACATTTACCCAAACGATACAAAAGCTGAGATACACGCGAATATACAACAGAGTAGCGGAAGTAAAAGACAACTATCTTCATTTATTCATCATCCACATTAAACATACATGAAATTCGCAATTAGCATTAAGAACTAAAAGTTCACAAATTTAAATTACTGGAATTTAAAACATAATGTCCACACTTATACATTCTTTCATGATAACTCTAATACAACTTCAAATTACATACTATGAAACGCACAAGTCACAAAGAACTCCAAAGACTAATCTCCGCGCTCGGAGTCCGTCTCCACTGTCTCCTCAACGGTGCCACGTCACCAACTACCCTGTACGCCGAAGCAAGGAGTGAGTCTAAAGACTCAGCAAGCAACACTACTCATAACATACACGTATAATCATAGCGTTTCTACATGCACATTCCCAATTTTCAACACATGGCATGCTAGTCATTTGAAGTTTCACCTATCATGAAGGTTTTACAAATTAATACATGGATCATGCTTTCAGATTTCGGAAAAAACTTACCTATCACATGCTCTCTATCAATTTCCTCGTGAAATTTTGCCTTTAAGACCCAAGACATGAGAGCTACCAACATGAACACTGGCATATATGAAAGGAAAACACACTAGCATGGTTTTACATGTTCTTAAGCACATACTGGTCAAATGACTGGAAATTTCACCACAAAAATGGTGGGGGGGCTATTTTCAGGTTCAAGATGCATACATTCAATTTTTCAGATTTTTCCGACTAAATAGAATTTACAAGAATCAAATACCTATTTAGCATGCTATTCATAATTTAAGTTGACATGGAGCTTAACACCATCACACATTTTGGCCACTTACTGTCTGAACAGAGACTACTGTTATATGCATGATCTGAAAATACAGAATTATCCTAATCATACAACCATAGATTTATCACAACTTTCTTTCTTACATGCCTTTTTATTTTGAACCGAAATTAATAGCAACTTATGCAAGCATGGATAATTTTATCAAAATTTGGGGTACACATATACATTCATGATCTGACAAAACCTAGGCACTCAGACTAGTCCTAATCATAAAACATGGATTGGCAAGATCACTAACAACTCATACTTGAAATTTCATGGATAAAAAATCTCTAGCATTCACCACACACACATCATGACTCATCCACATACCACATTCACTAGTATGCATAGTACATAAAAAGATTACATTATATCCTCATCGTGAAACATACAAAAATATCTACATAGAAGGGCAGAACAGCTTGTTGTTCTGCTAAGATGAACTTGGCGGCGGTCTCTGGCCGTTCCAAAAGTAGACGGCCAGATCGCTGTATGCACACCTGGAGCTTGGCGTCAAGGCATTGACGCCAAGTTCCTGTCTGTGCAGAAACACAGACCGAGCTCAATAAAAGGGTGAAAGGGGGATCCAGGACATGAGGAAAATGTATAAAATTGATAACCCATCCTAGACACATACATGAACACTATGGGTAGGGTACTTGCCTTTTAGAGTTACTCCTAAGAGATCAAAAGTGCTGGTGAAGCCCTCCTTGGGTAGTCCCAAGAAGGTGCAGAACGTCCTCCAAGATCTCCTTCCTCCGGGCTCCTGGGTGATCTCCACAGCAAGAACGTCGGGGAGGTCTTCTCCTTCAGTCCAGCTAGCTTCTTGTCGAGGAAGATGCCGGATCCAGCTTCAAAGTGTCAGATCTTTGGGTGCAAAGTGTGGGTTTTCTCATAGCTTCCTCTAGGTTTTCCTCCTCTTTTTCTCTCTTGCAAAGGGTGAAGTGAGGGTTGGGGAAGGCAGATCCGGGTTCAACATATGGAGAGGCCTCTCTCCCACTCACAAGGTGACAAGATGGCTCTCAGAGCCGTTGGGGACAGCTCCCCAATGGGTGAGCTCCCTTGTTTCTGGAATTTCGGGCTCTGCAACGCATGCAGGTCAGAGAAATCGGCGTCCACAATCGTTAGACGCCAGGATTAGTGTTGGCTCCATGGGTGGACGCTGACACCACCTCAACGCTAGGGGTTGACGCCAATCTGCCTTCGGCCAAACTCTAAAACATGCAGAAAACCATGCATACCATGCATATATACATGCAATATGTATATGGTACTGTATCCATACTATCACCATTCAATACATGCATTATTTACATCTAATATAAACACATGCACACGTAATTGTACTAATTAATATGTACGTAAATATGTATATACATACACAAGCACAATATACACATACAAATACAAATAATGCGACGGAAATTCGAGGGCCTTACAAGAAGACTTCGCCAAGTTAAATATTGATTTTGTCATCAAAGAGAAGGGTTGCTTTGTTGCTAGTGTTAGAGCACAACCAACACTATTGGAGGACATCACAACACTCCAAGACAATGACCCGGTACTTGTAGAGATTAAGGCTAATCTAGACCAGAGGCCAGATTTCTCATTAACTGAAGATGGAAGGCTATTGTTCCAGGACCGAGTCTATGTACCCGACCATGCTGAGACAAAGAAAGTGATTATGGATGAGGCTTACAAGACCAGATATACTATTCATCCTGGAACTACCAAAATGTATCAAGATTTGAGAAGAAGCTTCTGGTGGCCTAATATGAAGAGAGAGGTGGCGGAATATGTCACCCGATGCTTAACATGTCAAAAGGTCAAGGCGGAACACTTGCAACCCGCAGGTAAACTCAAACCCTAGAAATCCCAGCATGGAAATGGGAAGGTATAGGGATGGACTTTATTTTCGGACTACCTAAATCTAGAGGTGGATTCGATGGTATCTGGGTTATTGTCGACCGCTTAACTAAGTCGGCTCACTTCTTGCCAGTGAAGAATAGTGGTCAGTAGATGTTCTGGCTGCATTGTATGTGAAGGAAATAGTCAGGTTACATGGAGTACCGATGTCTATCGTGTCTGATAGAGACCCTAGGTTTACATCCCACTTTTTGGAAAGGACTGCACTACTCCTTGGGATCTAAACTAAACTTTAGCATGGCTTTCCATCCACAGACAGATGGTCAGATGAAAGAACCAACCAGGTGATTGAAGATATGCTTAGAGCATGTGTCCTAGATTTTGGAGGTAGTTGGCACGAACACTTACCTCTTGTGGAGTTCGCTTAAATAATAGCTATCAAGGTAGCATTCAAATGGCACCATTTGAAGCACTCTATGGCAGGAGTTGTCGATCTCCATATGCTGGTATGAAGTTGGCGAAAAACAAATGTTAGGACCAGAGATGATAAGGGAAACCACAGAGAAGGTAAAACTTATTAAAGAAAGAATGGCACTGGCACAGCAAAGACAAAAGGCATATGCAATAAAAGAAGAAGAGACCTGGAGTTTCAGGTTGGTGAACATGTATTCTTGAAAGTGTCTCCAGGCCGTGGGATCAGACGTTTTGGCATTAAAGGCAAGTTGTCACCAAGGTTTGTCGGGCCTTTCGAAATCCTTGAAAGAGTCGGCGAGGTGGCATATCGTCTCGCTTTACTACCACAAATGGACGGAATACACAATGTGTTCCTCATATCCATGTTGAAAAAGTATGTACGAGATCTATGGCATGTCATAGAATACGAGCTTCTGGAATTCAACAAAGACAGAACATATCAAGAGAAGCCATTTAAGATCGTGGACCGGGAACTACGCCAACTAAGGAACAAGGTTATTCCACTAGTAAGGTTAGATGGAATCAACGCATGGATGAGGACGACACGTGGGAAACCGAGGAATCAATGCGCAAAGATACCCGAGTTATTCACAAGTAAGTACGCCTCACTTGTATAATACTTTCTATACATGAATTGGGGACCAAATTCTCTTAAGTGGGGGAGGATGTAGCACCCCAGAAATTTTAACTATATAAAAATTCGAATAAATGGAAATAAATAATTTCCATAATATCAGAGTATTTTAAACATACGTATCATGTCGTATGTGCTAAAACACATCGGAAATTTCGTAAAAATTATAAATCAACCCCAAACATTATTACTAAAGGTTTCACAAAGAAAGTTGTGCCAAGAAAAATCAGATTAATCAAGTTAAAGTGTTTTGCGACTTATTATCGTAATCATGAATAAGTTGAAAATTTATATCACTCGTACTCGGATGAGTCAGAAAATTAAATAAAAATCATATACGGACTTCAAATAATATCCTCTAATGACCCATCAAGAAATTTGGGTCAATAAAAATCATTTGGCTTGGTTTAAGAGTTATTGTGACTGATTATCCAATTAGGAAACAAGTCAGAAAACCGTTAACACGGAAATACGACGCAACCAAATTAAATAAAAATGTTGGAGAAACTTCTAACATTATATTTAATGACCCAATATCATAATTGGGCCAATGGACCACATATGGCCCAAAAATCAAATAAACTAGAAAATTCGTAACTCTAAATAGGCTGAAGTTAGAAAGAGGCAATTTGAGTTGAATTGGGATGCAATCATGCATTCTTGGCAACTCAAATTCGTGCCTAACTATGGTGGGAGGTTTCCTAAAGCCTCACACACTCTAAGGAGGAAGAAATCCTAAAAAATAGGAAACTAACCTGTCAAACCACAACTTGGCTTTCCTAGTCATAATAGGACTCCTAAACACCATGGTTGCTTAATACTCTTCACCAAACCTTAGGGACAAGTTTTAGAACTTGCTAGGGTCGTGTGGAGGAGCTCTTGGTGGCTGAGGAGCTATGGAACGACCACAAGAAGCTCATCTTCTTCCCCTTCTCGTCTGCTGCGACCTGCACAAACCGTCCACTTGAAGGCGACCAAAGGTGAGTCAAACCATAACCAAAACTTGCAAGGCCTATACCCCTGGAAAGACAGTCAAGTCTACGTTCTAACCCAAGTGGAATGCCCAAATTCCATGCAGTATACATGGAGTATTAAGCGTTTTCCTCCAAGTGGTCTGAACACAGGTTTTCTAGAAAAATGGGACTTCTTCAACCCAGAAGGTAGGTTTTCTTGGGCCAAACTTAACATATCCTAACCAATGTGTAAGCATCAAGTTATCTTTCATTTCCCACTGGTTTTCATCGTTGATTTCATTTAGTAGATTTTTAATTATAAGCGTTTTGCCAAAGTCGCGCACTGTTAAGGCTTTTCCCATTTTTATTACGTGTTGCATGCGATGCAAGACCGAATTAGAGAAAACCCACAACATGAACGGTTTTCTACTAGTTTACCTAGTCACTTCTGTGTTGAACGTTTTGTCTAAATGTCATTAGTTAGAGAGTTATAGGCATGGTAAGAGGTTGCTGCATGAAACTATTTTTTCAGGTTGCACTTGGCTTTTACGTTTGAGTTTGACTTGATTAAAGCCTATCGAAACCCTCATTATTTTCTAATTCTGATTTACTGGAAGTATCTTTGCATGTCTAGGTTAGTCTAAACTGGTTTTGTTTATTTTTCATACCCTGTACAATTTGTTCTCTATTTTTGAAGCACCCTGTGTCAATATAAGGCAGTTCTGGACCGCAATCCAAGAACATGTCCTTTCCCTGTCGGAGTCAGGCGTAGACCCTGTGAACGCGACGGCCCGATAGGCCGCGTTCTGAGGTCTTGTCACGACAGAAAACCCCGCCGCGTTCTGAACGCGATGCAGCGCTCCGTCGCTACCTTGCTGCCAATCTGACCGCCCCGTCGCGTTCTTCTCATCACCCTGTCGCGTTTTGGTCCCGACCCGTTGCGACCCTTACTAGGATCTGTCGTGACCTGACCCTGGGCCTGACAGCCCTGTCGCTTTCCTTACATGTACCCTCGCGATCTCATGATTTTACATTAAACCCCCACTTTTTTCTTGCAAATCTAACTGCTATACCGAGGTCTGTTTAACATGACAGTTAGTGTGTAAATTGCATGTCTTGAGTCTAATCATTACATGATCTCTACTTAATGGCTTAAAAGTGTTTAACCCATTTAAAATCTTTAAGTACACGAACAATATTCTAATTGCTCTCTTAAATGACGTGACTATTCATGTGACTTTTGATTAACTCTTTGAACTGTTCTAGCTTCTTAAAATGATAAATTGTTATCTTAAAATCTCGCAATCCATGTTTAGTTAAGTGCATAGTTTCATTGCATGCTATCATGTTAAAGTGTTTTCCGCGAGTTTGAGACCGATGGATTGTGGATTGAGACACGCGTACATCACTACACACACTTACACGTCTAGGCAGCCCTTTATTGGGAAATTGGAAACTCTCTACCGGTCATTCCGAATCGGTAGACTAGCGACCTTTTCACCAAGGCCTCCATAAATCTCCTCTGACCATGGATTCCCACATGGCCGATGAGTTGGTTGTACCATTGAAGTTCCCTGGAGATAGCGTGCACTTCCTTTCTCTTCTTGTTCTGGTGAGTGTGAATTACCATCTAGACTAAAGCCATTAATGTAAAGATTGAACTAAATCATAAATCGTACCGTTATGCTGCCGAATTTATCTCTTGACCATTGTTATCATGAAATCATGCTCAATTACTTATTACTAGTTCTCATCATCATCGTGAACATGACATTACACATGCTTACTTATTGAAACTCTCATTGGCCATCATTAATGACTGTGGGTATCTACATTTAAAAGTTTACGTGAGATGCTACAGGGCACGGCGTGTGTCCAAGGGCTCCAATCGCCCAATGATGGCTAGTCATAGATAGATGTTAACCATGGGTATAATGATTACTGGCGTTGCATCTGCGCTGGGAAATCGTGTGTGCGTGTTGAATGATAGATACAAAACCACATATACGTGTCCTGGTGTACATTCTTGATGGATCTTTTCATGGTGTACATTAGTGTCTATGTGCCCGATTAGTGTTACATGATCGTGCTCGTGCGTGCTTGCTTGCTTGCGTGATATGGCCAACCTGTATTTAATGCAACTAGTGATATCTTGCATTCTTGAAAACTATTGACATCAAGTGGAATCTTGCATGCTTGTATCAAAGTGATCTATTGCTAGTTCTATCTCGTTACATCCTTCTAGATCTCGTTCTATCATGATCTCTCTATCTAGCTTGTTTCATGTATCGTGTTTTAATGAGTTTTATTCGTACATGCATATCATGACATTCATCGTGCTTACCTAGTTCTAAAATGTTAATCACTTATATCATTGCCCGCACATTGAGATATAAAATCCTACTGGGCTAGTTTGCTCACCCCCTACTTTTACCCAATTTAGGTGACTATGAAGATCAAGAGGAAGAGCAAGTCGAGGATGGGAATGCATCCGAGTGATGAGCGTTCCAACTGTGAGTCTGGTTATAGTAGTTTACTTCGAGTGTTAGTACCATGTAGTAGGAAGTGAGGAATAAGTGTAATTTTCCCTTTTATTGAGTCTTAGTCTTGTACTAGTTTCCATTTTGAATACAATTTATATTGAGTTCAACATTTGGGGCCCTATTATGATGTTGTGTTGATACACATTTAGTGCGTGCTAGCTAGAGGCTTATTTGCCGACTGTTCACTCTCGGAATATCGACTCGAATTATTCGAACTAATATCCGCTGCGTAATTCTCGGGACGTGACATTTAGAATGGGACAGTTCGGTATACGATGTTCATGACTCCCACATCGCAAGCAAGCCCCGACCTTCTTCCAACACTTGTCTGCTTGGTGCCCAGGCTTGTTGCAAAATTTACAATACTCCACCGTCATTGTTTCTTCTACTTTGATCTTTTTCTCCATGCCATAGTCCTTCCCAATGGTTGGCCTTTTGTTGTTGTTATTGTTGTTATTGGGGAAAGTTCCAGTTGTATCGACTGCTCCCCTTTTGTAAAGGTCGGCTTTGAGATGTCCTTTCCCCTCATGCCTCCCACCTTAGCCATGGTATCTTCTACCAGTTGACCTCTTTGGACCATCTTAGTGTAGGTTTGGATGTTGTGTGGTCCGAGCTTTTCAATGAACATGGGCCTGAGCCCATCCATGAAACGGTTAGCCTTTAGTCTTTCAGTTCCCACCAGGTGTGGGCATACACCCAGACGCGCGAACTGAGCCTCATACTCAGCCACAGACATTCTTTCTATTTTAGTGCGGCAAACTCCGCTGCCTTCTTCTCATTCACTCTTTCAGAGAAATATTTTCCCCGGAATATCTCTAGGAATCCAGCCCACTCCAGTTCGCCAACATTAGGTAGGTGGGCCGATGTGGCCTTCCACCATGCTTGGGCATCCTTAGTGGATTGAAAAGTGGCCAGTACCACCTTCTCCTTGTTCGTGCATTGCATGACTTGGAAGATCCTTTCTATCTCCTCCTGCCAGTTTTCTGCTCGTCTGGATCAGGGGATCTAGAGAAGCGAGGGGGGTTCAAACTCCTAAGTTGCAGTGTAAATCACCCGCTCCATTCCTAGCAGCAGTAGCAGCCTGATTTTCCGCCTGAACCGCATTGTAAAGCCTGAGTCAATCCAGCCACGGTTTCTTGCATAGCTTGCCACTGGTTGCGAGCCATTGCAGTTGAGTGTAAGAGTTATGAAGTTTGCTGAGAAAAGAATGGAAACCAATTAATGTCTCTAGATACATTATCAGAGTCTATGGGTAGGAGTGTTTTAATTCTTGCTAACATATTCCCAGTCTCTACCCATTCTCACTAGGTACTATATTTAATTTCCATGACCTAGGTTCCATAGGTATCTCCAATTCCTGAGACATATATCCTATTTGGTATTCCTAGGCTCTGATACCACGTAACTGTCACGTCCCGAGAATTACGCAGTGGATATTAATAATGCGGAATAATTCGAGTCGATATCCCGAGACGTGAACAGTCGGCAAATAAGCCTCTAGCTAGCACGCACTAAGTGTATAACAACATACATCATCATAGGGCCCAAATATTGAACTCAACTAATCTTGTATTCAAATCTCAACCCATTGTATTCCAAATACAAACTATTACTAGACTAAGACTCAATAAAAAGGAAAAGTGCATTTTATTCCTCACTTCCTACTACACGAATCTAACGCTCAAAGCAACCTAACTATAGCTAGACACATAGTTGGAACGCTCATCACTCGGATGCATTCCCATCCTCGACTTGTTCCTCCTCTTGAACTTCATAGTCACCTAGATTGGGTAAAAGTATGGGATGAGCAAACTAGCCCGGTAGGATTTATATCTCAATGTGCGGGCAATGATAGTGATTAACAACTTAGAACTAGATAAGCACGATGAATGTCATGATATGCATGTACGAATAAAACTCGTTATAACATGATATATGAAACAAGCTAGATAGAGAGATCATGATAGAACGATCTAGAAGGATATAACGAGATAGAACTAGCAATAGATCACTTTGTCCCAAGCACGCAGGATTTCACTTGATGTCAATAGCTTTCAAGAACGAAGATATCACTAATTGCAATAAATACATGATGGCCATTTCACGCAAGCAAGCAAGCACGCACGAGCACGATAATGTAACACTAATCAAGCACGCAGACACTAATGTACACCAAGAAAAGATCCATCAAGAATGTACACTAGGACACGTGTATGTGGTTATTGTATCTATCATTCAACAAGCAAGCAAGACTCCCAGCACAGATGCAACACCAGTAATCATTATACCCTATGGTTAATAGTATATTTATGACTCTCCATCATTGGGGCTAGACTGGAGCCCTTGGACACTCGCCGTGCCCGGTCAGCATCTCATTTCAATTTTTAAATGTAGATACCACAGTCATTAACAATGGCCAATGAGAGTTTCAATATGTACGCACATGTAATGTCATGTTCATGCTGATGATGAGAGCAAGTAACAAGTAAATTGAACATGATTTCATGAGAACAATGGTCAAGAGATAAATTTTGCAACATAATGGTACCATTTATACTTTAGTTCAATCTTTACGTTAAAGGCTTTAGTCTAGATTGTAAATCACACTCACGAGAACAAGAAGAGAAAGGAAGTGTGCGCTAACTTCTGGGAACTTCAATGGTACAACCTGCTCGTCGGCCATGTGGGAATCCATGGTCAGAGGAGACTTACTGAGGCCTTAGAGAAAAGGTCACTAGTCTACCGATTCGGAATGACCGGTAGAGAGCTTCCAAATCCCCAAGAAAGGGCTGCCTAGAAGTGCAAGTGTGTAGTGATGTACACGTGTCAATTCACAATCCATCGGTCTCAAACTCGCGGAAAGCACTTAACATGATGGCATGCAATGAACAATGCATTTAACTACACATGGGTTTGCAAGATTTTAAGATAATAATTATCAATTTAATCAAGCTAGAACAGTAACAAGAGCGAATCACAAGTTTCATGAATGATCAAGTCATTAAGAGAATAATTAGAATACTATTCATGTAATTATAGTTTTTAAATAGATTAACCACTTTTAAGCATATTAAATAACCATATGTATGACCAGACCAAAAACATGCAATTTACACATTAAATACCAGGGTAAACTGTGACGACCCTCATTATACCGGTACGGTTATACCAACCCACGTCGGTATAGCGAGCATCATCACAGTGGGACATTTACCCAACAATAACATTCAGCTGAGATACACGTGAATATAAGAACAGAGTAGCGGAAGTAAAAGAACCACTGTCTTCATTTCATTCATCATCCACATTCAACATACATAGATTGATAACATTTAGAGAACTAAAAGTCCACATAATTAAATTGCTGAAAATCAAATACATAGATGTCCATACTTATACATTCTTCCATGATAATGCTAGTACAATGTTCAGTTTACATACTATGAAAATCACAAAATGTCACAAGTACTCCAACACTCTAATCTCCACGCTCAGAGTCGGTCTCCAACGTCTCCTCCATAAGTGTCTCGTCACCAACTACACATGTACGCCGAAGCAAGTAGTGAGTCTAAAAGACTCCACAAGTAATTCTACACATACCGTACATGCACATATCATAGTAGGTTCTACATACACGTTCACAAGACTCAACATGTAGCATGCTTGACATTAAATTTTACAACCTATCATGGTGAATCTACAATTTAAACACATGGACTATGCTTTCAGATTTCCTAAAATAGAATCACCTATCACATGCTTTCTATTCATTCCTCACATAAATTCTACCTTCAACCAACTAAGACATGGAAGCCATTAACATAAATTCCCGAGCATGCATGAAAGGAAACATACCTAACATGGAATCTACACATTTCTACGCATATACGTAACCATTTTACATGCTTTAAGCTTGCTGGTTTTACATACTTTAGCAACCATAATTTAACACATGAGAGCTACCACAACGATTAAATCACAATATGTGAACAACCAAGTATGGAAGTTGTTTATGTATGCTTAACAATTATCCCTAGCATGGATTTTAGGCATTTTGCATACATAAACATGATCATAACATAGTAAAGCTACTGTTTAAGCATGATTTCAGATTGTCATAACATGGATTACAAACTCACAAACTCACATTTTGGTTTCACATTTTTACACAATTCAAATTCGCATATTTCACACTTTACACATGCACTTTTACACATTGTTCACATTCAATTTTTCACATGAACACATACACATTTACACATTCACATTTAGTGCCGTAACACATAGTCCAAACCACCAAAGAAGGACACAACACATCACATCACATAGACGCCATCTAGGCAACACAATGGCGACTCTTGGACTGCGCAGACCGGGAGAACAAGTCTCCACCCTAACCAGTGGTACTTGTCCACCTCCAGGATTTCCCCCTAATGCCCTTAGGGTCACAACACATTGAACCTTCTCAGGGGGACTTTTCCCTGATACGGTTCCACTGCCCTTGTGGAAGCAGTGTCACACTTGGCACAATTTACACATTACACCTTTCCGATTTAAGCACTTAGTTTAGCACATAGCACTCACATCTCACTCATTCACTCATTCACACACATGGGGCTCTATTTTCCTGACATGACACACAATTACAGAAATTTTAAACTCAGGGAATTTCACTAATCAGGTTGTTATATACAAAATCAAATCATTTTACAACGGCATGCATTAGTTTCACATCTTTACATGGAAAATTCATATTGCATCATATACTAGTCCAAATGACCTGAAATTTTAACCACAGGCTAATTTCGGGTTTAGGGTTCTTCATGCAAAATTTCATATTTTTCTAAGCCAAAACGAAATTACAGAAAATCTAACATTTATTCCACATGCTATCCGCAATTCGATTTAACATGGAGTTGAACACAAGCACAATTTTAACAACTCACTGTCTGAACCCTAGCATGCATAGAGCCACACAATTTATTCCCGAATTTATTGGGCAATACACAATTTACGGAAGATTATCGTGACCTACGCATGATTTCTATTTCCCAAAACAGAAAATTCCATAAATCATACAAGCATGGAAAATTCCAGAAATTCAGAACACAGACAGGTTGTACATACATGATCTAACAAAATTAGGGCAACATGATTTTACCACGGATTATCAGGATAATGGTGAGAACATACACATGAACATTCTTCCACATGCTTTCAAATATGTAAATAAGCTCTACCATCCACAAAATAAATGTACATTCGCATTCCCATCCATTACATTAGCTAGTATACATAGCACATAAGAGATTACATTATATCCTCATCGTGAAACATATCGAAATTAATCATATAGAAGGCAGAACAGCTTGCTGTTCTGCTCAGATGAACTTAGCGGCAAGCTATGGCCGCTAATCAATGTTAGCGGCATAATCGCTGGACGCTAAGCATGATCTTAGCGGCAATGGATATTGCCGTTAAGGTCAGGTCTGTGCAAAACACAGACCCAAGCTCCAAAGATGGGGTGAACTTGGGGTCTAGGACACGAGAGAAAATATATAAAAAGGTAAAACCATCCTAACACATACATGAACACTATGGGTAGGGTACTTGCCTCTAGAAAATACACCAAACGGATCTAGGGCTCGGTGAAGCTCTCCTTGGGCTGTCCCAAGAAGCTCCTAGAAAAGCTTCACTCCGGGTTCTAGGATGAAGATGGCTCCAAGATTTAGGTCGGGGAAGCCTCCTCCTCACTCCAGCTAGCTCCTTGCTGCAGTAGATGGCCGATGCAAGCTTCAGGTAGCCGGATCTAGGGTTGCAAAGGTGAGCTCTTCACACAGATTTAGGGTTTTCTCCTTTTTCCTCTCTTCCTCTCTTGCAAAGGGGCAAGGAGAAGGGTGTGAGCTACGAAAATGGCTTTGTATATAGCCAAAGACCTCTCACCCATGCAGGAGATGATGTGATTAAGACCGTGGGTGACAGCTCCCCAATGGTTGGGGTGGCTTGCTTCCAGAATTTTCGGCTCTGCAACGCATGCAGGTCAGAGAGATTAGCGTCCACATCGCTGGACGCTGGGATTAGTGTTGGCGTCCATATGGTTGACGCCTACACAACACAAGCGTCCATTGATATTGACGTCAATCTGGCCTTCGCAGCCAGAACTCCAAAACATGCAGAAACCATGCACATCTTATACCTATATATGTGCCATATGTATACGCTATCATATACACACTACCATCATACCATTCATACATTATTTACACTAATTATACAAATGCATACATAAGTATACCAACTAGTACTTACGTAGATATTACATACGTACATACACAGCACGAATTATTTACATGCATTACAATAATGCAACAAAATTCGAGGGCCTTACACCCTCTCCCCCTTAAAGAAACTTCGTCCTCGAAGTTAGAATGACGCTACTCAAACAAAAGGGGATACTTCTCTTCATCGCATCCTCAAGCTCCCAAGTAGCCTCCTCTCGTGAGAAGTTCCGCCAGAGAACTTTCACCGACGCAATACTCTTGTTCCGGAGATGCTGAACCTTCCGGTCAAGAATAGCTACTGGTTGCTCGACATACGAGAGATCTGGCTGAATCTCCACTGGCTCATGACTAATCACATGAGACGGGTCTCAGACATACTTCCTGAGCATCGAAACGTGGAAAACGGGATGAACACTAGCCAAAGATGGGGGTAATGCTAGCTCATATGCCACGCTGCCCAATCGTCTGAGAATCTCATATGGGCCAATGAACCTAGGGCTCAACTTACTATGCCGGCCAAATCTGACAACACCCCGAGTAGGCGATATCTTCAAGAAGACATGATCGCCAACCTGGAACTCCAAATCCTTCCTCTGTTGTCGGCATAACTCTTCTGCCTATCCTGTGCCGCAACAAGCCTCTTCCTGATAAGCTGGACCTTATACGAAGTCTCCTGAACTAACTCCGGACCGATCAACTGCCTATCACCAGTCTCCTCCCAAAATAAAGGAGATCTGCAGGGCCTACCATACAACACCTCGAATGGAGCCATACCAATACTAGCATGAAAGCTGTTGTTGTATGCGAACTCCACAAGAGGTAAATGACGCTCCCAATCATCCTTAGAATCTAGAACACACGCCCTCAACATATCCTCGAGCGTCTGGATAGTCCTCTCGGACTGTCTATCGGTCTGGGGATGAAACGCCGAACTGAGCTTCAGCTTCGAACCTAAAGCATCCTAAAGACCCTTCCACAACCTCGAAGTAAATCTCGGATCTCGATCCGAAATGATCGACTTCGGCACACCATGGAATCTAATGATACCACTAACATACAATCTTGCTAAACTCTCTACTGACTGCTTCTTCTTCATAGGTAAGAAATGAGCAGTCTTCAAGAATCTATCTACAACTACCCAAATCGAGTCATTGCCCCTTCTAGATCGAGGCAAACCCGAGACGAAATCCATAGTGACAGCTCCCACTTCCATACTGGGATATCCATCCTGCATAAGGCCAGATGGTCGCTGCCGCTCGGCTTTCACTTGCTGACATACTAGACATCTAGACACATAATCCGCAACATCCTTCTTCATGCCGGA
Organism: Colocasia esculenta; assembly: GCA_014218235.1. Classification (NCBI taxonomy): domain Eukaryota; kingdom Viridiplantae; phylum Streptophyta; class Magnoliopsida; order Alismatales; family Araceae; genus Colocasia; species Colocasia esculenta. The sequence goes on along the minus strand of CM024754.1, from coordinate 101,293,549 downwards.
CCACCAAAATGATCTCTTCAGATCTGGTACATCTTAGTGTTACCCGGATGAATAGAGAATCACGATCTATGAGCCTCCGCTAACACATGCTCACGGATATCTACTAAATTAGGGACACAAACACGGTGCTGAAATCTAATCACACCGTCCTCATCACGAGCAATGCCTGCCTTGCCACTAACTCTAAGAGTCTAGGGTCGGCTTCCTGTTGCTCGATCACCTCATCCAAAACCGAGGACCTAAGGGATAACTGAGCTACAAAAGCCTGGCATAGCGATGGCTCTAACTCAGTCAACGCGCAAGCCGCATCCTCCAATATCTTCCAATCCTGTTGGAGAGATGGCCTCTTTCTACTCAAGGCATCTGCTACGACATTCGCCTTCCCAGGGTGATACTGAAGGTCGAAGTCATAGTCCTTCAAGAACTCGATCCATCTCCTCTGCCTCAGGTTTAATTCCTTTTGGGAGAAAAGATACTTCAAGCTCTTGTGGTCAGTAAACACCTCAAATCTGACACCATAAAGATAGTGCCTCCAGATTTTAGTGCATGAACCACTGCTGCGAGCTCCAAGTCATGGGTCGGATAGTTCTTCTCATGCTCCTTCAATTGACGAGAAGCATAAGCCACTACCCTTTCCTGCTGCATTAGCACACAGCCTAAACCAATCCGAGACGCATCCGTGTAGATAGCAAAACCCTCTACACCGCTCGGTAAGACTAACACCGGGGCTGTCGTGAGCTTAGTCTTCAATAATTGAAAACTACTCTCACACTTCTCGGACCAAACAAACTTCACTCCCTTTCTGGTAAGCTGAGTCAAAGGGGCGGCGATGGATGAAAATCCCTCAATAAATTGCCGATAGTAACCAGCTAAACCAATAAACTACGAATCTCCGAAGGGGTCTTGGGAATCTCCCAATCCATAACTGCCTAGACCTTTGCTGGATCCACTGCAACACCAGCACCGGAGATAACATGCCTGAGGAAATGAACCTCACGCAACCAAAAATCGCACTTGCTGAACTTAGCATACAGCTTGTGCTCACGAAGAACCTCTAACACTACCCTCAAATGCTGACGGTGCGTGGCCTCATCCGGAGAGTAAACCAACACATCATCAATAAACACTACGACAAAGCTATCTAGATAAGGCCTAAACACCCTGTTCATGAGATCCATGAACGCTGTAGGGGCATTGGTCAATCCGAAAGGAAGGACTAAAAACTCATAATGTCCATAACGGGTTCTAAACACCGTCTTGGACACATCCTCACTCTGAATCCTCAACTGATGATAACCAGATCGCGAATCAATCCTAGAAAAGACTGATGCCTCTCGCAACTGGTCAAACAAATCGTCAATACGAGGTACGGGATACCTGTTCTTCACAGTCACTTGGTTCAACTTCTATAGTCAATGCATAACCTAAGTGACCCGTCTTTCTTCTTGATGAACAATACAGGTGCGCCCCAAGGGGAAACACTAGGGCGAATAAATCCCTTATCAAGCAATTCTTGCAACTGCCTCCTTAACTCGGCTAACTCCGCAGGTGCCATCCTATATGGAGCCTTCGAGATAGGAGAGGTGCCCGGAAGCAACTCTATGGTAAACTCTATCTCTCTATCCGGTGGCAATCCCGTCAAGTCATCAGGAAAGACATCTGAAAAATCCTGCACTACCTCAATCTCCGCAAGAGTAGGTGACTCATCAGCCTCTGGTACTAACACCATGCTACCCAGAAAAGCGTCACAACCCTTGTTTACCGTGCGCATCGCCTTCATGGCAGAGATGGCCATCTTTCCTGCCAAGTTCCTTGGCAAGGGATGAGAAAACTCGTCCTCACCAGGAATGCGGAAAACAATCCTCTTTCGACGACAATCTACTAACGCATAGTGGTCCTCTAGCCAATCCAGACCAAGAATAGCATCATAGTCCTTCATCTTTAGCAAGAAGAAACCCCATCTAGGATTCTATCCTCAATGCACACAGGTAACGACGGAATGCACTTCCTAGTCGATACCGTACCCGCAGGGCTGTGCACAGACAAAGGGACCTCTAAATCCTCAGACTCTATGCCTGACTCTAGGGCTAACTGCCTAGCGAACCGCTCGGAAATGAACGAGTGAGTTGCACCCGTATCAAACAAAACCCGAGTGTGCACACCTAAAAGCAAAACCGTACCTTTGGTGACATGCTCCGCCTGCTCGGCGTCCTCACGAGCTAAAGCAAACACTCGAGCTGGGGCTCAAGGTCTTCCTGGTCTTCCTGTAGCTGGCGCGGTTGCCGCTACCGCTGGGGCTGGTGCTCCACGCTGAGCTCCCTGCTGAAGTCTTGGGCAATCTCTGATCTTGTGGTCGCTGCTCCCACACTTCAAGCACTTTCCCGTAATCATCCAACATTCGGTACCACCATGTGTCTTCCCACAGTGGGGACACTCTTTCTTCACACCAGGGGAACGTACAGAAGGTACCTGAGAACTGCCGACTGCCACTGGTCGCTGCTGTGTCGGGTACGCCGCTTTCTTTTTGTCCTGCCGCTGGAACGTGGCTGCAGGTCTCTTCTGCGAAGCTTTCTTTTCTTCTAGGTATTGCTCCATCTCTCTCCCTGCCTACAAGCAGCACTAAGGGCCTCGTCCAACGTGCGGTGGTCAAATGCCATGAGTCTCGTCCGCAGTATGGCTTGAGTTCCCATCACGAACTTCTTTGTCTTTATGCGCTCGTCTATCACGATATGAGGCGCATATTTAGAGAGTTCAGAAAATCTTGCCTCATATTCCAGCACGGTCATGGAGCCTTGAGTCAAAGATAGGAATTCTTGCTCCATCCGATCTTGCACGTGCTCGGGGACGAACTTGGCCCGAAAGAGCCTCACGAACTCGTGCCACGCAACATTACAGCTCCGTCCTCAAACCGGTACGCAGCAATGATGCCTACCAAACATCAGCTCTTTTCTGCAGTACACCGTTCATAAGCACCATCTAAACAAATCTAGCTTAACGAATCATACAAGCATATAACTAAAACATACATGTAGCATGTAGGTGGCTAATGTAACCTTATCCTCATCTGCACACCTGATGGCTCGGAAGATCTTTTCTATCTCCCTCATCCAGCTTTCAGCCAACAATGGGTCGCTCTCCCCCTTAAAAGAGGGTGGCAGAATCCTCTTGAATCTCTCCATGGTAGAAGGTCCACCATGGTCCTGAGCTGGCACTTGAGCCTGCTACAGTACACAGCAAGCAATACACAATCAACACAATATCACATAATTAAATAAAGCAGACTATTAATCATTTTATTAGTCTAACCTGAGCCTCCAACTGTGCCTGGAGTGCTGCCTGGGTATGAGCCTGCGTCTGCATGGCTTGCACCAGACCTTGCATGAATACTCCATAATCCACAGGCGGCGGTGGGGGAAGTACAGAACCTTGCGGTGCCGGGGCCTGCTGCTCCGCCCGCTCGTCACGTCTCGGCTCGTCCTCATGGGCCGACGCTCCGCCACGCCTACCTCTCGAAGCCATGGCTGCAATAAATTTCAGCCACCATTAGAGCTAGGTTACTAAGTTTTCTAACCATTTCTTTATCTACTTTTCATTCGCTATTAATCAATTCTACACATATGGACATTCCTATGTAGACTTAGCATGTATTGAAGATGATGACTTATGTATATTCATGTGCAATCTCAACCGGTTGCTCTGATACCAATCTCTGTGACGACCCTCACTATACCGGTACGGTTATACCAACCCACGTCGGTATAGCGAGCGTCATCACAGTGGGACATTTACCCAACAATAACATTCAGCTGAGATACACGTGAATATAAGAACAGAGTAGCGGAAGTAAAAGAACCACTGTCTTCATTTCATTCATCATCCACATTCAACATACATAGATCGATAACATTTAGAGAACTAAAAGTCCACATAATTAATTGCTGAAAATCAAATACATAGATGTCCATACTTATACATCTTCCATGATAATGCTAGTACAATGTTCAGTTTACATACTATGAAAATCACAAAATGTCACAAGTACTCCAACACTCTAATCTCCACGCTCGGAGTCGGTCTCCAACGTCTCCTCCACAAGTGTCGCGTCACCAACTACACCTGTACGCCGAAGCAAGTAGTGAGTCTAAAAGACTCCGCAAGTAATTCTACACATACCGTACATGCACATATCATAGTAGGTTCTACATACACATTCACAAGACTCAACATGTAGCATGCTTGACATTAAATTTTACAACTATCATGGTGAATCTACAATTTAAACACATGGACTATGCTTTCAGATTTCCTAAAATAGAATCACCTATCACATGCTTTCTATTCATTCCTCACATAAAAATCTACCTTCAACCAACTAAGACATGGAAGCCATTAACATAAATTCCCGAGCATGCATGAAAGGAACCTAACATGGAATCTACACATTTCTACGCATATACGTAACCATTTTACATGTTTTAAGCTTGCTGGTTTTACATACTTTAGCAACCATAATCTAAAACATGAGAGCTACCACAACGATTAAATCACAACATGTGAACAACCAAGTATGGAAGTTGTTTATGTATGCTTAACAATTATCCCTAGCATGGATTTTAGGCATTTTGCATACATAAACATGATCATAACATAGTAAAGCTACTGTTTAAGCATGATTTCAGATTGTCATAACATGGATTACAAACTCACATCCTCACATTTTTACACAATTTCAAATTCGCATATTTCACACTTTACACATGCACTTTTACACATTGTTCACATTCACATTTTTCACATGAACACATACACATTTACACATTCACATTTAGTGCCGTGACACATAGTCCAAACCACCAAAGAAGGACAAAACACATCACATCACATAGACGCCATCTAGGCAACACATTGGCGACTCTTGGACTGCGCAGACCGGGAGAACAAGTCTCCACCCTAACCAGTGGTACTTGTCCACCTCCAGGATTTCCCCCTAATGCCCTTAGGGTCACAACACATTGAACCTTCTCAAGGGGACTTTTCCCTGATACGGTTCCACTGCCCTCTGTGGAAGTAGTGTCACACTTGGCACAATTTATACATTACACGCTTTCCGATTTAAGCACTTAGTTTAGCACATGGCCCTCACATCTCACTCATTCACTCATTCACACACATGGGGCTCTGTTTTCCTGACATGACACTACGATTACAGAAATTTTACACTCAGGGAATTTCACTAATCAGGTTGCTATATACAAAATCAAATCATTTTACAACGGCATGCATTAGTTTCACATCTTTACATGGAAAATTCATATTGCATAATATACTGGTCCAAATGACCAGAAATTTTAACCACAGGCTAATTTAGGGTTTAGGGTTCTTCATGCAAAATTTCATATTTTTCTAAGCTAAAACGAAATTACAGAAAATCTAACATTTATTCCACATGCTATCCGCAATTCGATTTAACATGGAGTTGAACACAAGCACAATTTTAACAACTCACTGTCTGAACCCTAGCATGCATAGAGCCACACAATTTATTCCCAAATTTATTGGGCAATACACAATTTACGGAAGATTTATCGTGACCTACGCATGACTTCTATTTCCCAAAACAAAAAATTCCATGAATCATACAAGCATGGAAAATTCCAGAAATTCAGAACACAACAGGTTGTACATACATGATCTAACAAAATTAGGGCAACATGATTTTACCACGGATTATCAGGATAATGGTGAGAACATACACATGAACATTCTTCCACATGCTTTCAAATATGTAAATAACTCTACCATCCACAAAATAAGTGTACATTCGCATTCCCATCCATTACATTAGCTAGTATACATAGCACATAAGAGATTACATTATATCCTCATCGTGAAACATATCGAAATTAATCATATGGAAGGCAAACAGCTTGTTGTTCTGCTCAGATGAACTTAGCGGCAAGCTATGGCCGCTAATCAATGTTAGCGGCATAATCGCTGGACGCTAAGCATGATCTTAGCGGCAATGGATATTGCCGTTAAGGTCAGGTCTGTGCAAAACACAGACCCGAGCTCCAAGATGGGGTGAACTTGGGGGTCTACGACACGAGGGAAAATATATAAAAATGGTAAAACCATCCTAGACACATACATGAACACTATGGGTAGGGTAATTGCCTCTAGAAAATACACCAAACAGATCTAGGGCTCGGTGAAGCTCTCCTTGGGCTGTCCCAAGAAGATCCTAGAAAAGCTTCACTCCGGGTTCTAGGATGAAGATGCTCCAAGATGAGGTCAGGGAAGCCTCCTCCTCCACTCCAGCTAGCTCCTTGCTGCAGTAGATGGCGATGCAAGCTTCAGGTAGCCGGATCTAGGGTTGCAAAGGTGAGCTGTTCACACAGATTTTAGGGTTTTCTCCTTTTTCCTCCTCTTCCTCTCTTGCAAAGGGGCAAGGAGAAGGGTGTGAGCTGCGAAAATGGCTTTGTATATAGCCAAAGACCTCTCACCCACGCAGGAGATGATGTGATACCCCTTTCAGACTGTTGGGGACAACTCCCCAATGGTTGGGGTGGCTTGCTTTCGGAATTTCCGGCTCTGCAACGCATGCAGGTCAGAGAGATTAGCGTCCACATCACTGGACGCTGGGATTAGTGTTGGCATCCATATGGTTGACGCCTACACAACACAAGCGTCCATTGATATTGACGCCAATCTGGCCTTCGACCAGAACTCCAAAACATGCAGAAACCATGCACATCATATACCTATATATGTGCCATATGTATACGCTATCATATACACACTACCATCATACCATTCATACATTATTTACACTAATTATACACATGCATATATAAGTATACCGACTAGTACTTACGTAGATATTTACATACGTACATACACAACACGAATTATTTACATGCAATACAATAGTGCAACAAAATTCGAGGGCCTTACATAAACAGATCTCGGGTATAGCAGTAAGTTTTGAAAAAGAATAAGTGGTGTTTCACACAAAATTCTTAGAACGCGACACACCCCAGTAAGTGTCACGACGGGGTCGGGACAGAACGCGACAAGGGTATGTACAGAACGCGACAAGGCAGTCAGATCAGGTAGAGACATAGCGACATGGCGCTCGTCGTGTTCAGAACGCGACGGATGTGCTGTCGCGACAAGACCTCAGAATGCGGCCTATCGGTCATCGCGTTCACAGGGTCTACGCCTGAATTCGACAGAGAAAAGACATATTCTTGGATTGCGGTCCAGAACTGCCTTATATTCACACAGGATGCTTCAAAAATAGAGAACAAATGGTACAGTGCATGAAAAATCACAAAACCAGTTTTAACCAACTTAGACATGCAAGGGTGCTTCCAGTAAATCAGAATTAGAAAACACTGATGGTTTCGACAGGCTTTGATCAAGTCTAACATGAGGTATAGAAGACTGAGAACAGTCAAATGTAAGATTTACTTTGCAAGGTATGATGCCGAAATAGTTAGGGCTTTTAGGACAAAAGTCTCATCATGAAAGTTGTGGGAACATGGAATAGATGCAGACTATGATTTTTAAATGATTTTAAACGACATTGAGATGCATGATAATTCGCACAACTTAAAAGCCAAGTGCAACATGAAAACGCAATATCATGCAGTGACCCTCTTACTATGCTTATAACTATCTAACTGTTGACATTTAGATAAAACGTTCAACATAAAACATGACGAAGACAACTACTAGAAAAACTTTCATGTTGTGTGTTTACTCTAATTTGATCTTGAATCACATACAACATATAATGAACGGAAAAGCCTGACAGTGCGCGACTTGGGAAAACGCTTATAATTCAAAATCTACTCATTGTAATTAGATGAAACCAGTGGAAATGAACGTTAACTTGATGCTCCACACATTGCTATAAGATATGTTAAGGTTTGGCCCGAGAAAACCTACCTTATGCGTTGAAGAAGTCCCATTTTTCTAGAAAACCTGTGTTCAGACCACTTGGAGGAAAACGCTTAATACTCCGTGTATACTGCATGAAATTTGGGCATTCTACTTGGGTTAGAACGTATAATTGACCCTCTTTCCAGGGATATAGGCCTTGAAAGGTTTTTTATGGTTTGACTCACCTTTGGTCGACTTCAAGTGGACGGTTTGTGCAGGTCGTAGCAGGCGAGAAGGGGAAGAAGAACGGCTTGGTGTGGGCGATCTCCTGCTCCCCAGCCACCAAGAACTCCTCCACACGACCTCAAAAAGATGTAAACTCATCCCCAAGGGTTTGGTGGAGAGTATTTAAGCATCTATGGGTTTTAGGAGTCCTATTGTGACAAGGAAAGCTAAGTTGCGGTTTTGACATATTAGTTTCCTATTTTAAGAATTGCTTCCTCCATTTGAGTGTGTGAGGCTTTAGGAAACCTCCCACCCTAGTTAAGCACGAATTTGGGTTGCCAAGAATGCAAGATCTCTTCCCAATTCAACTCTAATTACCGCTTCCTAATTTCAGCTTATTTAAAGTTGCGAATTTCTATGTATTTTCTTGCTTCATTTGTTTTTTGGGCCAAATGATGTCCATTAGCCCAATTATGATATTGGGTCATTAATATATAATGTTAGAAGTCTCTCCAACATTTTTATTTAATTTATGGTTGCGTCGTATTTTCGTGTTAACGATTTTTCGACTTGTTTCCTAATTTGGATAATCGGTCACAATAACTCTTTAACCTAGCCAAAATGATTTTTATTGACCTAAATTTATTGATGGGTCATTAGAGGATATTATTTGAAGTCCGTATATGATTTTTATTTAATTTTCTGACTCCTCTAAGTACATGTGATAATGATCTTTCGACTTATTCATGAATTACGATAATAAGTCGCAAAACACTTTGAACATGGCTAATACAATTTTTCGTGGCTCAAATTTCTTTGTGGAACATTTAGTAATAATGTTTGGGGTTGATTTATAATTTTTACGAAATTTTTCGATGTGTTTTAGCACATACGATAATGATACGTATGATTAAATACTCTTGTATTATGGAAATTATTTATTTCTATTTATTTGAGTTTTTATGTAATTAAAATTTTCGGGGTGCTACATTGACATCATTTGTCAAAAGAAACCCAAATTAGAATCACATATGCTCTTTTGGAGTCTCTATTTGGAGTTTGCACCACCGGTCACAGTGGGGTTCACACTGTGGATATCCAGGCAAAGGGGTTAGGGATTATTGGTCCCGAGTTTAAGCCTAAGGATGGGAAGTTGGACATCAACCAGATGAATGCCTTCAACCGCCTCCTGCATTTTATAGTTTGTCAGATTCTGGTCCCCAGAAGTGCTACTTTCTCAACTTGTACAGAGGCAGATTCAGATATATGATGTTCTGGGCTATCTAGAACCAGGATATAAACATGGCAGAGGTTATCTTGGAGCGAATGAAGTTTGCTCATGCTCAAGTGTGGGATAAGAAAAGCAAATTGAATGTTTCTCTACCTTATGCCCACCTGCTAACCAGATTATTTCAACATTTTGGAGTCAACTTATCTAGAGCAGTGTCAGAAAAGATGGGGCAAGCAATCCGCAGTAGAAACTTGAAGAAAAGTGGATTCTCATTGGTTGGAGGATTGTGGACTAAGACCTCAGTAGCTGAGGGTGTGGCCATTATTGGCGAAGCCCAAGAAGTCCAGGAAGAGGAAATTCCAACAGTTCCAACAGCAGCAGTACCAGATGCTCCAATTGAACAAGAAGTTGCCAGGGCAGCAGTGCCAAGCATTCAGGATCAGCAGGATCATGCACCACTCGTTCAGGAGGAGCACAGCAACAACAGCAGCAGAGGCTAGAGTAGAAGAATCTGTGATCACTGGAAGCCTAATTGAAGAGATTCCTCTCGAAAATATTGTACCAGCTGAAGGAACTTCAGAAGCAGTCAACCCCACCACTGTTGTGGCATCCATTCTTAAAGATATGCTGGAATCCATTTCTAACACTCAGGGGGAGCAAAATCAAGAAAATGAGCTATGGCATCAGGCCAAAATGCAATTCAAATGGTCGAAGCTCCTATCCAGGGGGAGCAGGAAGAAGCAACTCAAGTTGACTCTCCTATGGAGGATGTTTCTATTCAGGGGGAGCAGGAGATTGTGATTGAAGTTGTGCAAGGAGCAACCACTCCTATTCGAGAAGAGTAAGTTGTTGAAGAACAAGCAGCTCCTTCAGGGGAAGCACACAGCCAATGTCCCCAATTGATGCGTTCAGAGAAGGCATTGTGGAATGTGCCTCAGATGATAGTGATGACTCTGTCGAGCCCATAAAAAGGGCAAGAGAAGTCAAGGGAAAAGAAGTGGCTCAGGGAACTCCTCTCTTTACCTAGCGGCCACATCAGAAGAAGAAGAAGCTGAAGATAAATATGAAGCCTGTTATCAAAAGACTGGATGAGCAAGGAAAGATTCTGTGCTCTGTGCAATCAGACATTCAGTCAATTTTCATAAGCAAGAGTACTTCTGTAACGTAGCGCGTTTTTCGGATCTTCGCGGATTGTTGATTAGTGGTAGTTCGGATCTACATTTATTGGTTTTGGTGTGGCGCTCATGACCAATATGGGGTCATTGGGCCTTGGTTGTGGTTTCCGCGTGCTGTGTGGAGCTTAGTGGGTCGGCAGGTTAGGCCCGTGGTGCCCGTTGGTTCACTGATGTGAACGCGACGGAGGTGTAGGACGCGTTCTGAACGCGTCGGTAGTGGGGGTCGTGTTCTGGTTGCCCCCACTGGGGTCGACGTCTGTATGTGCGCCGCGTGTCGCGCATGGAGTGGAGCTTGCTGACATCAGATTGGGAACGTGACGCCCTAGTCCGCCGTGATCAGGTCGCGACGGGAAGGTACGTCGCGATTCGAACCGTTGTTCGGTTTTTAAGTAGCTGGCCGAACAGAGCTTTCACAAGCTCTTCTAGACAAAGGGAGGAGCTGCTGCGGACGATTCGGCGTTCCGGCGTGGTGTTCGACGCGCTCTTGACGCAAGGACGTCGCGAGGAGTGGGGGAAACGCCGCGCCATGCTTGGATTGTGCGTTCTTCGTGAAGGTAGGGAGTTCTACCATGATTTGTTGCATAGATTGTATATTGGCTTGTTTGCTGCTTTAAAAACAGTAGATATCATGTCTAGGAGGTGAAATGAGCATGAAAAATAGGTTGAAATCATGTTTAGGGTGGTTGGCATGGAAGATCCGGAGATGGTTCCCGGATTAGGGTTTTTGCCTGAGAAGGCGACGGTCTTTGCTGTCGCAACTAGATTGCGACAGGTCGACCTGTCGTGACAGGATTTGTTATCGCGACATATCGTGGCGACGCGATTAGAAGGCGGTCATGGCCTCTGTCGCGATCGCAACCGAAGATTCTGCTTTGCAGGCTGTTGGTGTTTTGGTTATTCGATTATCGTTTAATTAGTGTGCATGGCAATGCTAATGATGCCTTGGCACTTGTAGCGCTCAGTGAGCGTGGTTAGTGTGTCGTTTGTGTGTGGTTTACGTGTTTAAGGGTGGTGCTCACGAAGTGAGCATGCTTTTACATGATGTTTATATAGTTTGAGTGTTGTGCATGAGTATGCATGGCTAGTGGTCGATATTGTGATTATTGTAGTATAGCTGGTATAGCTAGTATGAGGTGGCCGGGCAGTGAAGGTTCACATATGAACCTAGCCCTAGTCTATTATGGTCTTTTAAAGAGTATTATAATGATATACATGTTAAGTAATGTGTATTGCCGTAGAGGTCACAGGGTGACCAATGACAGGCAAAGTTGTGTGTATTGTTGTGATATATGTATGTATTAGTGTGAGATGGTTTGGAGGTCACATGGTGACCAATGATTGGCCAGGTATGGTTAATTTCCGTGATTTATATGTGTGTTGTGTAGAATAGCTTGTGGGTCACGAAGTGACCAGGTCAAGCTGGTCCTTACGTTTGTATCGTGAATTGTAATAAAGATTATATGAGTTTATAATGTGGTTTGTGCATTGCCGAGTTTGGTGGTCCGGCGCCTATTCCGGAATGCCTCTTCAGTTGGGAGCCCCAGATTTTGTGTGAGCCAGGCACCTGTGTGTGCTCGGGGCTTGTCCCGGTGTAGTGGTACCGTCGAGGTCTTGTCGTCTTCCTGGACACCCTCACTCTCGGGGAGAGTTGTCGTCCGACTGAGGGAAAGACGGCAGTGGGACAGTGACTTGTGAGAGTTTGTGTTTAGTCACTTGTAGCGCACTCGTAGCTGGGGGTTACGGACACCAGTAGACGTACTGGGCCCTGGCTAGTCCTGTTACCAGTGCCTCACTTTAGAGAGCTCAGGACAGAGTCTCTAAAGGTACCAGGCATGGGCCTGCAGGGTGTGACCTGTAGGTTGTGGTGGTTTGGTTGGACTCCACAGTTCTTTGGCTTTACTTGTGTTGTGGAGCTGCAGTTGGACCTTTCCTCCGTGACTGCGAGACTGAGAGGTAGTTATTGTGTTGTGTTGTCCGGGTTGGATACTGGCGTCATGAACTAGTAGTATGTCCCGTGTGGTGGCGTCGTGCTTTCCGGCTCGTGCTTTGCTATTGGTTATAGCATGTGTCAGTTGTAGTTTCACCCGTTGAGGTGTGCCTTGGTGTTGGCACGTTGTTATTGTGGTTATTGAGCGGAGACTCACTAATTGTGGTTTGCTTGGTGGTGGTGTGCCCTCGTGGTGGCACAGTTGTGTTTGTGTTCCGTGGTATGTTTGTGTTCCGTGGTGGTACCTTGTGGTAGTAGGTACCTGTACTCTTTGTAGATATTGGTTTCTCGTAGTACGCTGAGTACTAGCCCTTTTCAGATGGTGAGGTGGAGGTCATGTAGTGAGACCTTCCACTTGTTGTGTTTTACCCTTCCTTGGGTAAGTTTCTGAATATGATTTAATGTGCGATGAATTGGCATCGTGGTAGCCAATCCTGTTTCTTTAGTGTGATATTCGATACATCATGATTTAAGGGTATATAGGATTAGCTCTTGGTTAGCAATCATGTTGCCCGTATGTTTAGAGGCTTGCCAGTGAAGCTAGTAGCTTAGGCAATGCTTTACCTGTGTGGCTTACAGCTTAGGCGACCAGCTATTGAGATGGTGTGCTGTGAGGCTTGTGGCCTAGGCTTTACAGTTATTGAGTGGACTAATGGTGCTGTTATCTCTTCGTCTTTTCGAGACTTACAGCAACTGAGTTAATTATGTTTAGTATTGATAATTATGCTTTGTTGTGAGCATGATATGGCTTGGCCTCCGGTGTTGCCAGTGAGACCTGTTGGGGTTGAGGTTCTTCTGCGTTGTGTCTTGTTTTAGGTGGTTCCCTATTGAGCTAGTGACTTGTTGAGGCTCACTTCCTTACAGTTTCTTTCAGGGTTTACCGTTGATATCGCTTGAGGAGGTGTTGTGACAGACTTGTACCACTAGCAGTAGTGTTAGTAAGTTTGTGAGCTGGTGCTCCCTCGGGGTATGCCCCAGGTAGTTGTACTCTTTTTAATTTGGACATGTAATAATGTAATGGGACAGTTGTAAATTGTATAAGCAGATATGAGCACATATCTTTTCTTATGTCTCTTACTGTTGTGGTTTGTCTTTTATATTCTTCCATGACACGCGTACGAGCTATCCCTTGCGAGACTTCGGTCCGTTCGCGGGAGACGGATCTGGATATGGACCCTTATTGGGTATAAATATCCAGGGCCGTTACAGTTGGTATCAGAGCAATGGTCCAGTTGGAATATGAAAAGACATTAAGATTACAATTTCCCAATACATGATTTAATGTCCACTGCTAGTAGTAAGTCTGTAGTTTCCTGTGCTTTTTAGTATGGTTTCCATATGAGTTTTGGTAAATGAATTGTATGTATAGTTGGTTAGATCAGTAGTTGTGGGTTATAGCAGATATAATTGATGATGTAGTATGAGTGATTATTGGATTGTGGTTAAAATATAATTGATTAAAGATTCTTTATTATAGAAATTGAAAGAATTAGTGAATTCAGTTATGAAATTCACTAAAAAGTGTTTTAATGAGAATCAGAGCTAGTAGAAAAAGGTATAAAGTAGTGATGTGATGGAACAATAGAGGGAATTGTATCATGATGAGAAATAGGGCTTTGTGATTATAATTGTTAAATGGGTGAATTATGGTTAAAAATTTTAGTAGAGATAGTCATTGTGTTTGAAAATTGTAGCAGAGATAGTCATTGTATTTGAGATTTATGTTAATAAAGTGTTAAGAAGTTGCTTGGATAATAGTATGATTAATGACATGTTAGGTTTGAAATGATCAAGTGAGGTAGTCTAGCCTGAGATGAGAGGTTGGTAAGCAGAGGAGTAGTGATCAAGATGATTCTTAAGTGTGATTTGTGATTAAAATGATTATAGTAACGAATTTAAGGTAATGCTGATATAAATAATAAGGATAATAGAAAGTTTGATGTAGAAACTCATGTAAGTGGATGTGAAGGTGACCGGCTTGGTTAAGAGAGAGTAAAAGAGCAGTGGGAAGGTCAGATTTTTTCTAGAATTCTATAAGAGAAAGATGTTTGTTAATAAAAGGTAGTGGATAAAGATTTTGCAGAAAAGATTTGTATAAGGTTGTTGCAGTGTTAAAGATAAGAGTAGTGGTGTCAGCATTTGTGTATAGATTGTGGAAGCAAAGAAGGGAAGTTGGTGTCAGAGGCAGATTGAAGTTAAAGCTAAATAATTAAAGTAAGTTGAAGCTATGTAAATCAGAATAGACAAGGTTAAATCCATTGAAAAGTAATGGGGAATAGTAAAGAGGATTCTGAATGGATATTTGCGAATGAGCTGTATCAATGAAAATGTTCGTATTTGGTGGTAAATTAGTACGTGAAATAAAGAAATTAAGTAGAATAAATTATTGTGTTTTAAAAAAATAATTTTAGTTTATAGTTATGATAGAAAGTAAGAAAGATTGTAGCATAAATGGCACCTGAAAATTAGTCAGCTAGTAAACTAGTTAAGAGAAATATTTTTGCAGAAATGGTGTTATGTTATTGATAGTAAAGATAAAGTTTAGTATTAATGATCAAGTGGGGAAAAAGAATATGATAGATTATAGAATAATGATAATTAAATGATTCAGAAAATGTGCAATAAGAATTTGCGTAATGATATGCAGTAAGGTGATTTGGATGAATAAATAAATTTTGTTATGAGAATATTTCTAGAATTTGAAGTAAAGTTATAATACTCAATTAAGGAGTAGTGAGCAGATTACGGTATAGTGAAAGGGAGTAGAAAAAGGGAGGAGTAATATAATCAGTTTAATGGTAAAGGAATTTCGAGATTTGATGTCATATAATTGAGCAAGACTTGAATAAAGGTAAAGGTGAATTTTCGAGTATGGGTAGCAATGAGAATGGAAGATGCAAAAGATATGAATTAGGTTTGTTAAACTAGTCAGAGAATATTGTTTAAAGCAAAGAATATATATAAGAAGAAAGAAGGGGAAAGGTATATTAATATTGATATATGCTAAGATTTAGAATTTAGTGTGAAGCAGATATAGCAGAAGATAAAATATGAGTGGAATCAGTTAAGTGGTATTGATGTAAGATAAGAGAAATGTAAAGTAAGTGGAAAGTATAATTTAAAGCGAGATAAGTTATTAATGGATTAAAGGAATCCAGAATTCATGAAATATTTGGTGAAAGGTTTAGTATGATCAGAGTAGCGCAGCGGAAGCGTGGAAGATTTAATATTCATGATCATCTGAAGTTTAAGTAATTAAAAGAAAATTAAAGATCTGAGTGCAATTGAGCCAAATGATGGTTAGTGGTGATAAATAAATAGTGAAATAACATCAGGAAATTTATAATTTTAAATAATGTAAAGTGAAAGGATTTAAGCAAGAAAGTGGCCCAGAAAGAAATGTTGTAAATACAACCAGGAAAAATGTGCAAATAGATCGAGCCCAAGCAGATAAAGCGCTATTGGCTAGGTAGAATTACCTGAAAATGTGGAAATAGGTCCGGTCCAAGGAGATAAAGCGCTAATAGCAGGGTAGAATCGCCTATGGCTGAAAGGTAATGAATAGCAGAATAAATTCAGAGAATAAAGTAATTGCGGAATAAATTAAAGAGAAAGGGAAGGCAGAGCAAGTATGAAAGTGAGTAAATGGTTTGAAAGAAGGATGCAGAGGATTCTCTGCATATGGCTTTGTTTCTTTTTAGGTGATAGTGTGGTTTATTGTCGCTCGTTTTGAATGTCGAGGATGACATTCCTTTTTAAGTGATAGTAATGTAACGTAGCGCATTTTTCGGATCTTCGCGGATTGTGATTAGTGGTAGTTCGGATCTGCATTTATTGGTTTTGGTGTGGTGCTTATGACCAATATGGGGTCATTGGGCGTTGGTTGTGGTTTTCGCGCGCTGTGTGGAGCTTAGTGGGTCGGCAGGTTAGGCCCGTGGTGCCCGTTGGTTCACTGATGTAAACGCGACGGAGGTGTAGGTCGCGTTCTGAACGCGACGGTAGTGGGGGTCGCGTTCTGGTTGCCCCCGCTGGGGTAGACGTCTGCATGTGCGCCGCGTGTCGCGCATGGAGTGGAGCTTGTTGACATCAGGATTGGGAACGCGACGCCCTAGTCCTCCGCGATCAGGTCGCGACGGGAAGGTACGTTGCGATTCGAACCGCTGTTCGGTTTTTAAGTAGGTTGGTCGAATAGAGCTTTCACAAGCTCTGCTCGACCAGGGGAGGAGCTGCTGCGGGCGATTCGGCGTTCTGGCGTGGTGTTCGACGCGCTCTTGACGCGAGGACGTCGCGAGGAGTGGGGGAAACACCGCGCCATGCTTGGATTGTGCGTTCTTCGTGATAGTAGGGAGTTCTACCATGATTTGTTGCATAGATTGTATATTGGCTAATTTACTACTTTAAAAATAGTAGATATCATGTCTAGGAGGTGAAATGAGCATGAAAACCGGGTTGAAATCATGTTTAGAGTGGTTGGCATGGAAGATCCGGAGATGGTTCCCGGATTAGGGTTTTTGCCTGAGAAGGCGACGGTCTTTGCTGTCGCGACTAGATCGCAACAGGCCGACCTGTCGCGACAGGATTTGTTATCGCGACATATCGTTGCGACGCGATTAGAAGGCGGTCATGGGCTCTGTCGCGATCGCAACCGAAGATTCTACTTTGCAGGCTGTTGGTGTTTTGGTTATTCGATTATCATTTAATTAGTGTGCATGGCAATGCTAATGATGCCTTGGCACTTGTAGTGCTCAGTGAGCGTGGTTAGTGTGTCGTTTGTGTGTGGTTTACGTGTTTAAGGGTGGTACTCACGAAGTGAGCATGCTTTTACGTGATGTTTATATAGTTTGAGTGTTGTGCATGAGTATGCATGGCTAGTGGTCGATATTGTGATTATTGTAGTATAGCTGGTATAGCTAGTATGAGGTGGCCAGGCAGTGAAGGTTCACATATGAACCTAGCCCTAGTCTATTATGGTCTTTTAAAGAGTATTATAATGATATACATGTTAAGTAATGTGTATTGCCGTAGAGGTCAAAGGGTGACCAATGACGGGCAAGTTGTGTGTATTGTTGTGATATATGTATGTATTAGTGTGAGATGGTTTGGAGGTCACATGGTGACCAATGATAGGCCAGGTATGTTAATTTCCGTGATTTATATGTGTGTTGTGTAGAATAGCTTGTGGGTCACGAAGTGACCAGGTCAAGCTGGTCCTTACGTTTGTATCGTGAATTGTAATAAAGATTATATGAGTTTATAATGTTGTTTGTGCATTGCTGAGTTTGGTGGTCCGGCGCCTATTCCGGAATGCCTCTTCAGGTCGGAGCCCCAAGTTTTATGTGAGCCAGGCACCTGTGTGTGCTCGGGGCTTGTCCCGGTGCAGTGGTACCGTCGAGGTCTTGTCGTCTTCCTGGACACCCTCACTCTCGGGGAGAGTTGTCGTCCGGCTGAGGGAAAGACGGCAGTGGGACAGTGACTTGTGAGAGTTTGTGTTTAGTCACTTGTAGCGCGCTCGTAGCTAGGGGTTACGGACACCAGTAGACGTACTGGGCCCTGGCTAGTCCTGTTACCAGTGCCTCACTTTAGAGAGCTCGGGCCAGAGTCTCTAAAGGTGCCAGGCATGGGCCTGCAGGGTGTGACCTATAGGTTGTGGTGGTTTGGTTGGACTCCACAGTTCTTTGGCTTTACTTGTGTTGTGGCTGCATTGGACCTTTCGTCCGTGACTGCGAGACTGAGAGGTAGTTCTTGTGTTGTGTTGTTCGGGTTGGATACTGGCGTCATGAACCAGTAGTCTGTCCCGTGTGGTGGCGTCGTGCTTTCCGACTCGTGCTTTGCTATTGGTTATAACGTGTGTCAGTTGTAGTTCACCTTGAGGTGTGCCTTGGTGTTGGCACGTTGTTATTGTGGTTAGTGAGCGGAGACTCACTAATTGTGGTTTGCTTGGTGGTGGTGTGCCCTCGTGGTGGCACAGTGTGTTTGTGTTCCGTGGTATGTTTGTGTTCTGTGGTGGTACCTTATGGTAGTAGGTACCTGTACTCTTGTAGATACTGGTTTCTCGTAGTACGCTGGTACTAGCCCTTTTTAGATGGTGAGGTGGAGGTCATGTAGTGAGACCTTCCACTTGTTGTGTTTTACCCTTCCTTGGGTAAGTTTCCGAATATGATTTAATGTGCGATGAATTGGCATCGTGGTAGCCAGTCTAGTTTCTTTAGTGTGATATTCGATACATAGTATTTAAGGGTATATAGGATTAGCTCTTGGTTAGCAATCCTGTTGCCCGTATGTTTAGAGGCTTGCCAGTGAAGCTAGTAGCTTAGGCAATGCTTTGCCTGTGTGGCTTACAGCTTAGGAACCAGCTATTGAGATGGTGTGCCTGTGAGGCTTGTGGCCTAGGCTTTACAGTTATTGAGTGGACTAATGGTGCTATTTCTCTTGGTCTTTTCGAGACTTGCAGCAACTGAGTTAATTATGTTTAGTATTGATATTATGCTTTGTTGTGGGCATGATATGGTTTGGCCTCCGGTGTTGCCAGTGAGACCTATTGGGGTTGAGGTTCTTCTGTGTTGTGTGTTGTTTTAGGTGGTTCCCTACTGAGCCAGTGACTTGTTGAGGCTCACTCGCTTACAGTTTCTTTCAGGGTTTACCATTGGTATCGCTTGAGGAGGTGTTGTGACAGACTTGTACCACCAGCAGTAGTGTTAGTACAGTTTTGTGAGCTGGTGCTCCCTTGGGGTATGCCCCAGGTAGTTGTACTCTTTTTAATTTGGAGATGTAATAATATAATGGGACAGTTGTAAATTGTATAAGCAGATAGGAGCACATATCTTTTCTTGTGTCTCTTACTGTTATGGTTTGTCTTTTATATTCTTCCTGGACACGCGTACGAGCTATCCCTTGCGAGACTTCGGTCCGTTCGTGGGAGACGGATCTGGATATGGACCCTTATTGGGTATAAATATCCAGGGCTGTTACAACTTCAGCTAAGGAAATGGGAATGGTGAGAAATGCAGTGAGATGGGTGCGAAGTGAGCTCATAAGTATCAAGGAATCTATAACCGCACTTGGACATTTGGTCAGGGCGCAGTCATCAAATGCCCCTCCTGCTCCTTCTCCTGCATTACCAGTCAGAAGTTCTGGCCCTTCTGAGTCCAGACTGTTGGGTTGAGTGTGAATACAAATCATTTCCCCTATATTTTGATGATGACAAGCTGTGATTTTTAATGCATAACCATTGGAACATGTAAAATACATCACCTGAAATTACAATATTCAAAAAGCATGTTTCCAAGCACATTTATCATTGATATTCATGATAATATACTTAACTAATGATTTATGTGTTTATTTTCTCAGGAACAACATTTTCTGCAAAGGTAGTGTCGACACAACCATCCTTGGTGTCGACAAAATGGTTCAGAACAAAGGCAGAAATGTGAAGAAAAGTCCATCTCAGGTCGACACTAGTCCAGAGCAGGTCGACACTAGAGACAGGTTCCAGAGAAACAAATCAACAGACTGGGACGGCAGGTCGACACCAAATGGAATCAGGTCGACACTAGATGGCTCTCCCAGAAGGACTGTTTTGCTGTCTGGGACAGCAGGTCGACCACTGACCATCTCAGGTCGACACTAGAGACCTCTCCCAGGGAAGTTTTTGCAAGTCTGGGACAGTGTGTCGACACACCTCTTGGGCAGGTCGACACACTCCGGAATCTCTGTGACTTAAGATTCCTCCTGGACACGTGGCACCCTAGGGAGATGGTGGATCACCTTGGATCTTGTGCCCACGTACCCCAAGGGTATCTTCGGATATTTAGGGTATAAATACCCTCCTAATGGGCACCCTTCACAAGAGAACCTTCTAAGAGCCTCCAGAAACTGGTTGTGGCGGCTAGAGAGAGTCTCTCCTCCCTGTTTTGCTCCCTCTTGCTTCCACACCTCAATTCACCTTCTCCAAGCACAAGGATCGAAGATTGATCAACATGAAGCATTAGGATCAACTTCAAAAGGAGCAGATCAAGTAGAAGCCAGCAATTGTGAAGCACTCAAGGAAGATCCCAATATCAAAGTTGCAGAGCATCGGCCAAGGGACTTCAAGTGATCAAGATCCTTCCAATTCTGCTTCTACAAGGGAGTTTTCTTGAAGAACAAGAACTGTCAACCTCATGTCTTGAGTCTTTCTTGTCTTCTTGGCTATTCTAGAGATTGTGCATAATCTATTGCATCAATTTTCATGAATTGGCCTTAATAGATCAGATCATTGCTAGAGGATCTGGATCTTGTTGTTTTTGTTCTAGCAAGTGGTTGTGAGCCTTTGTGCTCAGGTTTTTGAGTCGTCGTACTCAAGTTGTGTGGTTGAGCAGTCTTGCTCAGAGTCTAGAGTAGTCTTGCTCTAGGTAGTGTGTGAGTTGTCTAACTCAGTTGTGGAGTTGTCAGGCTCCAGTGTGGGTTGTGTTACCCAGGTTGTTAGTGGATCCTCACTGTGTGTGAGGGGTGGATGTAGGAGTCACATGGTGTGATTTCCGAACCACCTAAAAATCTCTGTGCATTGGTCTGTTTGTGGTTTGAATTCACTCTTCGTTAGATGAATGCATATGATCGTTTAAATCTATCTAATCAACCTGTTTACCACTCCAATTGCTTAACTCACTTAATCTCTCTTCAGATCTGTGAAATTTGCTTTCAATCTAACTCTGATTCAAAGGTTTTCAAAATTGGTTAGCTTCCGCATTAGTTGGCATAGATCTATTCAACCCCCCCCCTTCTAGATCTTGTCCACATCTTTTATCGATCCTTCAATTGGTATCAGAGCGGGTTTACACCTGATCTGATTTGATCTGAGTGATTTCTGAGTACTTTGTGTGATTTGTTTGCTTGCTTGTTTGCTTGCTGAGTGTTTCCTTCTTTGCACCATCTGTTTAATTAAATGGATTCCAGAGGATTCATAGCTGAGGGTCATTCCATAAATAGGCCACCATTCTTTAATGGAACGGACTATTCTTATTGGAAAAATAGAATGCAAGTTTTTCTAAGAGCCCAAAATTATGAAATCTGGAAAGTAGTGGAGGTAGGACCCTATGAAAACCAGGGAGAGAGAAGAAACCTGGACTAGGGAACAGATAAGAAGAGCTACATTGAATTATAGTGCCATGAACATGATTCAATGTGCTGTTCACCCCAAAGAGTACTCAAGAATCTCAATGTGCAAATCTGCCAAAGAGATGTGGGATAAACTTGAGGTACTCTATGAGGGAACATCTCAGGTTAAAGAAACCAAGGCTAACATACTTGTCTCTGAATATGAATGTTCATGATGAAGTCTAATGAGACAATCTCTGAAATGTTTGCCAGGTTCATGATCATAGTCAATGGACTGAAGGCCTTAGGTAAGGACTATACGGATGCTGACTTGGTAAGAAAAATCCTACGTTCTCTCTCTTCAATATGGCACACAAGGCCACTGTCATTGAAGATTCTAAAGATTGTCCAAAATTTCTTTGGATGAGTTGATAGGATCCTTAATGACATATGAAATAATCTAAAGAGAAATGAAGAACATATAATCAAAACCAAGCCAGTAGCATTAAAGCCTCATCAAGTAACAAAGACAAAAACAAGAGAAAACAAGTTCTATGAGTCTGAGTCAAATGAGGATGAGCTTGCCCTCATGACCAGGCAATTCAGAAATTCTTAAATATAGAAAAGGAAATTCTCAGGGAAAAAGAAATTCCCATCAGGTAAAAGAAATATTCCTCTTCTAACGTTAACTCTAATAGGAATCAGAAATCTGATGTTAATGTCATTGTTACAGGTGCAACAAGCCAGGACATATGAAGGGAGAATGTCCTGAAAACAAGAAGGAGAAGCACAAAAGATTCACAAATTCAAGAAGCCGAAGGCCATGGTAGCCACTTGGTCTGATGAAGACTCAAGTGAAAAAGAAGAAGAAGAAAAGTCCTCAAGCTCTGAAAGTGAGGAGATTGCTTCATGGCAAATAGTTCGGATGGAAAGGTAAGCACATCTTTCGAAGACTTTTCAGTTGAAGATTGGCAGGATGCATATGCTGAATTAGTAGAAAAATATTCTGAAATGAGAAAAGAAAATAAACACATCAAAAAGAAAGTTGAAAACATCTTGCACAATCAAGCTCCAACAAAAGAATTTGTGAACTAGAAAATGAAGTAACAGAACTGAATGAAGAAAAAGAAAATTTCTGAACCTGATTGATGAACTCAAGCTAGCCTCTCAAAAGGCCACCAATGAATTCAAAGAATTATCTGAAAAGCTGGAAAAGGAAAACCAAGATAAACAACAAAAGATTGAAGAAATCAAAATCTTGGAAAACCAGCTAAGAGAAAAGGATGAAATCATTGAAACATTCACAAATGGAAAAGATAATCTGGAGGCCTTGCTGGGAGCAAAAATGAAATCAATCTCTCATGGACTAGGATTTAACAAACAAAAAACCAAGAAAGAAAGACAAATCTGGTGAGAAATAGATAAAGCACCATTAATTAAATTTGTCAAAGGTCCTAGTCTTGAACAGTGAAATCAAACAAAAATCAAGCAAAACTCCAAAAATTCCAAAAACTCAGAAACAAAGCAAGCCACCAGGTCGACACAGTCACCTGACAGGTCGACACCAGTCCACAAGAAGAAGGATTCTGTGGCTGTTGTGTCGACACCATACAGGTGAGGTCGACCTGCTCAACACCAACAAAGACAAAAACAAAATCAAAAATTCAAATAAAAATTTGAAAAATAAGAAAAAGTCAAAGGAAGTCATTAATGAAAAACCTTGGACCTCCAAGACAGCATATCAAGCTGATTGGACCAATTCTTGGAGCCAATGGTATCATAACCCAAGTTGGTATCATCCCCAATTCTTCTATCCAAACTTTCTGATGTACCAACAAAATCCTTGGATTCCACCTCCTCATCTAAACTCTCATGTTCAAATTAAACTTCCCCTCCTACCAAAAACAAAAACACTGGTGTTTTCATTCTAAAGGAAAGAAGAAAGTGAAAAAGACAGAGAACACCAATGTAATAAACCAAAAATAAAAAACAAGTCAAATTTGGGTGAGAAAAGATTTGTTAACATTGTCCAAACATTCTGATGGTCCCAACTCTGTTTGGGTACCAAAATCTTCTCTCCACTAATTGATGTTTGCAGGAAGGTCGTGCACCCAATTCAAATGTGTGGTTCCTTGACAGTGGGTGTTCACGACATATGACTGGAGATAGAGCTAAATTTTCTTTCTGCTAGAGAAGGAGGGAGGTTCAGTAACTTTGGAGGTAAAAATAAAGGAAAGATCATTGGATCTGGAAAGGTTGGTCAAACTTCCTCAAACTCTGTTGATAGTGTTTTATTAGTTGATGGTCTTGATTACAATCTGCTAAGCATTAGCCAACTATGTGACAAAGGTCACAAAGTTGTGTTTGAATCCAATTTCTGTAAAATCATTGATTCATCAACTGATAAAATAAAATTTTGTGGAAAAAGGAAAAACAATGTCTACATGATCGACCTTAATAAAAACTTTTCTGAAAATCTTTGCTTTGTTGCTAATAAAGATGAAATTGCATGACTTGGCACAAAAGACTTGGCCATGCAAGTTTCAGAACTTTAAATAAATTGTTAAGGCTGAATCTGGTTAAGGGTCTTCCTGAATCTTTTTCAAATGTTGAAAATCAAGTTTGTGGGATCTGTGCCCAAGGAAAACAAACAAGGAAATCTTTTAAGACCTTCAATGAGGTACTCACATCTAGGCCACTAGAACTACTTCACATGGACCTTTTTGGCCAACAAGAGTTCTAAGTCTAAGTGGCAAGAGATATGGGTTTGTAATCATTGATGATTTTACTAGATTTACTTGGGTTATCTTCCTGTCCCACAAAAGTGATACTTGCCTTGAGTTCAGGAAATTTTGTACCACTGCCCTAACAAACTTTTCATATAAAATCAAAAATATTTGACTGATCATGGGGGAGAATTTGAAAACCAATCATTTTCTGATTTATGTGCTGAACTTCAAATTTTCCACAAGTTTTCTTCACCAAGAACTCCAGAACAAAATGGAGTTGTGGAAAGAAAGAACAGAACTCTTGTGGAAATGGCTAGATCCATGCTCCTTGAGAGTAATTTGCCCAAATCCTTCTGGGCTGAAGCTGTAAACAACAAATCACATTCTCAATAGAGCATTGGTCAGACCAAAAATCAAGAAAAACCCCTATGAATTATTGAAAAACAAAAAGCCAACTGTTTCTTATTTCAAAATCTTTGGGTGCAAATGTTATGTACACAACAATAATAAAGAAAATCTTGACAAGTTTGATGCTAAGAGTCAGGAAGCCATCTTCCTTGGTTATTCAGAAGTGTCAAGAGCTTTCAGAGTGTACATTCTCAAAAACAAAAATGTTGAAGAATCTCACATATTTATTTGATGAAAATTCCTTTTCAACTAACAGTTCTAAATCTTGCAGGGAAATACAAGACAATGAAGAGGATGATTTCATTGTGGACTCTTCACAACTGTTGAGGAGCTTGAAGACTTGGTGAGAATTTGAACAACAATTCACCATCTTCAAGTGGAACAGGTAACATTGCTCAAATTTGAATACCCCTCAACAGGTAACTACTGAACATCGAATCTTGAGAGATCACCCTTTGGATAATGTAGTTGGTAATTTGCATGATAGAGTTAGGACTAGATCTTCATTCCAGCATGCCATTGAAGAAGACCCACTAGCTCTAATTTCCAAATTGAACCAAAATCAATTGATGAAGCTTTATCAAGTTCTGATTGGATTAATGCCATGCATGATGAACTTCATCAATTTGAAAAAAATCAAGTATGGGAATTAGTACCTAGACCTAGTGACCAAACAGTCATTGGCACTAGATGGGTCTTCAGAAATAAGTTGAATGAATCTGGTCATGTCATAAGAAATAAAGCTAGGCTAGTTGCAAAGGGGTACAATCAAGAGTTTGGAATTGACTTTGAAGAATCATATGCCCCTGTAGCTAGACTAGAAGCAGTTAGAATTTTCCTTGCTTTTGCATCCTCCATGAAATTCAAAGTTTATCAAATGGATGTTAAAAGTGCATTTTTAAATGGAATATAAAATGTTGAACAATGGTTTTGAAAATGAAAAACATCCTAACCATGTTTTCAAGCTTCATAAGGCTCTCTATGGTCTTAAACAAGCTCCAAGAGCTTGGTATGACCGTTTGAGTTCCTTTTTACTTGAAAAAGGATATTCTAGAGGAACTGTTGATCAAACATTGTTCACAAAAACAGTCAATAATCAAATAATTATTGTCCAAATTTATGTTGATGACATAATATTTGGATCAACCAATAAAGGCCTGTGTAATGAATTCTCCACTCAAATGAAAAATGAATTTGAAATGAGTTTAATGGGAGATCTAAAATTTTTCTTGGGATTGCAGGTTAACCAAACTCATGAGGGGATCTTCATCAGTCAAACCAAGTATGTCAAAGAACTTCTGAAAAGGTTTGACTTTCAGAACCTCAAGCATTCAAACACACCAATTGCTATTAATGCTAAGCTAGAAGAAGACTCAAATGGTAAGTCAGTAGACCAAAAGACCTACAGAGGTATGATTGGTTCTCTACTTATCTTACAACTTCTAGACCTGATATTCAGTTTAGTGTGTGTTGTGTGCTAGATTTCAATCAAATCCTAAAGAAAGTCACATGTTAGCTGTTAAGAGAATTTTCAAATATCTTGTTGGAACATGTGATTTAGGAATTTGGTATCCTGCTAATTGCAAGTTAGATTTGATTGCCTATTGTGATGCTGATTATGCTGGTTGTAAATTAGATAGAAAAAGCACAAGTGGCTTGTGTTTATACTTAGGTGGGTGCCTAATTTCTTGGGCTTCTAAGAAGCAACATTCAGTTGCTCTGTCAACTGCAGAGGCTGAGTATGTTGCTGCTGGTAGGTGTGGAACCAAATTCTTTGGGTGAAACATCAACTTCTTGATTATAACCAAGACTTAGGTTGTGTTCCCATTCTATGTGATAACACAAGTGCAATAAATCTGTCTAAAAATCCCATTCAGCATTCCAGAACCAAGCATATTGAAATTAGGCATCATTTCTTGAGAGATGAGGTAGCAAAGAAATCATTTGAACTCCACTTCATAGAAACTGAAAAACAAATTGCTGACATTTTCACAAAACCCCTTCCTGACAGTAGATTCTCATCTTTAAGGAGAGAACTTGGTCTTTGTAAATGTCCATTGGGATTGGGTTGAGTGTTAGGCATCTTCTGAGGGGGAGTTCTTTGCATCATCATATTCATTTGCTTCCTTGATTCATACTGATCATATCTCTCTCCATTTCACTTCTATTTCTTTTGACAATGAACTCTTCAACTCACATTGTATTGAACTTCTTGGTATATCAAATGGTGATTTGAAGAAGGACAAGTTCTGCTTGTCTGGACACTTTCACTATGCGAGAGTATATGTCTCCGCCAAGTACCAAGAAATGAATATGCAATTGTTGAGGGGGAGCTTTGTTGCTCAAAGAGAATTTTCTGATTTCAAAAACTTGCATATCTCTATTCTGATGAAAAATGTTGAAATTCTCATCTTAGGGGGAGCTAGAAAATTCACAAGTCATATCTTTTGAAAAATTCAAAAACTTTTCTTGCATTACATCAATTTTCTTGCATGATGTCCTCATTCAGGTGTCTAGAGTCTCAAAATGATCCTTTGAGTGATCTACTATATTCATTTGTCAACTCTCACCTATATTCTTCAAAACATATAGAAATTCAGATTTCTTTCAAAGACTGAAGGATAATGTGCTTGAATCTAAACATGCTTTTGTTTGCAATTGATGTTGGATATAGATGATATCTTTTTGTCAAAAATCTCCAAAATTTGTCAATTCAACAGAGCAATGGCACATGTGCTGAGAAACTGCACACCTTCACAATGAATGAAGTGTCATGTATGTCATGAGGCACTAATGCTATCTCTGTTCAAAGGGGTTTAAAATTAAAATAAATGAAAAGAAAATAAATATGTCATATCCTTTTTATGATGACTGAGTAACTGGAAATATTGGCGTCTAAAAAACGTATATTTTCATGTCAAAAGTCATCATTTACCCCTTTGAGACTTGATAATGGATAAATCTTTAGTATCCAAGGACTATAGTGTGTGAAAAGCATTAGTTCTTGAGTGAACAAGATGTATCTCATTTGAAAGTTTGTTTTCAAAAACAAAATGTGTATATCATTGGAGAATTGTTTTAAAAGAATCACTCTTATCCATCATCAAGTTGTTCTTAAAAGATTGTTTACTTTCAACACACTTGATTTCAGTCTAAAAGATTTTTTTATTTCTTTGGACTTGAAGAATATGGTAGTGTGTAGTTGATTTATTAAATGTATTATATCCCTCAAATCATCATTTTAATGACTCAAGTCACTGAATGCTCATATCCTGTTGGATATTGTGTAAAACTTGAATTGTGTTGAATTTTTGCAAAATTTAACAAATGAATTTTTTAGTCTCTTAAATATCCTTGAAATGATTATTCCACTCATTGATTATCATTATAAAGTTATCCCAAAAGCTCACAAATTTTTTCCAAACTCAAATCTAAAATTTTTCATCAGGCCAGGTCGACACTACTCCATCTAGTGTCGACACACTTTGACTCAGGTCGACACTCACCTCCTCTAGTGTCGACACTGACCCCCTGCCAGACTCAATTAAACCGTGGGCGCCGGTTAAGCGCAGTTGTTCTGCGGGGTAGCACACCCAAAACCCCCTTTTTTTTCTTCCAGGTCGACCCGACGGTCGCCCTTCTCCTGGTTTCGGCAGGCGATTTGAACCCTTTCCATCTCTTCTCTCCTAATCTCATCTCCATCCATCTTCTCTCATTCCTCTCTCTCCATCATCCCCGATTCCACTCTGCTTCTATGCCACCCAAGCAGCTTCCTCGCCGTGGAGCAAAATCAAGGGCTTCGGCAAGGCCTAATCCGGCGGATGATGTTTCTCCCACTGAGAGGAGAACCAAGCGTCGTCATGATCCTGCAGAGCAGCCAGGATCTTCATCTGCTAAGAGAGGTAGGGCATCCTCTTCTGGGAGAGGTCGAGGGTCTCTTACCCTAGAAGGAAAATCCTGGATTCTTCTCCTGAAGTTTCTGAGAAGTCCACTTCCACATCATCATCCTCATCCTCTTCATCAGAGTCCTCCCAGCCCTCTAGGAGACCTCCTTCCAAACCCCTAAGTCCGGGAAGACCATCTTGAAACCCAGGGCAGTGGACTTGGATGACAGTGAACTCATTGCTGCATTTCCTGAAGTTTAAACTTCTTCAAATTCCAGTCTTGGCAGTCTTTATATCAGAATTTCGAATCATATACCCTAGACTTGTCAAGAATTCTATCAGAATTTGGAATGTACAGATGAAGGGTACAAGTCAAAGGTTAAGGGAATTGTCATAGACATGCCAACAGACATAGCAGCCACTATTTTTAAATTCCAGATGAAGGAGAAGACTACCACCACTTTGAATTCAACCTTCATGAAGCCTACACATCTTGACTGGACAGCAGGCAGATGAGTCTGATCCTAAGCAAAACCATGTTACAAAATTCAATACCACCACCTTTCCCCCTGTGTTGAGGCTTACCCATCACATGCTCACTACCATTATCACACCCCAAGGTGGTGGGAGGGACAGACTCACAGACATCCAAAGGTTTGTGATTTATTGTATGAGCAAGGACATCAAGATAAATCTCTATGTCATCATGTACCAGATTATCTCTGAGACCACTAGGGCAGACTTGCATAGATCCCTTCCATATGCAGCCCATCTCACTCAAGTATTCAAACACTTTGGTGTGTCTTTAGAGAATGAAAAATCTGAGAAGATTCCTAAGTCCAACATCTATTGCTTTAAGCATGTTCAGAAATTCATGGGCTTTAGGATTGTTGGTGATCAAGTAAGGAGAGGGCAAGCTGCAGTAGAGGCCCATGTGGCTCAGGAGGATCAGCCTCCAGTTCAAGAGGAACAGCCTCCAATACCAGAGGAACAGCCTCCAGCTCCAGAGGATCAGCCTCAAGTTCATGAGGACCAGCCTCCTCTACATGAGGATCAGCCTCATGTGGCAGATGAAGTTGAGGAACCTTTCATTGCCCCTCACTCTCCTCAACCTCAGCCCTCCTCCTCCATGAACCTTGAACCTGAAATCCCAACATTTTCTCCACCACCTCCAGTTCATGCATCCTCATCCTTTGGTGGACCTTCTGTTCCACCAGAGATATACACTTTTTTGAATGATAAATTTGATGCTTTGAACACCTCTATTCAATCCATGTCAGAAACTTTTGAGTTGAGGATTCAGAGGTTGGAGAACACTGTGTCAGCCAAGTTTATTGAACAAAAAGCAGCCTCTGACCATGCCACCAAAGGTTCAACAGGCTGATTGGCACATTGGGAGATGCCTCTATTGAACTGAAAGAGCATCAAAAGGAGTTGTTGGAATAGTTCTTCAGGGATTTTGGCAAATTCCCAAGCTGATGTCTTCAACACAAAGGAGACACTTTCTCAGATCTCAAAAACAAGACTATCATTTGCACATTTGGTAGATGACTTGGAGAGCATGAAGAATCTCTCTGCTCACATTGATGAAGAGATGTCTGCACTCAAGAAGGAATTCAAAGTTTTGAATAGGCCTGGTTGGTCAATTGGCTCTTCCTCATCTTCACAACCAGTGTCAAATGAGTTCAGTGCACTTCAAGCCTCGATGTCAGAAAATTCAGAGAGGATGGAACATCTTCTGCACACAAGACTCTCAACTATCCAAGCTCAGATGAAGTTTAGTTTAACTTCAATGGAAAAGAGGCTAACAGATATTGAGACTATTTTGTTAACCATTCCTCCTCCTCCTCCCCAATAATGTAATTCTTTTGATAATGTCAAAGGGGGAGAAGTTTGTTTGAAAGATTGTAATGTTCACATCATGAATGAATAAAATGAATAGAAATTTATGTGCCTATCTATGTGCCTTGAATGTGATTGCAAATCTTTGAATGAATTTGAATGTGATGAATGATTGTCAAGCTGCTTGACCTGTGTGTCAAAATAGCTTATTTTAGTAACACTGTGTATTCAAATGTGTATAAATCTCAATGTCACTATAAAATGTTCAAAGGTCCTTGACAAGTATAAATAAAAGAAAATGAAAATGCTTGAAATCACATATCATTGAAATCTTCCAATTCCAAATGAACTTAAGTTGTCATCATCAAAAAGGGGGAGATTGTTGGGTTGAGTGTGAATACAAATCATTTCCCTCATATTTTGATGATGACAAGTTGTGATTTTAATGCATAACCATTGGAACATGTAAAATACATCACCTGAAATTACAATATTCAAAAAGCATGTTTCCAAGCACATTTATCATTGATATTCATGATAATATACTTAACTAATGATTTATGTGTTTATTTTCTCAGGACAACATTTTCTGCAAAGGTAGTGTCGACACAACCATCCTTGGTGTCGACACAATGGTTCAGAACAAAGGCAGAAATGTGAAGAAAAGTCCATCTCAGGTCGACACTAGTCCAGAGCAGGTCGACACTAGAGACAGGTTCCAGAGAAACAAATCAACAGACTGGGCGGCAGGTCGACACCAAATGGAATCAGGTCGACACTAGATGGCTTCCAGAAGGGCTGTTTGCTGTCGGGGACAGCAGGTCGACACTGAACCATCTCAGGTCGACACTAGAGACCTCTCCCAGGGAAGTTCTGCAAGTCTGGGACAGTGTGTCGACACACCTCTGGGCAGGTCGACACACTCCGGAATCTCTGTGACTTAAGATTCCTCCTGGACACGTGGCACCCTAGGGAGATGGTGGATCAACATTGGATCTTGTGCCCACATACCCCAAGGGTATCTTTCGGATATTTAGGGTATAAATACCCTCCTAATGGGCACCCTTCCACAAGAGAACCTTCTAAGAGCCTCCAGAAACTGGTTGTGGCGGCTAGAGAGTCTCTCCTCCCTGTTTTGCTCCTCTTGCGCTTCCACACCTCAATTCACCTTCTCCAAGCACAAGGATCGAAGATTGATCAACATGAAGCATTAGGATCAACTTCAAAAGGAGCAGATCAAGTAGAAGCCAGCAATTGTGAAGCACTCAAGGAAGATCCCAATATCAAAGTTGCAGAGCATCGGCCAAGGGACTTCAAGTGATCAAGATCCTTCCAATTCTGCTTCTACAAGGGAGTTTTCTTGAAGAACAAGAACTGTCAACCTCATGTCTTGAGTCTTTCTTGTTTCTTCTTGGCTATTCTAGAGATTGTGCATAATCTATTGCATCAATTCTCATGAATTGGCCTTAATAGATCAGATCATTGCTAGAGGATCTGGATCTTGTTGTTTTTGTTCTAGCAAGTGGTTGTGAGCCTTTGTGCTCAGGTTTTTGAGTCGTCGTACTCAAGTTGTGTGGTTGAGCAGTCTTGCTCAGAGTCTAGAGTAGTCTTGCTCTAGGTAGTGTGTGAGTTGTCTAACTCAGTTGTGAGTTGTCAGGCTCCAGTGTGGGTTGTGTTACCCAGGTTGTTAGTGGATCCTCACTGTGTGTGAGGGGTGGATGTAGGAGTCACATGGTGTGATTTCCGAACCACCTAAAAAATCTCTGTGCATTGGTCTGTTTGTGGTTTGAATTACTCTTCGTTAGATGAATGCATAGGATCGTTTAAATCTATCTAATCAACCTGTTTACACTCAAATTGCTTAACTCACTTAATCTCTCTTCAGATCTGTGAAATTTTCTTTCAATCTAACTCTGATTCAAAGGTTTTCAAAATTGGTTTAGCTTCCGCATTAGTTGGCATAGATCTATTCAACCCCCCCCCCTTCTAGATCTTGTCCACATCTTTTATCGATCCTTCACAGGCAACAAGATGTTGGGCCATCAGGGCAAATTTCAGAAGAGCAGAGGGCCATTCGGGCCACAGGATGTTAACAAGGCAGCAACTACAATACAGGATCAGGTTGAAGCTGTGAAGTCTGGGCCTCAGGAGCAAGGAGGATGTTTCTAGGCCAACAGGGCCAGTGGTCTCCGAGGGTGAGATTCCAAGAGTGGAAGAGCCAGTTGTTGCTCCAGATGCCCTGATCCTCTCCTCTTGCAACTCTAGCCTTCCTTCACCACCATCTTCCTCCACAGCACCTCCAGCACCTATCACCTTTAACAACCCCTCCTGCCTTCACCTTTCTTCCCCAACTCCATTTCCTTAGAATCCTCTCCTTCTCCTGCGCACTACATCCATTCCACCACCTCCTCTTGTTCCTGAAGACCCTCCAGCTTCATCATCAGCTGGAGCCTCCTCTTCCTCTGGTCCTTCTTTAGATGGACCGTCCATCACCTTCTTCTACCCGTCAATCATTTCTCCATCCTCCTACTCCTCCTTCCTTTGTCACCTTTATACCTGAAGGTGCTCAACTCGAAGGTCCATTTCAAAATAAATTTGAGGATGAATTGGAAATCACCACCATCCATTCAGTTCTAGCAGTTGCCTCTCATGTCCACAGGACTAACTCCTCTAGTCCTATTCTAAAAAGAGGAAACTCTCCACTACTCTTGCTCTTCTCACCGAACCTAAATTTCCTCCTCTTTGGTTTTCTCTCACTATTGAAAATCGAAGGAAACCATTCTATCGTGAATATCTCCAAAAGTGTATCCATACCACCATTTTTGTGTTCCTTGTCTAAATCTAACTGATCACCTCAATGTTGTCCTTCCCTACAACCACTTCTCGAAAGATGATCAATCCAAAATCTTCAAAATGGCTGAATGCAAATCTAAAGATCAGTGGGCTAAAGGGAACTCAGCTCTCTATAGAAAATATATTCTTGAAAAGTCAGCAAGGTTTCCACCCAGGGACTCTCCACTCACTCTCTCTGAGTGGTTTGTCATTCATCATAAAACCCTCTGGGCTCCTTTGTAGGATCGAATAGGTGGATGGATTAGATCTAGAAAGGGGGGTTGAATAGATCTGACACAAATTACTGCAGAAGCTTAAGCAATTCAAAATAACTTCGAATCAGAGATCAATTCAGACAAAAATTACTGATCTGAAATGTGGGTGTGTGTAGATTATGTGTGAAGCAATTAAACACTTAGTGAAAGTGAAATCCTATGCAAGCATCTAGCGCAGACAAGCAGATCAAACCATTGCACAAAGGAATTTTAGGTGGTTTGGAAATCACACTAGTGATTCCTACATCCACCCCTCACACAGTGAGGCTCCACCACACAAAAGAGTACAACTCACACCGGAGCACGATGACTCCAAACACCCTTGAGCACGACGGCTCAACACACAACTTTGAGTTCAACGACTCACAAACTGAGCACGACGGCTCAAACAACAACCGGAGCACGATGACTCCAAATTGAGCACGATGGCTCAAACCACACAGTGACTACGACGACTCACAAACCAGAGCTCGACGGCTCACAATACAAATGCTTGATCAAAGACAACATAAATCAGATCCTCTAGCAATGATCTGATTCAAGACAGATTCGTACACAAAAATTTGTGCAGAACTTCATGCACAAATCTCATAGACGAAATAAGGAAGAACAAACTCAGAAGTGAGAGAAATGGATGTAGAATGAGTGTTCTTCGATGAAGATTTCTTGCAGAAGGTTGAATTGAAGAGGCTTGAAGATACTCCCTGTCAATTGGCGATGCTCTGCTTTAATAGCTTCTGAATCTCCAGAATTCCTCTCAATTGCTGTGCTTCTGCTGAATCTGCTCCCTTGCTCTGAACTTCAAAGCCCTCTCCAGAGATTGGCCTTCACTCCCTTGTACTTTCTCTTGAAAAGATGGATCACAGCTTCTGGAGATGAGCAAGAACTGGAGAGATCCCTTTTTGCCGCCAAAAAAAACTTTTCTGGGAGTTGTATGGGCTGGCTTGCCTTTGGGGTATAAGGAGCATGGGTATTTATAGCCCCATAGGTCCATAAGGTGCCTTGGGGTGCATGGGCACAGAAATCTAGGTCAAATCTCTTGATTCCCAACCATCCATGTGTCCAGACAAATTCACGTTTTTGAGTTTCAGTCGAAGTGTGTCGACACCACAGGCAACTACTGCAGAACAGGCTTCTGGGACAGTGAACTAGTATCGACACACAGGTGGACTGTGTCGACACCACTGGCAGACTGTGTCGACACACAGGCAGACTGTGTCGACACCACTGGCTACTGCTTCAGAATAGGCTTCTGGGACAGTGAACTAGTGTCGACACACAGGTGGACTATGTCGACACCACTGTGACAAATTTGTGTAAACATGAAAATATAAATTGTAAACCATTAATACAAGATATTATCATTAAAATGTGAGATATTAAACATCAAAAACATGTTGTTTAAGCATTGTTATGATATGTATAAAATGTATAACATGTTCAATTAGTCATCATTTTAATATGTACAAAGTGTACAAAATGTCATCATCAAAATCAAATTATGAGTAATGTTCATTGGTCATCATTAAAATACAACTTAGAAAATTCCAAAACACACTCAACCAAACATTCTCCACATTTTTTATGATGACAAAATTTATGCACAATCTCCCAATAGCCTGACTCCCTTGACTGCAATGACTCCCCTTGACCATATTCACCCTTTGAACAACTTTCTCCCATAAGAAACTTTCTCCCCTTTAAAGAACTTTCTCCCCCTTTAAGGAACTTTCTCCCCCTTTTTGACATCATTAAAAAGATAGATAAGAGAGAGAAGCAAAGAATGGTAGGAGATCAAGAATTCCAGTTGTGAAAATGAAAGTTCAGGAAGAATCAAAATAAGTGAGGCAAAGTGATATTTACATATGAGAGAAATTATTGTGTTTTTTATATTGTGCAATAAAGTTTAATCACAAAGACACACTCAACACAAAGTATAGCAAAATATAATGATCTGAATGTAGTTAAAATAATGATGCAAATGTGAAGTAAAGTGACCTATATGAGTGAGCAGAAGTATTTAACAAGGATGTTAGGAGCTTTAATTGTAATACAATGTAGAATAATAAGTCTAAACTCAGTATACATGAACTTTATTAAGGTTTTAAGCTTTACTATCCTGTCTTTTTTATTTTCTTTCAATTTTAGCTCGGAAAGAATACAAGAATAAATTAGTTAAATCTCACTTTTCAGTGTAAGAGATCACATTGATCAGATGCAAGACCTTCTAATTACTCAGTAGTTTAACTTTCATTATCTTATACAGAGTTGAAAATTTTGATTTCCACTTTTTGACGCGAAACAAATCACTTTTTAGGTGAAATGACCCGGTTACTCAGTGGTTCAAGAATTTGCATTGCTCTGTTTGTATCTTTCCATATTGTTGATCATTTTCTTTTAATGTTTTGCAGGAATATGTTTGCTTTGACCAGAAAAGTCATGACTATGAATTTAGAAAAATTATTCTTAACATGTGGTAAAAAATGAAGCTTAAACATGCACATGTTAAATAATAAAGCCACTCATGTGCCTACAAGTGTTTTGTAAGTCATTTTAAAGACATTCAGTATTAAGATTGCTTAACCTTGAAATGATAATGAATCTTTGAAATTAAACTAAATGCACAATGAGTTTAGTTTCAATGTCTTAATTCTCTCATAAGAAAATAGCACAATGACTCAAAATTCTGATGAGTTTGGGGTTCAAGATAGACAAGTAAGGTCAAGGAATGTGACAATGACTCCCCCTTTCATGTATCTCCCCCTCTCAAGGTGAACATGACGATTATTGAAGAAATAGGAATGGAATGAAGTGAAAATAGAATGAACAAGAATCTTTTATTGAAAGACAAAGACTCCCCCTCAACAATTGCATACAAGACTCTTGATACTTGGCGGAGACATATACTCACACATAGTGAAAGTGTCCAGACAAGCCTGACTTGTCTTTCTTCAAATCACAATTTGATATACCAAGAATGCCAATGCAATGTGAGAGTGAGGAATTTATTTGCAAGAACATGAAGACTTTTATTTGCAAAAAGAGATAGAAGATATCAAGAATGTGGAAATTTGCACAAACCAAACTCTCTTCTTAAAGATGAGAATTTGTTTACTGGAAGAAGCTTAGTGAAAATATCTGCAATTTGTTTTTCAGTTTCAATGAAGTGAAGTTCAAAAGATTTCTTAGCGACCTCATCCCTTAGAAAATGATGTCTTATTTCAATATGCTTTGTTCGTGAATGCTGAATTGGGTTTTTAGACAAATTAATAGCACTAGTGTTATCACACAAAATAGGAATACAACCCAATTTGTGATTATAGTCTAGGAGCTAATGTTTCACCCAAAGAACTTGAGTGCCACAACAACCAGCCGCAACATATTCAGCCTCTGCAGTGGATAGAGCTATTGAATGTTTCTTTTTAGAAGCCCATGAAATTAGGCATCCACCTAGATATAAACACAAGCCACTAGTACTTTTTCTATCAAACTTACAACCAGCATAATCAGCATCACAGTAAGCAATTAAATCTAACTTGCAAGCAGTAGGATACCAAATTCCAAGTTCACATGATCCAACAAGATATTTAAAAATCCTTTTGACAGCTAACATGTGACTTTCTTTAGGATTGGCTTGAAACCTAGCACACATGCACACACTATACTGAATATCTGGTCTAGAGGTTGTGAGGTAAAGTAGAGAACCAATCATACCTCTGTAGGTCTTTTGATCTACTAACTTACTAAATGAGTCTTCCTCTAGTCTTACATTTATTGCCATTGGTGTGCTTGAATGCTTGAGGTGCTGAAAGTCAATCTTTTTCAGAAGTTCTTTCACATATTTTTTTTGACTTATGAAAATCCTTTCACTGGTTTGATGTACCTGCAATCCCAAAAAGAATTGTAAGTCTCCCATCAAACTCATTTCAAATTCAGTTTTCATATGATCAGCAAATTCAGTACATAGTTCTTTATTTGTAGACCCAAAAATTATGTCATCAACATATATTTGGACAACAATGATTTGATTATTGACAATTTTTTTAAACAAGGTTTGATCTACATTACCTCTTGTGTAACCTTTATTCAACAAAAATGAGCTCAAACGGTCATACCAAGCTCTTAGAGCTTGCTTAAGACCATAAAGAGCCTTATTGAGTTTGAAAACATGATCAAGATATTTTTGATTTTCAAATCTGGGAGGTTGTTCTACAAAAATATTTTCTTTAATATATCCATTCAAGAAAACACTTTTCACATCCATTTGATAAACTTTAAATTTCAGGGAAGATATAAAAGCAAGAAATATTCTCACAGCTTCTAGTCTAGCTATAGGGGCATATGATTCTTCAAAATCAATTCCAAACTCCTGATTGTACCCCTTGGCAACTAGTCTAGTTTTATTCCTAACAACCTGTCTATTTTCATTCAATTTATTTCTGAACACCCATCTAGTACCAATAACAGATTGGTCACTAGGTCTAGGTACTAATTCTCACACTTGATTTCTATCAAATTGATGAAGTTCATCATGCATTGCATTGATCCAATCCTCACTAGTTAGGATTCATTAATTGACTAGGGTTCAATTTGGGAATTAGTGCTAGTGGGTCTTCATTTATTGCATTCAGAAAAGATGATCTAGTTCTAACTTTATCATGCACAATACCAACTACATTCTCAATTGGATGATCTCTTAGAAATCTGTTTTCAGGAATTACCTCTTGGGATGCATTCAGTCTGGAACAATATTGCATGAACCACTTGTGGTAGGTGATTGATTGTCCAGATTTTCAAATGGATCTTCATCCTCTTCAACAGTCGGTGAAGATTTGACAACGAAGTCATCCTCTTCATTATTTTGAGGAACCCTGCAAGATGTAGAGTCATCAGTTTGATATGAGTTTTCATCAAAACCTACATGTGGAGATTCTTCCACAGTTGTATTCTTGAGAATGTAAACTATATAAGCTCTAGAAATTTTTAAATAGCCAAGAAAAATGGCTTCATGACTTTTGGCATCAAATTTATCAAGATTTTCTTTATTGTTGTTATGTATAAAACACTTGCAACCAAAGATTTTAAAATAAGACAGAGTTGGCTTTTTGTTTTTCAAAAGTTCATAGGGGGTTTTTCTGATTTTTTATTCTGACCAATGATATGTTCAAGATGTGATTTGTTGTGTTCACAGCTTTAGCCCACAAGGATTTGGGCAATTTATGTTGGGTTGAGTGTGTTTTGGAACTTCCTAAAGTTGTAATTTAATGATATCCAATGAACATCACTCATACCTTGATTTTGATGATGACATACTGTGATATTGATGATGACATATTGTGATTTTAATGATGAGATATTGTGACATGTTGTGATTTTGATGATGATATGTTGAACATGTTATCATCTTATACATATCACAATAATGCTTAAACAACATGTTTCTGATGTTTAATATCTCATATTTTAATGATAAAATCTTATACTAATGGTTTATGTGTTAAATTTTCAGGTTCACACATTTTTGTCTTGGTAGTGTCGACACTAGATCAAAGCAGGTCGACACTAGTCCCAGATTCCAGAAGACTCAGTTGCCAGACTGGGACAGCAGGTCGACACTAGTCCCAGATTCAGAAGGGCAGGTTGACACTAGCTCAAAGCAGGTCGACACTAGTCCCAGATTCCAGAAGGGCAGGTCGACACTAGCTCAGGGCAGGTCGACACTAGACCCAGTTCCAGCAGACCAGTTTGCAGAAATGGGACAGCAGGTCGACACTAGATTAGGGCAGGTCGACACACTCCGGCTGAAAGTCAAAATCGTGAATTTCTCTGTACACGTGGACGCTTGGGATTTAAGGGATTTGACCTAGGGTTCCTTGCCCATGCACCCCAAAGCACTTTATGGACATGTGTGGCTATAAATACCCATGTTCCTTGTACCCCAAAAGCAAGAGAACCCATACACTTCCAGAAGAAGCCTTTTGGCGGCCAAAGGGGGTTCTCCAGATCTGTCTCCATCTCCAGAAGCTACAAGCCATCCTTTCAAGAGGAAGGACAAGAGAATCAAGGGGAATCCCTGGAGAGAAGGTTGCTGTACAAGTCAAGGGAGCAGATCCAACTGAAGAGGCTCAGGAGAAGAAGGATTTCTGGCATTTCAGATGCCATCAAAGCATAGCATCGCCAATTGAGGAGAATCTCCATCGACTTCCATCAAGCCTCCTCAATTTAAGTCTCTGCAAGGCCTCTTCATCGAAGAACACTCTTTCTACATCTATTTCCCTCATCTCAGAGTTTGTTCTTCCTTATTTCGTCTGTGAGATTTGTGCATGAAGTTCTGCACAAATTTTCTGTGTACGAATCTGTCTTGAATCAGATCATTGCTAGAGGATCTGATCTCTTTAGTGTTTGATCTAGCTTTTGTACTGTGAGCCGTCGAGCTCTGGGTTGTGAGTCGTCGTACTCACTGTGTGGTTTGAGCCGTCGTGCTCAATTTGGAGTCGTCGTACTCCGGTTGTGTTTGAGCCGTCGTGCTCAGTTTGGAGTCGTCGTGCTCCAGGTGTTTCTTGAGTTGTCGTGCTCAAGGGTGTTTGGAGTCGTCGTGCTCCAAGTGTTTCTTGAGTCGTCGTGCTCAAGGGTGTTTGGAGTCGTCGTGCTCCTGTGTGAGTTGTACTCAAGGTTGAGTAGTGTGGCCTCACTGTGTGAGGGGTGGACGTAGGAGTCACTGGAGGTGATTTCCGAACCACCTAAAAATCCTCTGTGCAATGGTTTGAATTGTGGTTTGTCTTTGTATCTCGCTAGATGCATGCATAGGGATTTCGTTCACACTACTAATTGATTTGCTCACACACACTAATCACACCTCAGATCAGTAAATTGTTGGGTGAATTGATCTCTGATTCGAAGTAATTTTTAATTGCTTAAGCTTCTGCGTTAATTGGTGTTAGATCTATTCAACCCCCCCTTCTAGATCTGATCCATCCACCCATCTGATCCCTAACAATTGTATCAGAGAGGGGTTAACGTCTATCTCTGATCTGATTTGATTGCTTCTGTTTGATCTCTGTGTTAATTGCTTGAATTGTTTGCTTGCTCTTTCACCATCTCATTGATGGATTCTCGAGGATTTGTAGCCGAAGGCCATTCCATTAATAGACCACCATATTTTGATGGGTCTGATTATTCATACTGGAAAAATCGCATGCAAGTTTTTCTTAGGGCTCAAAACTATGAAATTTGGAGGATAGTTGAAGTGGGTCCTTATGAAAATCATGAAGATGAGGAGAATTGGACTAGAGAGCAAATTAGGAAAGCTACTCTTAATTATAGTGCCATGAACATGCTTCAGTGTGCAATCCACCCTAAAGAATACTCAAGAATATCCATGTGTAAATCTGCTAAAGAAATGTGGGATAAACTTGAATTGATGTATGAGGGAACATCTCAAGTTAGGGAAATCAAAGCAAACATACTTGTTTCTGAATATGAATTGTTTATGATGAAATCTGATGAATCGATTTCTGAAATGTTTGCTAGGTTTATGATAATTGTCAATGGACTGAAGGTATTAGGTAAGGAATACACTGATGCTGATCTGGTAAGAAAAACTTTGCGCTCTCTATCACCTGTTTGGCACACAAAGGCTACAGTGATTGAAGATTCTAAGGATTTATCCAAAATCTCCTTGGATGAACTCATAGGATCTTTAATGACTTATGAAATAAATCTGAAGAGAAATGAGAACACATGCTTAAGGCTAAACCAGTAGCACTTAAGGCTTCATCAAGCATCAAAGAGAAAAATCAAGAAACATCAAGTTCTGATGAGTTCTGAGTTTAATGAAGATGAACTTGACATCATGACTAGACAATTCAGAAAAATTTTAAAATCAAGAAGAAGAAGATTCAATGAAAAGAAACAATATTCTTCTAATAAAAGGAATGCTTCTTCTTCAAATTGTAATGATAGCAGAAATCAAAAAACTAATGAAGATATTGATTGCTACAGGTACAACAAGAAAGGACACATGAAAGGTGAGTGTCCTGAGATCAAAAAGGACAAATATGAGAAGAACAACAAATTGAAGAAGCCAAAAGCCATGATTGCAACTTGGTCAGATGAAGACCAAAGTGAGGATGATGAAGAGAACTCTTCAAGTTCAGCAAATGAAGAGTTATGCTTCATGGCTAACAGAAGTGATGGAAAGAAAATCACAAAGAAAAGGAGCACAAAAAGATCAGAAAACTATGGCTCTCACAGCAAAGTCTAAGAGTTCAGAACACTCTTCATCCTCTTCAGAAGCACAAGTTCAAATGGGTCTAAAAGGTCAGGTAAATCAACTCCAGATCCATTTGTGTATTTCAATTCTGATTCTGATGAAGATGAGGGCATGTCTTATGCTGAATTGATTAAATTCTGTGAAAAGATACAAAGTCTTAATGTACAACTGAACACTAAAAATAAAGACTTGAAAAAGACTTTAAAACATTGCCATAAAGAAAGTGAAAACTTGAAAAATACACTTGAATTGCTCCAGAAAAATGACAAAGATCCTTCAGAAGAAATTGAGAATTTGAAAATGAAGTTGAAAAATTAAATTCTGAAAAAGAGAATTTGGAAGATGAAGTCCAAATCTGTGAAACTAAATTGAATGGATTGAAAGAAAATCATGAGCTATTGAAATCAAAAGTCATTGATCTGGAAAATGGAAAAGAAGAATTGATTGATCTCAATAACAATTTCAAATTTGATAATGATCAATTAAAAAAACAAATCTCTAATATGGCTCATGATCATCAAATAAATGAGAGATGCAAACAACTTGTTGAAGAAAATTGTCACTTAAAAAGGAAGATTGAAGGCTTGTTCCATGACAGACCATTGGAGAATGAATGTAGCAATTTGAGTATATAAAATTTCTGACTTGGAAAAACAAATTGCTCAATTTGAAAATGAAAAGAACAAGATGAAAAATGGTTTGGATGTCATGCTAAACAAGCTTCAAACTTCAGAAAAAGAAGTTGTTGCATTAAAAGCTGAAAAACAGAAGATTCAAAATGAATTGAAGAACACAAGTCATGCTTCTGTTAAAACTAAGAAAAATGAAAAGAAAAGCACAATAACATTTGTGAAATCTGCTGTGAACAAGAACCCTGATATCTCTAATGGAAAACTAGTGAAAGGTCTTGTTCAGAAACAGAAGAGAAAAAGGAGAATGCCATGTCAAGAAGATTCATCTACCTTCTCCATCAGTTCAAAAAGCTCCAAGGCAAGTTCCAAATTCACATCATGCCAAGAGCCACCAAAAGGTACCTCCTTCCCCTTGGTATGCCTCCTCACATAAAGGAGATTCCAGCAAATGCACAAATGCCAAGGTAAGTACCAGGTAAAAAATGCTCTCATTTGCTTTAATTGTAATAAACCTGGTCATCTTGCCAAACATTGCTGGAATAGAAATCAAAATTTCAATAAACATGCCAAATCAGTCCAATGCTTTCATTGTCATAAAATTGGTCATATTTCTAGGGACTGTTGGTACAGAAATGATTTTGTTGTGCATGCTCAGAAATTCCAGTCTAATGCACATACTTATACACATAGGAATAAACATCATGTTCACTGAAAATGTTCAAATTCCATGTGTGTAGGCATAGAAATGTTGCACAAAATCATTTTGTTTCTGCTC
The DNA here is from genome assembly GCA_014218235.1 of Colocasia esculenta. Taxonomy (NCBI): domain Eukaryota; kingdom Viridiplantae; phylum Streptophyta; class Magnoliopsida; order Alismatales; family Araceae; genus Colocasia; species Colocasia esculenta. The sequence continues at coordinate 101,250,320 of CM024754.1, read as the reverse complement.
ATATTAAAAAACCAAAAAATAGAAAACTTCATGAAAACATAGATGCTTGATCAAGGCAAAAAGAAAATCTGGAACTAATTCTGCTTATAGTTCTATCAATGAAACAAATGCATCTATACAAAAATTAAAAGCATTTTGGATTCAGAAATCTTTGTTGCAATCTAACATTGATTTCATTGCAGGACCCAAACAAGTGTGGGTCCCAAAACCAGCTTGATCAGCAAGCTGAGAAGTCTTGAAGCCATACATTGTAAATGGATTCAAGATATTGGCTGTGCAAGGCTAGAAATGTTTGGAGAACACAGGTAAAATCCTTGAAAAAGAAATGAAGACCATTCAGGTAAAACTTCTTTATTATTTCAATTTTGAATTGCCTGAATTGAAACGAAGTTTGAATTTCTATTTGAAGAATGAGAAATGTGTTTCAATGCTACTCCTACAATGAACTTTGTGTCATAACAATTGGAATCATGTTTGTGTTATCATGCATGCTTAACTGTTCTCATGAATCTGTGCGCATACTAACTGCTTTGACTCCTTGGTATATCAAATGATGACATATGGAAAAACAAGTTATGCTTGTTTGGAAACTATCATTATGCGTGAGTAAAATACTCCGCCAAGTACCAAAAGTCATGTTATGCTTAAAGCTAATTGTGCTCATAATCATGTGTGAATTGCTTGCTAACTTTTTCATTCTATGCACATATCAAGGGGGAGTAAATTTGAAAAAGTGCAAAAATGTTTTTCAATAAATGCAATGAATTTCATGCTAAAAATAAAGTGTAATTGACTCTTTTTGCAGTGACTATGTGGTATATCAAATGGTGAAATGTGAAAGGACAAATTAGACTTGTCTGGAAACTATCATCATGTGTGAGAAAAATTCTCCGCCAAGTATCGATAGTCTTTTCTGCAAAGGTCATCAAGCAAAATGAAAATCTCAAAAACTTTATTTTGAGTCTTTGCAAAATCTTCTTCTCCTTATAAATTGCCTATTGATATATGCTTGATCATGTTCATACTCTTTCTGTGCAAATTGCTTGGAATGAACATATCTGAATTGCTTAAATGATCATTTCATATCATGCATATCTTATGGGGGAGTGAATTCGAAAGAATCTTTGAGTGAAATGCTGGAGAAATTTACTGGAGAAATATTCTGTCATATCTGATTCATCATCAACTCCCATTCAGTTTGTTGACAAATATTCTTGCGCATAAATTCCTCACTCTCACATTGCATTGACATTCTTAGTATATCAAATGGTGATTTGAAAAAAGACAAGTCAGGCTTGTCTGGACACTTTCGCTATGCGTGAGTATATTTCTCCGCCAAGTATCAAGAGTCTTGTATGCAATTGTTGAGCGGGAGTCATTGTTATATCTCTTGACCTTACTTGTCTATCTTGAACCCCAAATTCATCAGAATTTTTGAGTCCTTGTGCTATTTTCTTATGAGAGAATTAAGATTGAAACTAAACTCATTGTGCATTTAGTTTAATTTCAAAGATTCAGTATCATTTCAAGGTTAAGCAATCATAATACTGAATGTTTTTAAAATGATTTGCAAAACACTATTATAGGCACATGAGTGGCTTTAATATTTCACATGGTATGTTTTAGCTTTATTTTTACCACATGTTAAGAATAATCTTTCTAAATCATAGTCATGACTTCTCTGGTCAAAGCAAAATATTCCTGCAAAATCAAAAGAAAAATGATCAATCTGAAAAGATACAAACAGAGCAATGCAAATGCTTGAACCACTGAGTAACCGGGCCATTTCACCTAACAAGTGATTTGTTTCGCGTCAACAAGTGGAAATCAAAATTTTCAACTCTGTATAAGATAATGAAAGTTAAACCACTGAGTAATCAGGAGGTCTTGCATCTGATCAATGTGATTTCTTGCACTGAAAAGTGAGATTTAACTAATTTATTCTTGTATTCTTTCCTAGTGAAAATGAAGGAAAATCAAAAAGACAGATAAAAAGCTTAAGACCTTAATTAAGTTCATGTTTACTGTGTTTAGACCTATTATTTTACATTGTGTTAAACTTAAAGCTCCTAACGTCCTTGTTAAATACTTCTTCTCACTCATATAGGTCACTTTATTTCACATGTGCATCATTATTTTAACCACATTCAGATCATTATAATTTGCTATTCCTTGTGTTGAGTGTGTCTTTGTGATTAAACTTTGTTGCACAATAACAAAAACACAATAATTTCTCTCAACTGATAATATCACTTTGCCTCACTTATTTTGAATACCTCTGACCATTTACTCCCTACATTTCAATTCTTGATCTTCTATAATCCTTGTTTCTCTCTCTAGTCTATCCTTTTGATGCTGTCAAAAAGGGGGAGAAAAGTGCACATCAAAAAGTGGGAAAAAAGGGGGAGAAAAGGGCCTTCCAAAAAGGGGGAGAAAAGACCTTCAAAGGGGGAGAAAATTCTTTAAAGGAGAAAGGTCAAAGTGTGTATATGGTCAAAGGGGGAATTATTGCAGTAAAGGGAGTCAAGATATTGGGAGATTGTGCATTGTTTTGTCATCATCAAAAAGGGGGAGATTGTTGGGTTGAGTGTGTTTTGGAACTTTCTAAAGTTGTAATTTAATGATATCCAATGAACATCACTCATACCTTGATTTTGATGATGACATACTGTGATATTGATGATGACATATTGTGATTTTAATGATGAGATATTGTGACATGTTGTGATTTTGATGATGATATGTTGAACATGTTATACATCTTATACATCACAATAATGCTTAAACAACATGTTTCTGATGTTTAATATCTCATATTTTAATGATAATATCTTATACTAATGGTTTATGTGTTAATTTTCAGGTTCACACATTTTGTCTTGGTAGTGTCGACACTAGATCAAAGCAGGTCGACACTAGTCCCAGATTCCAGAAGACTCAGTTGCCAGACTGGGACAGCAGGTCGACACTAACTCAAAGCAGGTCGACACTAGTCCCAGATTCCAGAAGGGCAGGTCGACACTAGCTCAAAGCAGGTCGACACTAGTCCCAGATTCCAGAAGGGCAGGTCGACACTAGCTCAGGGCAGGTCGACACTAGACCCAGTTTCCAGCAGACCAGTTTGCAGAAATGGGACAGCAGGTCGACACTAGATTAGGGCAGGTCGACACACTCCGGCTGAAAGTCAAAATCGTGAATTTCTCTGTACACGTGGATGCTTGGGATTTAAGGGATTTGACCTAGGGTTCCGTGCCCATGCACCCCAAAGCACTTTATGGACATATGTGGCTATAAATACCCATGTTCCTTGTACCCCAAAAGCAAGAGAACCCATACACTTCCAAAGAAGCCTTTTGGCGGCCAAAGGGGTTCTCTCCAGATCTGTCTCCATCTCCAGAAGCTACAAGCCATCCTTTCAAGAGGAGACAAGAGAATCAAGGGGAATCCCTGGAGAGAAGGTTGCTGTACAAGTCAAGGGAGCAGATCCAACTGAAGAGGCTCAGGAGAAGAAGGATTTCTGGCATTTCAGATGCCATCAAAGCAGAGCATCGCCAATTGAGGAGAATCTCCATCGACTTCCATCAAGCCTCCTCAATTAAGTCTCTGCAAGGCCTCTTCATCGAAGAACACTCTTTCTACATCTATTTCCCTCATCTCAGAGTTTGTTCTTCCTTATTTCGTTTGTGAGATTTGTGCATGAAGTTCTGCACAAATTTTCTGTACGAATCTGTCTTGAATCAGATCATTGCTAGAGGATCTGATCTCTTTTGTGTTTGATCTAGCTTTTGTACTGTGAGCCGTCGAGCTCTGGGTTGTGAGTCGTCGTACTCACTGTGTGGTTTGAGCCGTCGTGCTCAATTTGGAGTCGTCGTACTCCGGTTGTTGTTTTGAGCCGTCGTGCTCAGTTTGGAGTCGTCGTGCTCCAGGTGTTTCTTGGAGTCGTCGTGCTCAAGTGTTTTGAGAGTCGTCGTGCTCAAGTGTGTTTGGAGTCGTCGTGCTCAAGGTGTTTGGAGTCGTCGTGCTCCTGTGTGAGTTGTACTCAAGGTTTTGAGTAGTGTGGCCTCACTGTGTGAGGGGTGGACGTAGGAGTCACTGGAGGTGATTTCCGAACCACCTAAAAATCCTCTGTGCATGGTTTGAATTGTGGTTTGTCTTTGTATCTCTCTAGATGCATGCATAGGGATTTCGTTCACACTACTAATTGATTTGCTCACACACACTAATCACACCTCAGATCAGTAATTGTTTGGGTGAATTGATCTCTGATTCGAAGTAATTTTTAATTGCTTAAGCTTCCGCGTTAATTGGTGTTAGATCTATTCAACCCCCCCTTCTAGATCTGATCCATCCACCCATCCGATCCCCAACAATTTACTTTCCAAGAGCATAGATCTAGCCATTTCCACCAGAGTTCTTTCTTCTTTCCACAACTCCATTTTGTTCTGGAGTTCTTGGAGAAGAGAATCTATGAAAAAAGTTCAGTTCAGCACATAAATCAGAAAAACTTTGCTATCAAATTCTCCCCCATGATCAGTCAAAATGGATTTGATTTTATGTGAAAAATCATTAAGGCAGTGGTGCACAAATTCCTGAATTCTAAACAAGCATCACTTTTATGATATAGAAAGATGACCCAAGTGTATCTAGTAAAATCATTAATGATGACAAATCCATATCTTTTACCACTAAGACTAAGAATTCTTGTTGGCCCAAAAAGGTCCATATGAAGTAATTCTAGTGGCTTAGAAGTGAGTACATCATTAAAAATTTTAAAAGATTTTCTGGTTTGTTTTCCTTCAGCACATATCCCACAAAGTTGATCTTTAACATTTGGAAAAGATTCTGGAAGTTCTTTAACCAGATTTAACCTTAAGAGTTTATTTATTGTGTTGAAACTTGCATGGCCAAGTCTTTTATGCCATGTCCATGCAATTTCATTTTTATTTGCCACCAAACAAATGTTTTCAGCAAAGTTTTTATCAAGATTGATCATATAGACATTATTTTCTCTTTTACCAAAGAAATTTATTTTTTCAGTTGAAGAATCAATTATTTTATAAAAATCAGATTCAAAACAACATTGTGACCTTTGTCACACAATGGCTTATACTCAAAAGATTATAATCCAAACTATCAACTAACAAAACATTTTCAATTGAGTTTGAGGAGGATTTACCCAACTTTCCAGATCTAATGATTTTCCCTTTATTTTTACCTCCAAAAGTAACAGATCCTTCTTCCTTTTCAATCAGAAATGAAAACTTTGTTCTGTCTCCAGTCATGTGTCGTGAACACCCACTGTCAAGGAACCACACATTGGAGTTGGGTGCACGACTTTCCTGCATAACAGATCAGAGAAAAAAAGATTTTGGTACCCAAACATTGTTGGGACCATCAGTTTGTTTGAACAAAAACAATAATCTTTTCTGATCCAATTTGAGTTATTTTTGGCTTTTGTTTTGTTTCAGAAATGATTTCCCTTTTTGGCATTTTAACATTCTAATTTGAATGAAAACACCAGTATTTTTCCTTTCATAAACATGGAAATTATGTATTTTGGCATGATTGTTCATGTATGGAAATCCAAACCAAGATTCTGTTGATACTTGGAACCTTGGATAAAAAGATTGTGAATGGTAAATAATAAGGATTATGATACCATTGATTCCAAGAGTTGATCCATTAGATTGACATGATGTCCTGGATCTCCAATAACCATCATGAAAGTTTGTTTTTATGTTTTTACAATTTTCAGATTTTTATTTAATTTCTATTCAACTGGTTGTTGTTTTTCATAATTGGACAGGTCGACCTGTGTTGGACTGGTGTCGACTCAGCAGCCACAGTTTTCAACTTGTGGTTGACTAGTGTCGACCTATCAGCAATGTGTGTCAACCTGTTTTGTTTCTTTTGGTTAGAAACATTCTTTTTGTTCTAATTCTTGGGTATTTCAGATGTGTTCTTTGACACTTTTTTATTTTTATTTCTGGACTAGTACTTTTGACAAATTTTATCAAAGGAATTTTTGAAGGTTTTTCTTTCTTTTCACCAGATTTATTCTTCAAAGATTTTTCTGTGGTGAATCCTAGTCCATGTTTTGTAGCATTCATTTTTAGTCCTAAAAATGCATCAAGGTTTTCTTTCCATTTGTGAAATTTTTTATCACTTGTTCCTTTTCATCCAACAACTTCTTGAGTTTCTGAACTTCATCAATGACTTGTTGCTTTTCCTTTTGTTGCAATTCTATTCTTTTAGAAAGTTTTTCGAATTCATTGTTGGCCTTTTGAGATGCAATTTTAAATTCATCAATGTCATTCAAAAGATCTTCCTTTTCTTCATTGAGTTCAGTTATTTCATTTTCAAGTTCAGATATTCTTCTATTTAAGGAAGTATCATGCATGAAATTTTCAATTTTCTTTTTCAGATGTTTATTTTCTTTTCTTATTTTAGAATATTTTCAATCAACTCAGCATATGCATCTTGCCAATCTTCAATGGAATATTGTTCAGAAGAAGAGCCTACCTTTCCATCACTGATGTTGGCCATAAAGCATAACTCCTCATTTGCTGAACTTGAGGAGTTCTCTTCTTCATCCTCACTTTGGTCTTCATCTGACCAAGTTGCTATCATGGCTTTTGGCTTCTTCATTTTGTTGTTCTTCTTGTATTTATCCTTTTTGATCTCAGGACACTCACCCTTCATGTGTCCTATCTTGTTGCACCTGTAGCAAACAATATCTTCATCAGTTTTTTAATTTCTGCTAGCATTAAAATTTGAAGAAGAAGCATTCCTTTTACTAGAAGAATATTTTTTTCTTTCTATTGAATTTTCCTCTTCTTGATTTTAAAATTTTCTGAATTGCCTAGTCATGAGGACAAGTTCATCCTCATTGGACTCAGACTCATCAGAACTTGATTTTCTTGATTTTTCTCTTTGTTGCTTGATGAAGCTTTAAGTGCTACTGGTTTAGCTTTAAGCAAATGTTCTTCACTTCTTTTCAGATTTATTTCATAAGTCATTAAAGATCCTATGAGTTCATCTAAAGAAATTTTGGATAAATCCTTAGAATCCTCAATCACTGTAGCCTTTATGTGCCAAACAGATGATAGAGAGCACAAGATTTTTCTTACCAGATCAGCATCAGTGTATTCCTTACCTAGTGCCTTCAGTCCATTGACAATTATCATAAACCTAGCAAACATTTCAGAAATTGATTCGTTAGATTTCATCATAAATAATTCATAATAAAAAATAAGTATGTTTGCTTTGGTTTCCCTAACTTGAGATGTTCCTTCATACATTAATTCTAGTTTATCCCACATTTCTTTAGCAGATTCACACATGGATATTCTTGAATATTCCTTAGGGTGGACAGCACATTGAAACATATTCATGGCACTGTAATAAGAGTAGCTTTCCTAATTTGCTCTCTAGTCCAATTCTCATCATCTCCCTGATTTTCATAAGGACCCACTTCAACTATCCTCCAGATATCATAGTTTTGAGCCCTAAGAAAAACTTGCATGCGATTTTTCCAGTAAGAGTAATCAGACCCATTAAAGAATGGTGGTCTATTAATGGAATGGCCCTCAGCTACAAATCATCGAGAATCCATCAATCACAATAAAAGATAATGAAAGAGCAAGCAAACAACTCAAGCATGCAACACAAAGATCAAATAGAGGCAATCAAATCAGATCAGAAACAGATATTAACCCTCTCTGATACCAATTGTAGGATCGAATAGGTGGATGGATCAGATCTAGAAGGGGGGGTTGAATAGATCTGACATAATTACTGCGGAAGCTTAAGCAATTAAAAATTACTTCGAATCAGAGATCAATTCAAACAAACAATTTACTAATCTGAAGTGTGGGTGTGTGTAGATTATGTGTGAAGCAATTAAACACTTAGTGAAAGTGAAATCCTATGCAAGCATCTAGCGCAGACAAGCAGATCAAACCATTGCACAAAAATTTTTAGGTGGTTCGAAAATCACACCAGTGATTCCTACATCCACCCCTCACACAGTGAGGCTCCACTACTCAAAAGGGTACAACTCACACCGGAGCACGACCACTCCAAACACCCTTGAGCACGATGGCTCAACACATAACCTTGAGTTCAACGACTCACAAATTGAGCACGACGGCTCAAACAACAACCGGAGCACGACGGCTCAAACCACACAGTGAGTACAACGACTCACACACCAGAGCTTGATGGCTCACAATAAAAAGCTAGATCAAAGACAACATAAATTAGATCCTCTAGGAATGATCTGATTCAAGACAGATTTGTACACAGAAATTTGTGCAGAACTTCATGCACAAATCTCATAGACGAAATAAGGAAGAACAAACTAATAAGTGAGAGAAATAGATGTAGAATGAGTGTTCTTCGATGAAGATTTCTTGCAGAAGGTTGAATTGAAGAGGCTTGAAGATACTCCCTGTCAATTGGCGATGCTCTGCTTTAATAGCTTCTGAATCTCCAGAAATTCCTCTTCAATTGCTGTGCTTCTGCTGAATCTGCTCCCTTGCTCTGAACTTCAAAGCCCTCTCCAGAGATTGGCCTTCACTCCCTTGTACTTTCTCTTGAAAAGATGGATCACAGCTTCTGGAGATGAGCAAGAACTGGAGAGATCCCTTTTTGCCGCCAAAAAAAACTTTTCTGGGAGTTGTATGGGCTGGCTTGCCTTTGGGGTATAAGGAGCATGGGTATTTATAGCCCCATAGGTCCATAAGGTGCCTTGGGGTGCATGGGCACAGAAATCTAGGTCAAATCTCTTGATTCCCAACCATCCATGTGTCCAGACAAATTCACGTTTTTGAGTTTCAGTCGAAGTGTGTCGACACCACAGGCAACTACTGCAGAACAGGCTTCTGGGACAGTGAACTAGTGTCGACACACAGGTGGACTGTGTCGACACCACTGGCAGACTGTGTCGACACACAGGCAGACTGTGTCGACACCACTGGCTACTGCTTCAGAACAGGCTTTTGGGACAGTGAACTAGTGTCGACACACAGGTGGACTGTGTCGACACCACTATGACAAATTTGTGTAAACCTGAAAATATAAATGTAAACCATTAATACAAGATATTATCATTTAAATGTGAGATATTAAACATCAAAAACATGTTGTTTAAGCATTGTTGTGATATGTATAAATGTATAACATGTTCAATTAGTCATCATTTTAATATGTACAAAGTGTACAAAATGTCATCATCAAAATCAAATTATGAGTGATGTTCATTGGTCATCATTAAAATACAACTTTAGAAAATTCCAAAACACACTCAACCTAACATCCTTTTATTCAAAAGGAAGTGAAGCTCATCAGGTACTTCCAGTTATTCAATCATTATCGGTATCTTCACAAGTTACCTGAAGTACAGTTGGGTCAGTTCCAAGGAGCCGTTGCTTCGTTAAAAACTGAAAATCCAATCAATTGCTCTTTCAAAGTGGATTTTGCCACCCTGCAAATTCCAAACAATGTGTTTCTTCCTAAGCTGCACTCCTTGGTCATGGACTCCTCAATTGGTCCTGTCATTTTTGAGAGATTCGCTCGTGTCATGGGAAGGATCTCAGCTCAACAGGGTCGACTTCCCTCCTTCCAAAGATTTATCTTCAGAGAATTTCATCTAGGCCATATCTCCTCTGAAGTTCTTGCCCCTCTGCTATCAGAATGTGAAAGGCCTTCTCCCACGGACTGGGAAAAGCACTACAACCAGTCAGCCCTTCAGTTGGAAGCCTTGAACAGCTCCTTGTTTAAGGCTGGCAAGCCTACTCTCACAGCTGATGCCTTCTTGGACCTGAATTCTATCAATTTAGTTCAGGACCCTTACCTTCAGTGGGTCGAGCGGTACAAGCTGTTTCTGGCCTTGAAGAAAGATATTATGCAGAATCAGATCCACTACCCCATCAAGATCAACCAATTTCTTCAGTTTGCCAGTTTTGGATATTTTATTTACTTCAAAGAATCTCTTGGCACCAATGAATATGCTAATTTTCTAGAAGATCAACGCCAACTTCACATCAAGAGGATGATTCCAGACATGGGGTCATCTTACTCTATTGCTTTTGGGGTTTTCAAGACCTATTTTGAGGAGCAGGAATACAAGGCCTTGCGCATTATTTAGCGGCATGCCTCCCTTCTATCTCCTGCTTTCTACCTTTCTATAACCCCTCAAGATAAATAGAAAAGTTATTTGCTCTTATCTCTTTTTTATCTCTCTTCTTTGTCTCCGAATGATTCTTTTTGCTTAATGACAAAAAGGGGGAGGAATATAGCATTTCTGAAATACATCTCTTTTATTTTATTTCTCTTATATCTTATTTCACAATTTATTTAGATTTATTTCATAACATCTTTTATTGTTGCTATGTTTTGTCATCACCAAAAAGAGGGAGATTGATGATCAGATTTTCCCCATGTACTTTAATTGAATTAAATATCTATTTTGGTGATTAACAAAACTAAGACTATGTGCATTTTTAACATATTTTTTATAAGATTTGAGCATAGGAAATCTAACAAAGAAAAACAAGCTAAACTGGTAAGTATTCTTCATACCAGCATTTACAGTTCAAAGCATGTAATTTTCTAAGTACACAACGATTTTCTAGTCGTTATAACGATATCCTTAGAATCATAACGATTTCCTTATTCACATCGATTTTGGGTCTATAATGATTTCATAAGTCATCGCTATTCTATTGAAGTCTATCTCATAACGATTCGCTAAGAGATCGCAACGATTTGCCTCTCATAATGATTCACTAAGAGATCACAACGATTGGCCTCTCACAACGATTCGCTAAGAGATCGCAACGATTTGCCTCTCATAACGATTCGCTAAGAGATCGTAATGATTTTCCTCTCATAACGATTTTCTAAGAGATCGCAACGATTTGCCTCTCATAACGATTCGCTAAGGGATCACAACGATTTGCCTCTCATAACGATTCGCTAAGAGATCAGAACGATTTACCTCTCATAACAATTCACTAAGAGATCGTAATGATTTGCCTCTCATAACGATTCGCTAAGAGATCGCAATGATTTGCCTCTCATAACGATTCGCTAAGAGATCGCATCGATTTGCTCTCAGAATGATTCGATTAGTATGCACATCGATTCCGAGCTCATAACGATTTGGTTATCGCAGCGATTTCTTAAGTGAGAACAATGATTTGCTCTCACAACGATTTCAGTATTACAACGACTTGTTAAGTTTCATAACAATTCGATAAGTTACACAACGACTTAGTCACTGTAATGATTCATTAAGTTACATAACAACTAGGTCGCAGTAATAATTTGATACATTAAACAACGATTTGTTCACTATATCGACTCGATAAGTGAAACAACGATTTGCTCGTAACGATTTGTTGATAGTATCATAACGATTTGTCTCTACAACGATTTGGTTATTAATGCATAACGATTTGTGTGTACATCGACTTGTTTATGAACGTATGACGAATCACTTGAACAACGACTCATCTTTACATCAATTTCATAAGTCATAATCATATTGATTTCATGGTGTATAACGACTTGATATTCAAACCTATTCCCAGATAGTTTGAAAAGTCAAAGTCTTCCCTCGCCTTTATCTCACATCCATGCATTTATTATGACTGATCATATCACTGCACTGCATGCAAATGATATATTCTATTTCCATGCTTATACTGTAAACATCTTTTCAGAAGAACGGAATGGAACATCTATTTTGATATAAAATCATTCTAACATTGACTGACAACAAGAGACAGCCTAGCTGTCTATTGTCTTAGCATTTAATGCGTGCAGGTCTCTAACAGCGCACCTCAATACAACGTTGGACAATATGGAAGATAACGGACATCAAAGAAGATCATCTCTCTTGTTGCATGCATGGAAAGCTAAAGACTGTTGAACAAGAAGCACTACCGTGACATGTAGTCTAACGTAAACAAAAGCTTAGAGATAACAGACACTTCAACATTCAATTTTCAAATGAAAGACATATATAGAAGACTGAAGCTCCAGAAACAACAACACTTATGTCAATCTTTTGCAAGCTTTCTGTGAGCATCTGAAAGAGCGAAGCTTCGCTCCTTTGCATGTCCAGCTCTTAGTTCTTAGCTCTCTGCATTCATTGTGTTAGTCTTGAGAGCTTCTGTATACTGACAGTGTTCCTCATCGTAGAACTTTCTCTCTCAGTCATTGCTTCAGATCGAGCGTTGGTCTTTAAGCTTGGTCTAGGGGCATATCATCCCTTGAATACATTCCTGTGTTCTTTCCCTTCGTGTTGAAGGAAGACCTGGTGGGTTCCAGGGTGTGTGTTTCCCTTCGTATAGAAGGAAGACCTGGTGGGATCCAGGGTGTTGTATTTCCTCTTCGAGTTGTGAAGAGAAGACCAGCTACGGCTGGATGTGTAAGTGTCCTTGAGGGGGACTGTACCCTTGGGTAGTGAAATCTTGAGTTGTTGCTCAGCGACTGGACGTAGGACTCCTGTGAAGAGGAGGTCCGAACCAGGATAATTCCTTGTGTCATGTGTTTGATTGCCTTGTGTTTGTTATACTCCTTTTACTAACACTAACAGTCATCGAAGTGTGTTTTCGTGTAAACGTTTTTGTGAACAGGGTTAGGTACTCAAAGTTTAAGAATCCCATTCACCCCCCCTCTGGGCTTCCTAGCTGGGCAACAAACTCATCCCTCTGTAATCATATAAGGCTATCAGTCTGTAAATCATTTTCATCTAGGAGTGAGTTGCGACTAACCAGAGTCTGCGACTCAGGGCAGATCTGCTCCATCTCGATGGCTTGCTCCGCCAGCCACCCCTCCAGCAATCGCACCACCTCCGACTCGGGCATCTGTCATTCACACATGAATGTCAAAATCATAAATTAGATAACCAGAGTCGTTGGTTGGGAGATCACTTACCGCACGACGGTCTAGTCGGAGTCGCCCAAAATAGCTAGCCTGGTAGTCCGCCAAGTACTCTGAGTTGTCCTGGAGGTTGGTGCATTGTAGGACCTGCGCCTCTCCGTCCCTCTAGTAGGCCACACTATTGTCGTGCTCCTCGCTCTATTCCCAATCCTCGCCGAAGAAGCTACAACGGGAGTGTCCTTCTATCTCTAGAGAAGGAACCTCTCGGGCGGGCTGGTGCCATCCTAGAGGCTGTACCACCAACTCTCGGAAGAGGGGCTCGCAGGTCCCCTGATAGAGCAGCAACACGTGGCAGTCGAAGAGCGGATGTTCTGCCACCACTGATGGATGGGCTGCATCGATCTTTCCCTTGTACGGGGTCCACACCACCTGCAAGAAAAGAAGAAGCACTGGTCAGTCAAATAAAATCAAATCAAGTACCAGATAAAAGCAGAAGAGTGTGTGTTGAGAGTTATACCTTATCGTAGGGGAAGTAGTCTAGTCTCACCTATACGTCCTCGACGCGTCGATCCACCATCCTCAGATCGGGCGTCACCTCCCATTAGGCCATGAGAGGTACCAGGGTCTGGCTCCCCTCTGCCTATACCCCGCGTCTCAATGGGAAGCGGGTGTAGCCCCAAATCTGCAAGACAAGAAAGCACATCAGTTAAGCATAATAAAAGTCAAATGATGAGCATTAATGAAAGTTGTGTACATGAAGAAAGGAGTGAATCCCTTGGTGCTCTGAGACTATCGCGACCTACTGGGAAGGAGAGAGAAAAGGTGTCCTAGCACTGCGGTGCCCCAAGCATACCTGCCCTCCTAGCTTAGGTCCCTCAGTAGCAGCAGGAACTTGTAGTTCATCTACGATGCCTGCGTCGCGAATAATAGCCGTTCGAAGAGCTACATCACGAAGATCTGGACAGATCGCTCCTTGCTCCTCCCCCCCAGCTGGATCGATGCCCACACTCCGGCATCGAACTCCTCCAAGGTCTCCAAGGGGCCCCTCCTACCACCTCTCAGACCTACTGCATTTGAGAGAGCCCCTACCAAAATGCTCCGGATCGGCCACCTCCGTCCTTCCACGAACTCTAGCCCCAGCAACGCCACCACCTCATCGTGGTAGCCACTCCTCTTCGGTCTGACTACCGGCTCTCCCTAGACTGGCAGTCCTATAAGATACGCCACATCTTCCAATGTGGGTATCATGTGTCCCTAAGGCATAATGAATGCCTTGCAATCCTCCTCCCAACTCTCTCTTAGTGCCTCCAGGTAGGTGACATCGACCTAGAAGGGCCTCACTGCTAGTAGGTGCCTAAACCCCATTAGTGCAATCTGGGTCTGCTGAGCCTACGGAAACGCCCTATACCACACCAAGCACAGGTCTCATGACACCCGACTCCTCATTCTGCCCTTGCCCTGCACAAAAACGCACAGAGTTAACGTCAATATCGATTGCCATTTAAGCACTATAGATGGTAGGGTGTTGACCGTTAAGTTCATCAATAGACGTCCAGTTTGATGTCGTCAAGTTCATATTGACGGCATCGACCTTGCAATTTACAAGAACTCGATGTCAACCATGTTGACATCAAGTTCCTGATGAACCTAACGGCCTCTCCCATGTTTCTTCCTCTTTCCCACCTTATACAAATCATTCATACACACTCACAAAGAAGTGGGAAGGGGTCCATCACTTACCTTTGCCTAGTGTGGGGCCCTCCTAGGTGCCTCTCCCTCTTCCTCTTCCTCATCCCCTCCATCGTCGTCGTCCAAACCTTCCCCCTTCGGCACATTACCGCCGGTTTCCACCGCCAAGTCGGCCTCCTCCTCGAGCCTCACCTTCGTCGACGAGCCTCTTGTTGCCTCCTCCTCCTTATCCATTCGACGGGGGTGGGTCTGGACCGACTGCTTCTTGCCCCTCACCATGGCCATAGTCTGAGAAAGGTTTGAGTGATGAGAAGAAGGGGAAATCGAGATCTTGGTAGATTGAAAGAGTGAGAGAAAGAGAGAGTGTGAGAAAAGGGAGAACGAAGGGTGCTCAGATCTGAAAGTGGTGAAATGGCGTCGGAGAAGGCCTCAGGTGGAAAAATCTATGTTTTGAACTTAACGTCAATGTCGTGCCCCCTAATTTGTTGTTGACATCAAGGTGGTGGACATCTAGTTCTTAGTTCGAGGCGCCTTGTCAGATCACCGTACCACGGTAAATGGCATGTTGGTGGACGTTAAGTGTACTGTTGATGTCCACCCTTTGGACGTCAACCCTTCAATCTAAGGTGTTAACAACGGTGTCTGTTGACGTCTACTCTCTTTGATGTCCATCGACTTGGACGTCAACTCATCATCCACAGATGGGTTTCCAGAACATAGAAGGCTTAATTCATGGGGTGTAATGCACGATGAGTCTAAGCTTTCACTCTTTATTCACTAAGGCTTGTGTGTTACATTTAATTTTTTGGAAAATAGAAAGAGTACATCATTTTGCTCTACGAGCCATGAAAAAATCACATGAGATCGGACAGATGGTGTCCACGTACTCTTCGTAAGCCAGGACGTCCTTCCAATCTTCTTGAACTGCCTGTCCCTTCTTCTTGCTAACAGTATGCCACTCCCATGTCTTCCTTGCCTTCATCATCAGCTTCTTAGTCATACTTGGGAGAATCAAGGTGGCACAGTAAGCTGAAGTCGTGATCCTACGTGGTACTCCTAGCTGATGCTGGCACCGGTGTGGCTGGTACATCACCATCTAATTTGGCCCAATCAACCACAAGTCTCTATCCTCTTGGATGCGAACCCAGAACCCAATGGTCCTCATGAACAGTGCTCTCTCTATGAAATCCCTCATCGAGAAGTAATCGAGGTAGTCATGCACGACATCTCTGTTATTCAAGTGTGTTGACATGCACTTGATCTCATCTTCTGGTTCATACCAGGCCCTACTGCAGTAGATTGAGCTCCGAAGGAAGATTTTAGAAGGAGTAGGTTGTTTCTCAGCATAATCAAACTTCAGACAAGTCTCCATCCATACCAAAATCAGGAACAAGCTCCCACATGTGCATCCACCTAGGCTCATAGTGGTGAGGGAGTTATAGAGATGTGCCAGCACTACAGGGGCAAGTGACTGCCCACACCACAATAGAGAGAGGATTCCCACATGCTCGTACAGTAGAAAGTCACCATAGGTGGGGAAAAGGAACACACCCGCGAGGCAGAGTGTCAGACCACGAGTCACCCTCTCACCACCAATCCCCTTCGCGTGTTGGATCAACCACCAGGTTAGCTAGTCCAAGAAGATCCCATCCCTGTTTGTCATCCGTAGCACCTCCTTCTTGTCCTGCACAATATTTGCTAGGATCTCTTCCCACGGGGGAAGAGGGGTCCTCTCGTTATATTCCAAGCAGCGCTTCCATTCCAAGAATAATTCCACTTCTTTTCAGCAGCACAGTTGCCTCAAATTTCTGGAACGCGAGCGTGTGCATGTGCGGATGCCATCGCTCCACAAGTGCTCCTAGAGCATTAAATCCCCACAAAATGTCCTTCATGTTCTTGGTTCGAACAATCATGAAACTCAAGTTCCATGCCCTAATGTAGCTTCTCATGTCAATTGTGAAGGCATTCACGAGGTTGATCAGCCAAGAGAAGGCTCATATTTGCCCTTGGCTCGGGAATCCAGGAACATCCTGTACATTTATGAGGGTGCCATGAGAGAAGTTTGGGGCGTTTGTAGTGAGAAATGAGTATGAAGAGAAGATAAATACCTTTCCATTGGCTAACTGAGTGCTTAGATGCCTCGGAACTTCGCTTAACACACCAGGGTTCATGCTTGTTGACGTTCTGTGTAACGACCCGACCTCCCGGACCCCTACCAGGGGCCCAAAATTCGCGTCGCCACCCACGGATCCGAAGACCCGGAAGGGTTATATGAACAAGTCTAGTGAGATATGTACTGAATTCGAATAACTATAATAATCTGTACATTATACAAAAGGTTGTACAATGCGTCCCAAGCAAAAGCACAGGTACAAGAAGAAAGGTGCAGTCCTTAAGGGGCATACCCCGAGAACTTGCAAAACATAGCTCTCAGCTCACTCGGGCTACAAGAGCTCACAACGCTCGCTCTCACTGCTGCTGACAACAACACGGCGCCACAGCCGCCTCCGCAACCCGTCCGACACCGAGCTCCCGCGACGACGAGCCCCTAGCTGAAGGAAGTAGGGGGGGGGTGAGCCTCGCGAACAAGGCCCAGTAGGGATTACCAGTCCCTCACCAGCCAGAGTAGCAGGAACTCCGAAAACATGAAACTACACTAGGAAGTTGTAAAGCGAGTAACACCTACAGCAGGGTACTACTAAGCAGCGGAAGAGAACAGCGCAACGCCACGACCACCAACGAGGTCGGGCCACACACACGACTCCCGCAGAAACCAACGGAGTCAGACACACAGCGCAAGCAACGCTTGGCACACCGGCCGAGACTACGCAACAACCAAGTGAGAACGACGTCTCACCACAAGCACTGCCACCTCAGACCTCCACAGGGTCGAGGGCCCACACTCAGAACCACTCAGGACCCTGGACACGCCACGAGGTCGGGAGACCACACACGCCGGTGCCACCACGGACTGGCACCCGGAACGGAACTGCGAAGCCAAGAGGACACCAAAGCGAGAACCACTAAAAGCACTGGTCTGCACAAGGCCAGACCAACGACGCCCACGGAAACGAGGCACGGCCAGGCTATGACCACCGTGCAAGCTAGGCAACGGGGAACACTTGGAAACGTCGTGAGGAAAACGTCGTCACAACAACAGCAACCAAGCCACCGCCGCTAGCAGCCAAGAGGGGACACGCTGTCCACGCCCTCCGCTCACTAGCCTAGCTCCTGCTCCGCCCTCGCGAAGGGCGAGACAGAGCCGCCACAGAAACACCCAACACACGCAACACCGCAGCCTGGCCAAGCTGCGGCCTCACGCCTAGCACCACTACGTGGCTCCGGAACCAACGCAGAGAGAGGCAGTGAGACAAAGGACTGTCTGGTCTGCGTCAGGAACTCCAAACACCTCGACGTCTCAGACCCAGACAAGAGAGCTCTACAAACAACTCATCGCCGCTACCCAAACCTCGTTTTCCCCTCAGCTTAGAGTCCGCTCACGTGGGCTGCCAACTCGAGCACACTCGTAGCTCGGAGTACTCCCTCAACAGGCTCCCGAGGATGGGGGTCCCAGGAAACGGAGACAACCTCTAAATGGGACAAGCCCTCAAGTGCAGAGCACCGGGCGAAAAGAGAACAGGCGGGGCAATCACCACAAAAACGGCACAACTGACTTGTAACCAAGACAAGCCCAGCAGGCACAGGCACACACGGCACCCCTTCAGGAAACCCCGGAGGGGCCGTTGGCCAACGCCGGCACACACGGCACGGCACGAGAAGTCGGAATACTGCGAGGCAGAACAAAAGCCAGAACAACCTGATCGCGACCACAGGTGTGTCGCCATCAGAACAAGAAGGCGACAGCCAGCCTGTCGCTACCAGGTAACGACGACCAGGGGGCCGCCTTCTGACCTGAACGCGACATATCGACCTGTCGCGTTCAGCGTCAGAAGGCCGACCTCCAGCGGGGCCATTGGCCCGCAGCCAACGGCACGGAGGCGAGAAGGCGACCAGGGCATCGTCGCTACCCCAAAAGGTAAACGCGACGACTGCCCTGTCGCAACCCCGAAGGCGACAGCCAAGGTGCCACCTTCAGAACAAAACCGGAACCGAAGGGCAAGGGGGAACGCGACGGCCAACCTGTCGCTACCCGAAGGCGACAGGTTGCTCGTCGCCTCCAGACTGGTATCGCGACAGCCACCTTGTCGCGATCCCAGGTTGAGCCCCGAACGGAGCATGGGGGCCAACCATGGTCACCCCAAGCTACCACACAAGCACACACGGGGAGGGGAGCATGGGGAAGCTGTAAATCTAACTACAAAACCCCGAGGGCTCCCGATCCACCCGGATGGGAGAGGGCACAAGAAATCCCTACCTTAGAACGGAGAAACCACCCCACGAAGGGGCCCTCGCGTTGGTTGGCCGCCTCCTCCTCGCTCCACGCACGCGCCACCGCTCCGCACGAGCTTCCGGCCGCTCCACAGCGCCGGATCGCCGAGGGATCCCTCCACAACTGAGAAGAGGGGAAAAGGGAGAGAGGAAGAAAAGGGGGAAGAAAAAGGGGCCAACGGCCTTAAGCCCTTGGAACCTGAGAACGCGACAAGATCCCTGTCGCGTTCCCAACAGGAACGCGACACCCCGCATGTCACCTTCTCAAAAGTTCCGACAAGACCTCTGACAGGCCGACAGGCGCCAGACCACGTGTCGCGCGCGCAGGCGTCTCAAGTGAACGCGACACCTGGCACGTCGCCTTCACACCTGCGATGCGGACACGTAGCACACAGCCACAGCAACAACCGGAACGTGACACAGGGGCCGTCGCCTTCCCAACCAGAAGGCGACAGGGAACATGTCGCGTTCAGAACGCGACACCCCTGCCCGACTCGATCCCAAGATCAACGCCATGGCACACAGAACCCGAGGAGTTACACCAAGATGCGACAAGAAAGCGACGCACCCAGACGTCGCGACACAGATGATTGTCGCGGTGGACACCCACGCCGCGACACCAACGCGTCACCCAGCCTGGACGCGTTAGTGGCCAGTCATCCCACGACACCGGACGGAAGCTGGGACACCGGTGTTACATTCTGATTGACGAGGAAGCCATCAAAGCTGATAGAGGTCATCCTGAAGGTTTCTGGTTCGAAAATGAGCAGAGGAGGACAAAGGTTGAAGATGGAAGAGTCCTAATAGCCTACCATCTGTGATTTTTTCTATCCACAGGTAGGTTAACGTCAATATCTTTTGATGTTGATGTACTATTGACATCAATAAAGCTAGTTGTTTCCCTTGTAGATGGCATACTCAATGAACATCAACTGTACGTCAACGACAATCATGTGTGCCATCAACTTTGGCAAGTTTTCAGCACTTCATTATTACTTTGCCATTATCTCACATCTTGTGTTTCAAGTTCTCTTGCAGGATACTTAAGCACATATGATGTTCCAAATCCAAAGACACTCATGTGACCTTGAGTGTTGTACATGTATGTTCAACATAGGTTTAGTCACTATAGCAAATAACCTGGCGACCGTGAACCCAGAGTTCCCCTTCACCCAAAACCGTGACGAGTTTGCAATATCTGAGTTATTTGATTGGCCTTAGAAGATTCCTCTTGTTCTAACTTGCATTTTAGATAAGGAACCCACACCAACATGCATTTAGGATTTCACTGCTAACATTCATTTACTAACACCCCCCCCCCCCAAAAAAAAATGGAGGTCTTCCTCAATCATTATTGTGGTACCGAACTCAAGTGGCCAATTGAATCGGCATCTTGCCTTCATGCTTATGAAGCCAATATTAGACCTCTATTGCCCAAACAATCCCACTGAGCTATCATTTCAGTCAACAAGTCTTACTAAGTTCACTTGAACCTTTCGCCAATCATGAGTTCAACTATGGATTTCCAGCCTTCCAAATAATGATTCTTGTTAGAATCCTCAATGGTGCTTTGAGAGTACAATCAATCCCTTTGTCTTCACAACCCCATGATTGGACAAACGTCTTGATTATATCAGCAGGTCCCGACAGACTTCAGTCGTGAGATTCCCCTGATTCAACCATCATATTATGACTCCTTTGACTAGGACAACAATAGAAACCTGTTAAAGTCCTACTGGGCAATGTCGGGAGACCTACCATTGGGTTGAAGCCATAATTACACGGGTAGATCACTCATTTCCACACATTTGTCTCTCAGTTGACCCATTGTTTAGTTCTAGCCTAACTCATTCGTGTGGCTTCCTAGAATTCCTATCCTCGGGGATGGTCTATTATCCAATCTCTGCGTTTTTTGTCTACCGAGACACTGATTTATCAGTCCACTCCATTCCCTTGCAAAATTGGATGTCTCGGAGGGACATTTGTAGACGCAAAAATTGGCCCATCTCTGCATTGGTCAATGGCCCATTATGACTTGTTTGACTCCTTATTGATTCACCTTGGATGCCATGTAGACGTCAACATCGATTGTTGTTTATCGAAATTGACATCATTGCACCATGACGTTTACTCATGTTGATGTCAACATAGTTTGATGTCTGCATGCAGTAGACGGCCTGATCGTTTGACGTCAACCTGGGTTTACTTGTTCCACGGAACTGTCCGAGTATCTCACACACATCCGCCCCTACCTTGGCCATGCCATGCCATGCATGGGGCCTTTCCCAATAGGCAAATGGGCCACCATGGCACTCCCATAACCCAGTAAAAGTTCCATGTGGCCTCTCCTCATTGGCCTTTGCTTCGTAGATGGATTGCCACATGGTCAAGTGTGTTTTCTCACACTTGAGCATTCTAGGCTCCTAAGCTCCACTCCCACTGTCTATATATGGAGCTCCTTAGCCTTTTGAGAAGGGGGGGAGATGTTGGATGAGCGTATGATTTAATGCCTTGAGAGAGGAGAGAGAAAGAAGGACAATACCTTGAGAGCTTCCATCCTTACCTTTCTTTCTATCCCTATCCATTTGGAGCATCCAGGAGGCTTCACCACGAGCTGAAAGAGTCCACTAAGCAGCCACACCAGTCACGAAGGAAGATCATCTCCCTCTTCTTCTTTCTTTCCTTTTCTTTTGACTTTTAGTCTTGCATACTAGTCACTTCTCTCTCACACACACAAAGCACATAGTGCACACTCCCACACACCTAAAAGGGGTTTTTCTTACCAAAAATAGAAGGAAGAAGGGTGGTCAAAACATTTGGCCACCCCTCTTCTCAAGCCCACAACCGGAAAGGGGCTCTCCTTTCCACTTTTGAGCATTTACTACATTGCATTAGAGTCTTATAGAGTTCTTTTGGTTGTAGTAAAACCTTCAGGAACATTGCAGAGCTTCTTCTCTTTCGCCGGTCGAAGAGAAGGAAGTCGGCGTCCCCACCATTAACCGCTCACGAGGCAGTGTCGTCCGCGCAATGTGAATACCTCCTTGGGCATAGGTAAGGCCCTGGAGATCACCTCCCTTTCATTTTCATAAGGGTTTCTTGGTTCTTTCTCTCTTCTTCCTGGTGGTCAACTCAGTCAAACAAGTTTCTACACCAAAAAGAAGGAGCACGTGATCGATCCAAGATGAACCAGCGTAGCACACCTCAAGGAGCCACGTAGATGGGAGGAAACAAACGTCCATAATTTTATGCTTGATGCTTATTATCTTGGCTCAGTTCATTGACAAATCATTTTATACATGCCATTGTTACTTAATCTTGGTTTCTTCTGCATTCTGATTGTACCATTTTTTGTTTATTTGTACCCTATTATTTGTTATATTCATATACAAAAGTTTCCTTTTACTTATATATTCATTTATATTCCTTGATTTTGGAGGATAAATTGTAACGACCCGACCTCCGGACCCCCGCCAGGGACCCCGAAGGTCGCGCCGCCACCCACGGATCCGAAGACCTAGAAGGGTTAGAATTTAGTCCTGAGATAAGCAATGAATTCAAATAACTATAACAAGAAAGTTCATACATTAAAAAAGAAATTATGTACAACATGTCCCAAATAAAAGTACAGGTACAGAAAGAAAGGTGTAGTCCTTAGGGGCATACCCCGAGGACTTGCAAAAAGGCCACTCTCAACTCACTCGGTACAAAGAGCACTCACGCTCACAACTCACACTGCTGGCAACGCACAGCGCAACGAACCACCACCACAACCGTCCGACAACGAACTCTTGCGACAGCGAGTCCCTACCTAAAGAGAGTAGGGGGGTGAGCCTCGCGAACAAGGCTCAGTAGGAATAACCAGTCCCTTACCAGCCAGAGCAGCAGGAACTCCAACAAAGCGGAAGCAACTACTCTACAAAGAAACAAAGCGGGAAACACCTACTATAGAGAGCTACAAAGCAGCGGAACAGAGAAATGCCATGACACACAACCAGAGTCGGGCCCAACACGACTCCTGCAGAACAGTGGAGTTAAACACATTGCGGAAGCAACCCTCAGCACACACCCTCTGAGACAAAGAAGCTCACGGAACATCGGAGCAACCACGTGAGACTTGAGTCTCATGACACAAGTACCAACATCCCAGACCTGCACGAGGTCGGGAAGGAACAACCAGGTGTCACCGCGAGAGACACCAAGCAACCACGTGAGAAGCACTGTCTCACCATAGGTACGGTCACCTCAGACCTCCACCAGGTTGAGGGCCCACAAGAGGAACCACCCTGGACTCTGGACACGCCACGAGTTCAGGGAACTACACACTCTAGTGCCACCACGGACAGCACCAAGGAATGGGTTACAGAAACAGCAGTCGGGTGTCAGTACTCGACACCCCGAGAGAACCCATAGAAAGCAGAGACCACTAAGCACGGCCCACAAGGCCAAACCAACCAAGCCCGCGGAAAGATAGACATGGCTAGGCTACGACTACCGTGTAGGCTAGGGCAACGAGAACACATTCTTGGAAACAACGTGAGAAACACCGTCACAACAAGAACAACCAAGCCACCGCCACAGCCAGCTAAGAGAGGGACACACAGTCCACCCCTCTCCCTCGCCATCCGTCCACTCCTGCTTACAACCTCCCCGGTAGAGTGAGGCTAGTGAGTCACAGCAAGAACAACCACAACCACCGCAGCCTGGCCGAGCTGCGGCCCCACGCCTGACCTCCCTACGTGGCTCTAGAACAAACGCAGAGCGAGGCAGTGAGAAGGACTAGCTGGTCCACACCGGAAGAGCACCTCAACCACCTCGACGACCCAGACCCAGCTAAGAGAGTTCCATAAACGACTCTACATCGTTGTCCCCACCGTTTTCCCCTTTTGCTCCAAGTCCATGACTTGAGCATGCCCCCCGCCCGGAGAACTCCCTTTAACAGACGCACGAGGCTGGGGGTCCCAGGTAATAGTAACAACCTGTCTCTTAGACAAGCCCTCAAGTGCCTAGCACCGGGCAAAAAGAGAACTGGTGGGGCAACCACCATAGAAATCGGCACAGCTGGCTTGTAACCAAGACAAGCCCAGCAGGCACAGGCACTCACGACACCCCTTCCGGAAACCCCCAGAAGGGCCGTCGGCCAATGCCGGCACCCACGGCATGGCCCAAGAAACCGGAACACCACCAAACAGAACAGAAACCAACGCTCTGCTAATAATCGATTGGCAGTCATACAATCGATTATTAGATAGACGCGAGCCTTCTAGCGAAACCTGGTCGCGACCCGACCTTATCGTGACGGCCAACCGCACCGCGATAAGGTCACGTATGACTAGGGTGATGCCTCCTCTGATGTCACGATGCGCTCGGCAGTCGCGACATCAGCTGGAAGGCCGACCGCAGGGATGCTACATCCCGGGGTCGCCACAACACTACAACTAGCACATCCACAGGGAAGGGAGCATAGGGAAAGCATTTAAAGCATGCAAATGCACAAAGGGACTTCCAATCACTCGGATTGGGAAGGCACAAGAGATCCCTACTTGAAAAGACGAACCGAACCCTCAAAAGGGGCCTTCACGACACCACTACCGCCTCCTCTTCGCTCCTCGCCGCTCCAGCGCTCCGCACGAGCCGCTGCCACTCCTCCAAGCTCCACGCCGCCAGAGAAGAAGGGGAAGGAGGCTTCCCACCTCGGAGAGGAGGAGGGAAGGGAGAAAGAGCCAAAAGGGAAAGAAGGGGCGCCGGCCAAGGCTTTTAGCCTCCGACCCCCAGAACGCGACGGGGTGGGGCATCGCGTTACCACCTTAACGCGACGGCCGCCCACACCGCGACCAGAATGCGTCCCACCTGGACGCCGCGACTGCCCGACAAGTCAGTCTGCCACGCCTGCCACTCTAACAAGCATCAGACGACCAAAAAGCGGAAAGCAGTCGTGACCCATTGACCGGGCGCGACAAGAATGTGACGCAAAAAGCGGTCGCAACAAGGATGACTGTCACGATGGGCACATCCGTCGCGACACTAACGCGTCGCCAGGCCAGACACGTTAGTGGCTAGTCATCCAACATGCATCGGAAGAATCCAGAAAGCCCGAGATGTTACATAAATCCTACTGGGAAAGATTGCTCAAACCTACTATTTTTCCCAGGTAATCTACAATTCTAGAAGGCGGGACATCGAGAATTATATGTTGAGAGATCAACCATTGTTGCATCTTCCCTTTGAGTTATAGTTTGAAAATCATGTAAATGCCTCAGTTTAGAGAATGGCAATTAATTATTTTTATTTTAGATAAAGACCTCGGGCAATTTCTACTCAAAAAGTTTAAAATTTACTCTTGATTTCTTATTCACTCATGTTACAACATTTATATATATATTAAATATTGGGACGTGACACTTATGGTGTTCATTTGGATCTTTCGCCAGCCATGAACTTAATTCTAGACGAAGTTTCCTAACAATGATTCTCATTAGAATCTTTAATGATCTTTTGAGAGTATAATCAAACCCTTTTATCTTCACAACCTCTTGATTGGATAAACATCCTAATTATATCAGCAGGTCCCGATGAACTTTGGTTGTGAGATTCACCTTGATTCAACCGTCATTTCATGACTTCTTTGATTAGGACAACATGAGAAACGTGTCAAAATCATACTTGGCAATGCCAGGAGCCCTACCATTGGGTGTAGTCATGGTTACATGGGTATATCACCCCCTTTTCATACATTTATCTTTCATTTGACTTGTTGTTTGCTTCTAGTCTAACCCATTTGTGTGGTTTACCGGAACTCTTATCCTCGGGGTGGTCCCTCCCTATCCAACCATCACCTCTTTTCTTTTATTGAGACATCTATCTATCAGTCCATATATTTCTTTGCAAGATCAGTGTCTCAGAGGGGCAATTGTAGACGTGCAATTTGGCCCATCCTCATGTTAGCCTTTGGCCCATTAAGGTTTGTTTGACTTATTGTTAACCCACCTCAGATCCCATATAAACGTCAACATCGATTTCCATTTACTCCATGTAAATGTCAAGACTCAATGTCGTGGGACATGCATGAGGAGGAGCACGCCGACATAGAGAGGAGAAGTCTATGGACATAGGATTCTATTCATCCACGTTGCTGCTCGAAGACGAACTTCTCGGATCCACTTCGTTTCCTTAGGTCATCTTCGTTTGACCAATAGGACTACCTAAAGGATGGGAACAAATCAGGAAACATATGAGGAAACTAATGAGATGTGATCACCAAGGCCTTACTTATGTTGAACCACTCTTATATTTTACCCTTATATTTTGGTGATAACAAAATTTATGATATTTTTTGTAATAACAAAATTTATGATAATTAAATATTATTAAATACATTTAATATCATGTTATCCTAATAAATATAAATTTATGATATTTTTGGTGATAACAAAACTTATGATTAATTAAATATATATTTAATATTATATTTTCCCTAATAAATATAAATTTATGGAATTATCGTTGTGTGTTTTGCACTAGAAAGCTAAATCGATGTCCATTCAATATACATCGATTTCAGTTCACAAAGTGCCACATCGATTTGCTTGAAAACATAGATTTCACTACAACATCGATTTGCTTGAAAATATGGATTTGCCTCTCAGATCGATTTGATAAGTGAAACATCGATTTGCCTCTCACATCGATTTGATAAGTGAAACATCGATTTGCCTCTCACATCGATTTGATAAGTGAAACATCAATTTGCCTCTCACATCGATTTGATAAGTGAAACATCGATTTGTCTCTCACATCGATTTGATAAGTGAAACATCGATTTGCCCCTCACATATATTTGATAAGTGAAACATGGATTCGCTTGAAAATATGGATTTGCTTCAAACATGGATTTGATAAGTGAAACATAGATTTGCTTGAAAACATGGATTTGGTTCAAACATAGATTTCATAAGTGAAACATGGATTTGCTTGAAAACATAGATTTCACTTAAATATCGATTTCTTTTATATTTTAAAATGTTTTGGCATCTAGTGAAAAGTCAAATATACTTCTGACGAAGATCTCTTTTTTCTTTCCAGATCTCTTCTCTCTTGTCAGAACAAAAAGAACTTACGTACCACTTCTGTGAGACAACAGGAAACATAGAGGTATGAACCTTTTTGACAGAAACACTCTTTTATATAAACACTTTCTTCTATGCTTGCAGACCTCGTAGACCACAAAATATCAGAAGAAAGTGAAGATGAGCAACGGCTAGAACTCCAACGGATTTGTTCAAAGCTGCTCATATAAAAGATGAAGCAAGGCTGAAGAAGAAGAGAGAGCTTTCTTGAAGTTTTTTGAAGGAGTGTACATCTTGTGAGGAACCTTAACTCCAAATACACTCAAAGGAAAAGAGAGAAAGAGCCCGAGCCCGAGCCCAAGAAGAAGTGCTCAAGCATCTAAAGTCTTCAAGCTTCAAGCTCCTTCTCCTCTCTTCACTCTCTATGTGGTCATTGTAAATCTGGGGGAGAGTCTGTAGCTGAGAGCTAGAGTTCTTAGTGTTCATTTTTTTAATAGCTCTCGACCTGTTCTTTCTTTTCTAAGAAAGATCTTTGTCTAGCTGCAGAACTGTATACAGTGTAGAACCTAGCTAGGGGTTTGTGTCTAGTAGAACCGCACTGGGGTTTGTACCAGAAGGTTGACTTCTTGACCTGTAAAAGAAGTGGGTTGTCTTCTTGCCCGAGAAAGAGAAAAAGACCAGCTGGGGTGCTGGGTGTTGTATTGTCTTTGAGGGGGACTGTACCCTTGGTTAGTAAAATCCCAAAAGATTACTTGGGAACTGGACGTAGGACTTGCATGTGGAAAGTGCCGAACCAGGATAAATCTCTTGTGTTATTTGTGTGATTGTTTATTTACTTCAACACTGCTATTCTTTATCACACTAAACTAACCAAACTTTCAAGTGATAATTTTCTGTGTTTAAGTTTTGTTTCAGATTTCAGAAAAACCTATTCACCCCCCCCCTTTTCTAGGTTAGCTTGCTGCCCTACCAAAAGGGCCAACAACTTATACCCAAGGTGTGGAATGGATCGCGTTGGAAGGCTGCTTCGTGGAGAGTGAAGTTGGAGATCATCCGACTATCCCTCTTTTGGCTAGCCAAAGAGAAGGAGCCTTCCGCAGTGCTTCTTTGTGTTTGCTTGCAAGCAAAGACTCAATGAGGCTCAAAGGACGTGCAATAAGTGCTCAAAAGAGAAATAGACACACATACAAATGGCAAGCCTCTTATAGGATGAGGTCTTGAGAAGAGGGGTAGTCAAGCGTTATGACCACCCTTCTTCCCTTCCTTTCCTTTAAGAAAACCCTCTTTTAGGTGTGTGGAAGTGTGTCTAACATGTTGTGTGTGTGAGTTAAGTGAACCTAGTATGCAAAAGGTAAGACTCAAAGCAAGAAAGAACGAGAAGAAGGGAGGGAGATGATCCTCGTTTGTGGGCATTATTGTAGCCTTGGGAACTCCTCCAGCTAGTGGTGAAGCCTCCTAGACACTCCAAGTTGACTAGGAGAGATGGAATGGTTGAGTAGGGCTCTCTCAAAGTATAGGCTCACTTTCTCTCTCCACTCTTAAGGCACTAAAGCTCAAACTCATCCAAATCTCTCCCCCCTGCCCTATCTAAGAGAGTCAAGTGTGTCTTATATAGACAGAGGGGTCGGACTTGGGCAGACTTGGATGCCTTGAATGAGAAAATACACTCATGGATGTGGCAATCCAAGTTTTTAGTGAGGGCAATGGGCGAAAGCCACATAGACTATTTACCAGGTCAATAGGGTACCAAGGTGGCCCATTTTACCATTGGGAACAACCACATGCGTGACAAGGCTGTGGTGGTAGCGAGATGTGTGCGCTATCTTCGGGCAGTTCCGAAGAATAGGTAAACCCAGGTAGACGTTTTGTAGGCTTGATTTTTGTGCAAGTCTAATCCAGCGACAACTTCAATTCCCACCCTTCATGATCGCTTGATGAAGCACTTTTTGGACTACCTTGAAGTCGACGCTTCTTGATCTTTGTTGGTGCAAGAGATCTTGGCTTCAACATAAGGAGAGAATGAATAGGAGGGAGGACCTCCAAGTGAGTTCTTCACTGATAAGTGATTTTTATAGTATGGCGGTTCCATTTTTTTTTTTTTTTGGGGGGGGGGGGTGATGTTGTTGGACATTAAGGGTGGCACTTTTGATATTTACAGTAATAGTAGAAACTATAAATTAGATCTCAAGAAAAAATAAGGACTAGAAGATCCACGCTTTTCTCACAAAGACTCTAACCTTGTGAGAGACTTGGCTACTAAATTAATTTGAGTCGTGCTTGTCGTCCATCGTGACGGCGCTGGCTTCGCCATAGTTAGATAGAAGCCCAGGAGGGCCCGTAACCCTCGGGGGGTGTGTGACCTCCCGCACTTCTCTCTGTGGATGACAAAGTCAGCCGTCGGACGGGCGACACTCATTTCCCAATTAATTTTCCCTTTGGGAAACAGTCGCTCTCTTAGTTTCTATCTGTTGTTCCCTCTTCGGATTTTATATTATTGGAAGAAATTCTTCAAAGTAATATTTAATCGATGGGCTTTTAATTCTTAGTTTTGTGATATTTTTCGATTAACTTTATAGGGCATTGTGACTTTGCTATTTATCGACTCTAGATATAGAAAAACTTAACCTTTTCTTTTAAGAAAGTCCTTTTCGATGCTCTTTTTAGTAATTTCTACGTAAATTTAAGATTCGTGATTGCGACTATAAATAGTTAGTTCTAATTATAAGAAGTACCAAATACTGTCAACAACGAAGCTTGACAGGAACTATTTTTTTTTTAATAAATCATAATTGATTTGGGAAGAAAAAAACTTCTTCTTCGTTTATTATTTTCTCATATTTCATGTGAAGCAAAAGAATAAGCTCAATTTTATTTAGTTTTAGAAACTCTCAACTTGGAGTTGGGACAGCAGTTAAAAAGCAACAAAATCCTCTTTTCACGGTGTTCCGCGATCGAAGAACAGCCGGCAGCAGCAGCGGAACGAGTCCCCCCGCCCAGCGGTCTCATCCGACCAACCAATCGTTACGACGTCGAGCGCCGACACCTCCGCTGCCGAGCTTTCCTCCTTGCTGAGCTCATGCGCCAGCCCGAGTCCCCTCAAGCAGGTCCACGCCCAGCTGCTCACCCACGGCCTCCACCACAACCCCCGCCTCCTCTCGCTGGCGGCCCTCGCTTACCTCTCCTTCGGCCGCCTCCGCCCCGCCCGCCTCGTCTTCGGCGCCATCCCGGCGCCCTCCGCCTACCTATGGAACCTGGTCATCAGGGCTCATTCCACCCGCGGCCAGTTCCACCACGCCCTCCGCCTTTACTCCTCCATGCTTGGCTCCGGCGTCCTCCCCGACAAGTTCGCCTTCCCCTTTGCGCTCAAGGCCTGCGCTGGGCTCTCCGACCTGCGGTGGGGAAGACTGGTGCACCAGCATTCCATCTGTGTCGGCTGCGGCAGGGACCTCTTTATAGACTCTGCTCTGGTCGACATGTACGCCAAGTGTGGGCATGTGGCTGACGCCCGAGTAGTGTTCGACAACATGTGGCAGAGGGATTTGGTATCGTGGACTGCTATGATTGCTGGATACGCGCACAATGGATACTGTGCTGAGGCTCTGGATTTCTTCTGGTTGATGCGTCAGTCGGGCGTCCAAGCCAACAGGGTTGGCCTTCTAAGTGTCCTCCTAGCATGTAGCCGCCTTGGTGCTGTCAAGAGAGGAGAGTGGTTCCACAATTTTGCTATCCAGACTGGGTACGAGTCTGATTTACAGGTGTCAACTGCTGTGATTGACATGTATGCAAAGTGCGGAAGCTTGGATTTGGCGCGGAAGGTGTTTGACTTGACAGAAGGGAAGGATGTAATCTGCTGGAGTGCAATGATAGCCAGCTACGGAGTCCATGGATTTGGCAGGGATGCCATCTACATTTTCAAGAAAATGGTTGAAGAGGGTGTGGAACCAAATGAGGTGACCTTTACGAGCATTATCTCCGCATGTAGTCATGCGGGTTTGCTGGAAGAAGGACAGGGCTACTTCAACTTGATGAAGATTGTATATGGGATTGAGCCAGGACTTAATCACTATGCTTGTATGGTGGACCTTCTTGGGCGAGCAGGAAAGCTAACTGAAGCTGAAGCACTTATACAGACAATGCCTGTTAAGCCAGATGTTAGTCTGTGGGGCTCTTTGCTTGGGGCTTGCCGAATTTATGGTAATATTGATGTTGGAGAAAGAATTGCAGACCTTATATTTGAACTAAGCCCTTCTCACTCAGGGTATTATGTTCTTCTCTCGAACATTTATGCTGCCAAATCACGGTGGAATGATGTAGAGAGAGTGAGGGAGCTGATGTCTAAAAAAAAGGTGAATAAGGTCCAAGGCATAAGTCTAATTGAATTTGATAACCGGATTCACAAGTTTGGTGTAGGTGATAGATCCCATCCACAGACAGATAGCATTTATGCTTACTTGGGGAAATTGTCAGTGCGCATGAAGCAGATGGGTTATGTTCCTTTAACAGATTTTGTGCTTCATGACATAGAGGATGAAATGAAAGAAGCTGCATTGTTTTATCACAGTGAGAGGCTTGCCATTGCATTTGGCCTCATCAATATGAGCCCTTGTAGTCCAATTCGCATCACCAAGAACCTTCGCATTTGTGGAGATTGTCACAATGCAACCAAGCTTATTTCCAAGATAGAGAACAGGATTATCATCATAAGGGACATGAATCGATTCCATCATTTTGGGGATGGGTTCTGTTCCTGTGCAGATTACTGGTAGGCTAACATGCAAGAAATTTTTTGCAGTTCAGCATTTTGACTAAGTATTGATGTTTGTAAGTGAATAAGATATTATTCATACAAGGCCTCTGTGGATACTCGGGAAACAGTGAAAAGCATAAGAGTATTCAGCCTTCAATTTTCATTTCATTAAAAGGTTTCGACACTATTTGAAAGTGTTTACTTGCTGTAGCAGAATTTCATTCTTATTTATGTGAAAACACTTGATGAATTGTCCCTTTTAGGTTCATCTAATTGTTTGAAACTTCTAAATTATTTTTCTTCAATGATTGACTGTTGGTTGTCATGAATAATCTTCGTGACTTGTACATACTTTCTTTCTGAAGTTTACTTCGTAATTATTCAGTTTCACATGCCACTCTGTAATTCTATTTTTCTTTTTGTACTTCATTTTGATATTGTAGTTGTTATTGTCTTGTTTGAAGACTATATACAACATGTTGTTGAGATCATTGGCTAGTATGGAACAATTGGTACATAGAGGTTATACATATGAAGGTAGGGTATGCAATTTACGCCGGAGATGATGTAGAGGAAAGTATCAATTATCCAGAAAAATTAATGGTTTGTGAAGTTGCAAGGATCTCATATCGTGCTCTGAGCTATTGGATGGCCTCAAGAACAGAGTTTGGAAGTAGCTGATGTTGCTCTTAGCAGTGGACTAGAATCAAAGGGAAAACATTTGGGGGCCTCGGGATTTATCTCAGAGGAAAACTCTCCGATGATTAAGTCAATGTAGAAGTCTGGAAGAAGGGGGGATCCTAAGACTTTAAGAGGCCTAAGTTGGACATACTTGAATCTCACGGAGGGTTCCCATTCTTATAGCAATATTCTTATCCGCAAATCCTATAGGAGTTTTGGGCTATATAGGCCATTTCTTACTATTACAGAGTAGTGGGTCTGTATGAGCCATTATCAGTTGTCACATTCTCTAATAGAGGGGAGTAGTTACTGTAGATAATCATGTTTCCCATAAAGAGATCGAAGGAGTTACCACCATTTATGGTATAACTGCAACGTCTTATGCCTTATGGGGGATGACATAGGCGATAAAGGAGTTGTCTGAACTGTAGGCTCAAGTCTGGACGATAGATATGCTGACCAAGCAATAAGTTCAAGGTTGAGCAATAGACATGCTAACCGAGCTATAAGATCAAGGCTGGGCAATTCTATAGCTGTCATGTGGATTACTTGTTGGGCTTTATAGAGAATGAGGGAGATTGGGCCTCATGGGCCTGAAAGAGGTCTTCTACTGAGCCTAACGGGCTAGTAGGAACTCGGCCTATGGGGCCTAGAGGGACATATTCCCTCCTTTCCACGTGCCTCCCATATTTCCTAGTTAGGGCAGCCTACTTTGGGGGGTCAAGTAAAAAGTATTATGCCAAGATGTTGCTTCTAGCCTTTTGAGGATCATAATGATGTTAAAATTAACGGCAGGTCAAATCCTCGGCTTCTCATTTGGCAAGAATCCCTTTTTGTCACTTGTCAGAATTCAATTCACAAAAGGTAATTGCCTCCCTATTCGGCATGTTTCTGCACGTCGCTCTGTGTTGCCAACCTAGCAGCTTAGACGAATGTCCATCGCGAAGATCAAAGATTGGCATTTTTCTGCAAATATGGAGGACAGTGGTCTGTGAAAAGCGGAGGCTCTTCTGGAAGTAATCTGCCAATATTTCATTTTTGTTGTGCTCACCCCCGTAAAAGGGAACCCTAATCCCTGCTTTTGCCTCACCCTCCACGTATCATCTTCTCCTCCAGCACCTCAAAGCTCTCTGGGAAAGCAACAATTTCTGTGTTTATTTTGTCGATCAGTAAGTCATCCATGTCTAAGTCTTCTCCCCTTTCGTTCTCTAGGGCATCTTTATACCTCCTTGAATCCTGTTTTGGCATATCCACTGCATCCACTTCTAGATTCGAGTCATAATCTTCTTCTTGTTCTGAGTCAGTAGCCTCTTCCTTAAGATGGCATGTCTTCTAAGGAAGAGTGAGGAAGAGGCTATTGCGGAGCTATATTCTATACTATGTATAGCACCCTCTCTTCGTAAGGTTGAAACGCTTTGCTTCTATTATAGGATTCCCAGCAACAATACCCTTTGCTTCGGAGGAACTGAGTGCCACTCGCCGAGACGGAATTGGGCTTTGGAACGTCTTGAATTTCTGCAAGCTTGCTTTTGTACAGCATGTTTCCAACTCTCGAACTCTTATTTTTTCCTTTTTGGTTAATAGCCATCTACGACAAGCATAGAGTTCCCCCCAACATCTCCCTCTTTAGACATTTCTTCTAGTAAAGGCCGCAGAAAAAGGTCGAACCTGAATTTTGTTATCTTCAAGCCCACAAGAAGTGGTCTGTCCTTAGATTTTCTCCTATCCTTCTGTTAGGCTTGCTCCTATCTTCTTTTCCCAAAGGGAAAATTTGAGTACCTTTGGGTTTCTAAGAGCTCTTTAGATCCTTAGCAGGGCTTGCTTATTTTTCCCATCTACTCACATTTTTTCATTGATCTTCCTCCTTCCACCAAGGGTAGCAAAGACTTTATCCTTATTGGAGCCTCAAGATCCTAGAAACTTGTGTTCCAAAACACTCTTTAGTATGTCGGCTGTTCCGAGTAGCTAGAGGAGTGAGCTCCTGCGTCCCTTAACACCTTTTTTTTCTTTTTTTCTTGCAAGTATCTAACATATTCCGCCTCATTTCGCAGTTGGCCAACAACAATTTGAGAAATTTGAGGGAAGCTATAGAGAAAGACTACAATTCTCACTCCTTTTCACTAATGAAGCTTCCTCAATGACAAAATTCTTCCCAAGCACGGTGTCTGCTCCAGTAACCAAGTTACAACTATTTGTGAGGAGGTGGTCCAATAAGATAAAATCACCTGTTGAAGGGGAGGCATTCTGTAAGCATTCGATGGAAGGGGAGCCACTTTAAGCATTCCACGGAAGGGAAGCCTTCCAACAAGTATCCGTTAACCGTCTCCTCCTGTGCACGAAGCGCTAGTGGTAATATCAGTGGACGATAACAACAACGATGAACTTCCCCTAATTGCTCGATTCTACGGTGCTCAGAAGAAAACAACTTCTGCAGCTACTCCCTTAGCTAGCAGCAGTTCCCCCACTACAAATAATGAGCATGGGGCCACCCACATCCCCACAATAGTAGTAGTCCTGCCACCATGCCTCCTATAACCTTGGCCATGCGATCCTCTCCCCTAGTAGCCTTGGTCATGCCCTTTTGCCTCCTACGATATCGATCATGCCATTGCTGCCTCTTGTAGTTTCTCCACCACCCTCTATGCCTTCGGCTTACATGGCACCCTCAACACCTGCTGCATCATCCACCTCTTGATCATGCACGGTGGACCCTTTCCATTGGAGGGAGTGGATCCTTGTCTAGTTTGGTAATTATTGTTGGCCACATTATAGAGATCTAGAGGTGGGTGGGTCAGTATAAAAATATTAGGAAACTAAAAACAATGCTAAGTATAAGTACAACGAAATGCAAGACACAAAGACAGCAAACACACAAAAACACATAATTTTTTTACTAATTCAGAGTTGACACAACTTAGACTCCTACGTCCAGTTTCCAAAGAAAACACCTCCCTAAGCTTTCGTTAAACAATCCCAACTGGATACAACTACTTGGTGCACAACCTGCACTTTAAGTGTCTCCCCATGGACAAAACGAATCTCCAGCCACTCAACAAAAGAAACAAACTTTTGGTGCCATAACATCCAGGCCTTCCTCAATTTAGAGGGCACAACAAACAAACACACAAGTCCAAGCTTCCTTAGAAGTGATTGCCAAAATGTCTTCTCAATAAGACGGGTGTGGCAAACAGTGAAAGCCCAAAGCCAAAATCAGCACAGAAGAATTGAAGCAAAGAGAGGGCTTGATGTTGATGGTTGGAAGACTCAGCACAAGAAATTGCCATGAAGTTGCCAAGCAAGAATGTCTTTGATGGATGCACAAAGAATGCTTAAAGGAGAAACTTGAATGGGGAACCTGATTGTAGGAGTGTTGGCTTAGTCTCCACTCTCAATTGAATGCTCTCTTTCCCTCATTTCTATGTTTGCGCTCTTTTTTTTCTCTTTTTTTCCCTATCTTGGTGAGTTTTGGTCTTATTTATAGATGCTTGAAGCTTCCTATCTAGATACTTCTTCCATATCTGTTAGATAAATCTCCATGTCTATTTTAATGCAATTAGTCTATTCTAATATTTTGGTCATTGTCACGCCCCAAAATTTCAGGTATCATAATTGTAGCGAAAATTCAGAAATCTAAAACTCAAATTTATCAACGTAAACCTTAACCAAACACCTCAAGTCACACCAGGGACGCGACATTCAAGTCAAATGGTAATGAAAGGCCAAGTCTTAACAAACATAAATTGGGGCGCACAAAATAATTTTTTTTCCTTCAAGAACAAAGTTCTTCCATAACAAGATTCACTTTTAAATTTTAGAAATTAACACACCCCATTGTAGTAATTTTTTTTTGCCACAAACAGTCACATAATCCCAACACATAAAACACAATATGATTAATATGTGATTCTTGCATCCATGATTCACACTTAGACAAATCATCAACTTATTTTGTTCATTCATTGAATGGTTTGTACAATCTCTAATTCCAAAAAGAAACACTCCTCACAGATCCGACCACAATGGTTTGCAAGTATAATACATGATTGGCTCATACATCAAAAAATCAGAAATTTTAACTCCTTCAGGGTGCTTCCAGCTCTCCAAACAATGCTTTAGTTACATGCTAATCATGCTCCAAATTACCTAAAATGTTAATAGGTTTATGAGCAAAGTAGCCTAGTAGGATTTATATCTCATGGTGCGGGCAAAATATAAGTGATTAACATTTTAACAAGCTGGAATTCAAAGATGCAAAAAGATCAAGGCAAATAGGAAGCATGATTATAACAGGCAAGAGTTTCATATTGCAGGAATTCAAGGTGAATCATGTCATTTATCAAGTCATGTGAACGATACAAAATTCATGTTATGATCCAATCAAGTATGTAACAAGAATAGGAAATTGGCCATTTACAAGCAAGTTAAATTTATCAAGTCAAGCGAGTGAGTCAAGTATATCAAGTAAAGTAAGCACATCGTGCTTTATTCGTAACATGTAACAAGAGGCACTTTCAAATATTGCAAGCATATCAATGCCATGACAACACCACAAGTTCATACTTCCATGGTTAATAAGTACGTCGGGGTGCTCCTCCCTAGGACTAGACAGGGCCCTATATATGCATAGATTTGAGGTCGGGTGGACCGAAGTCCCAAGTAGTAGTGATAATTTCAAGAACAAGATGGTCATTGGAGTCAAGAAGGACATAATTGTAGGATGTCATGAAATCTAAGAACATAAGCTTAGATCAAGGAACTTCAAGAGTATAGATTAGCAAGGATTCAAGCAAGCATGATGGATCAAGTCATGCAAGCAAGCTCAAGGGGGTTCCTATGCATTTCTTTTGATTTCAGATTTAAAACAAGCAGATTCAAAGGTGGAAGCTTAGTTGAATCACAAGGGATAGAAACCAAGTAATTTGGATTCATTAGAAAAATCTTTATGTTCTTACCACTTTTAACATGTGCAAGATATTTAGGTTATTGTTATGCTGGTTGCTCTTTATAGGACAGATCATAGTGGTCGGAAGGGCCAATCGAATTGACAGTTGAAGTGTACAAGAAAGAACAGTTGAAGTGGCCGCAAGGGCCAGTCGACATTGCCACAAAGGGGCCAAATCAAAGTTGACAAGAGAGAATAGTCGAAGTTGACAAGAGAGGGAACAATCAAAGTGGCTTGAAGGGCCAATCGAAGTTGATAAGAGACTTAGACAAGGATTCCAACAAGGAGGTTGTTGGAACCAGCATATGATCAATCTTGAAGTATGCATTGCCAGTCTAATGGTTCAAGAAATGCACGGTGACATGGACAAATCAGATGGGTTCCTATCTGGGAAAGGTCAAGAAAACCTAGGCATGTTTTCTGGGAACGAGGGTCGCGTTCCATAAGAAAACACACAGCAACAAGGAAGGTCTTGCAAGGGTGTGAGGGTCAGGGAATCCTAACACTCTACTTGATCAGACATTTAGGCAAGTCAGAGGTGTTCCACTAGGTTCTTAACATAAAAAATCCAAGGATGCTTTCATTTAGTTTGTGCTCGATAAAACCTACCTTTTTGGGTTGCTCCTTCAAATCCACACCTATGTTTTGATGTAGAGGCTAAAGGAAGAAGAAATCTTCCAAGCTCCAGGCTTCAAGCTCCAAGTTGCAGGATCATCCCTCCAACTCTTGAGTTCTCCATTGTGTTGGCTTCCACACTTCTTCAGCAGTTTCTTTTAAGGAAGGGTAGATGGGGCTCTCAAGCTCCAAATCTATCCTTGGCTCTACCCAAGTTAAGGCAAATGGGGTGCAGAGGGAAAGGCTCCAAACTGCCTTCAGGTACAAGAAGAAGGCATAAAGTTTGGCCAAGAAGGGCCATATGGCTTATTTAAGGTCCCATTTAAGACCATTTCTTTATTCCTATAGAAGGAACAAAAAGGGACTGAAAGTTCAATCTGGCCATACATAAGCCATGCCCAAACCATACCCTGCCATACCTAACATTGACTTGGTCTGCAAGAAGGACAGACGACCAAGATTTGTCATACTTTAGGCCATACCCTTGTCATACTTATCCTTGACTTGATCTGGAAAAAGACAAATCCACCCTGCCTGGGCCATGCCTTTTTATCAACTCCCTAAAGTGATGTGCCTAAGGATCAGTTCCAAGTACAAACTATTCAAGTCTTTCCGATATGTAACTCCCTAGGTAGTCCTATTATGATGGGAGGACAAGGCCCCCATCAATTGGTGTTCAAGAGCCACATCGATTACGGATGAAGCCACCTATTGGTTGTGCAAGGGCTCACATCAATTGAAGAACAAAATCTTCCATCGATTGGTGTTTAAAAGTCATATCGATTGCTAAATAACATGGCAATCGATTGTTGAATAAATAGACAATTGATTGTCAATTAACAAGGCAATTGATTATCAAATAACAACGCAATCGATTGTCATAAAGAGGCAATCGATTGGTGAAGGAGAAACATTGATTGGTCATTAAACCATCGATTGCTAACTAACATCGATTTCTCCTTAAACATCGATTGTTGAAGAAAACATCGATTACTGAAGAAAAAAACATTGATTTCTCATTTGAACATCGATTATTGAAAGAAAAAACATCGATTACTCATTTAGAACATCGATTATTGAAGGAAAAACATCAGTTGTTCATTTGAACATCAATTACTAAACATCCATTACATAGAAGGCAATCGATTGGTACTTCGTCATGCATGTTTTCACCATGATCAGTCGAATCCAACTTCATCATATACGAAGTCTTAACTTCGTCATGCATGGTTTCTTCGTTGTCAATCGAATCTAGCTTCGTCATATACGAAGTCCTACTTTGTCATATCCGAAGTTCTCCTTCGTCATATCCGAAGTGCAACTTTGGTTGACAACGTTATTTTTCGACATATACGAAGTCTTACTTCGTCATATCTGAAGTCCAACTTCGGCTGACAACGTTATTTTTCGACCAGTTGAAGGGCTGGTGAGTTGTAACCAGCAGGGAGTACTAGTGTTTCACTTTTTATGAACTTCTCACGCATCCCAAGACCTCCTTCATCGGATCCTTTACTTTAATTATCCTGATTGAGACCTTACTAAATCTTATCCACTAATTTATTTCCATTTATTGGGGATTTAAAAATCTGGGTTGTTACACTCTCTCCGACTTAAAAGAATTTGGTCCCCAAATTCATATGATCTAATATATTGTGATCACTTAAATGATCCTCAAATCTCCCCCACTTAAGATTTAGACCAGTAAGACTTCCTTTCCATGGTAAGATATTTCTTGGAGGGCATACCTAGATGCACATATCCCTCATCAAAATATTACTCAATTCCATAGAAGATTTTTCAAAAGTACCAAGATTTACATGTTTCTTCTAAATAAGATTACAATTCCAAAAATCAAAATGATTCTAATTGCTCAGGACCTTTTCGTTCTTCTTTGAGGATTCTTTTCTTTTCATTTGCGGGCAATCATAGATCCTGTGATCCACACCTCCACACCGCAGGCAAGCTCCATTCTTCCTCCAATACTCTTCAATCTTATGTCCCATTCGTCCACAGTGGCAGCACTTCCCTTCACGTACATGATCCAATTATTTACCCTCCTTTTGAGGCTTCTTCTTTTGGGGTCTATTACTATTGTTGGTCTGCTTATTTCTAGCTATGGGCTTGAAGTCCTTCTTAGTAGATCCCAAAACATTCTCCAGCAGTTGGGAAGCTCGTCGTAATGCAGATCCCAAAATATAATTGATTAACATTTTAACAAGCTGAAATTCAAGGATAACAAGCAAGAAGATCAAACAAGAAGCATGATTATAATAGGCAAGAGTTTCATATTGCAGGAAGTCAACGCAAATCATGCTATTTATCAAGTTAGGAGAACGATACATGTAAGGCTATGG
Source organism: Colocasia esculenta (assembly GCA_014218235.1). Taxonomy (NCBI): domain Eukaryota; kingdom Viridiplantae; phylum Streptophyta; class Magnoliopsida; order Alismatales; family Araceae; genus Colocasia; species Colocasia esculenta. The sequence goes on along the minus strand of CM024754.1, from coordinate 101,209,946 downwards.
GTCATATTGGACCCTTAATGGGCATTTCAGAATAGTGTTGGTTGACGTCAAGCCCTCTTGACGTCAACAGTGGGTTGATGACGGAAAGTGTGCCATCTTGTAGCATCCAAAAAATTCAATAAATTGAAAATTAGAAATAAATAGAGAAAGACAATTTCAATAATTTTGAAATAGTAAAAACATACGTACCATTATCGTATGTACAAGTACACATTGGAAAAGTCCATAAAAATCATAGTTCAACTCTAGACAATATTCCTAAATGACCTACGATAAAATTCGTGCAACAAAAAATCCGATTAGCCAAGTTTAAGCCATGTTGTGACTAATTATCATAATTAGGGAATAGGTCGAAAATCCATTATCATGGGTATACAATGTGATTATAAATTAAATTAAAAATGATGGAGAGACTTCAAACAACATGTATGTATAGCCCATTATCGGATTTGGACTATTGCGCAACTTTTGGCCCTAGAATAAAATCAAGTAAGAAAATACCATAGAAATTCGTAACCCTAATTGAGCAGAAAATAGGAAGGGGCAATTTAGGCAAATCTAAAGGCAATTAGCCTTACATAGCAACCCAAATTCGTGCCTAACCATGGTATGATGTTTCCCAAAGCCACACACACTCTAAATGGGAGGAGAATCCTCAAAACATGGAAGGGTTAAACCCAAAACTGCAACCCTTCTTTCCTAGACACATTAGGACTCCTAGAAATCCTAGATCTTTAAATACTCTCCCTAAAACCCTTGGGGGTGAGTTTACCATAAGCTAGGTTCGTGAGGAGCAGAGCTTGAGCACCAGAGGAGGAGGAGATCGCCTCCAACCGGAGCCATCTTCCCCTACCGTCGTTCTGCATCGACCTATAGAAGGCTCTTCTTAACATCGATCAAAGGTAGGTTATCTCGGGTAAAACATGATCAAATCACATACCATCGTATAGTTCATCGAGTCTACTTGCATATGCACTCGTTTTCCCCAATTTTCATGGAGCAATCATAGTGTATTAAGCATTTTTCAAGAGTCATGCATGAATAGGGCTTTTAGTGTTCATGTCAATTTTAACGCATCCCGAGGCCAAATCATGAGAAACCAAAACAATAGTTCTCTTCTACTCATCGTACCCAGCATCTTTCGTGTTCACACTTTTGTCCCAGGAGCCCTAGATCTTGAGTTATAAGCATTGCATGCATGGCTATACCGTTTCTACTATTTTTGGGTTGAACCCTAAATTGCGACCAGACCAGACATTGCGTTTTAGGCACTGGTATCATGACAGGGTAAACCGTCGTGATTACCTAAAAGGTGACAGCCAAGACCGGTGTGTTTTACTCTTGTTCTGACAGGATCCGACAGCGTCAAACTATGTGCCACATCGTTTTCAGTGCGTGTTAGTAACGCGACCACATGTGTCGTCGCGTCTGTGTTATCTTCCCACCCTCGGTGTTCGTGTCTTTTACGTGTTTACGAGATGTTGCATGAACGCGTCGACATTAACCGTCGCATTTATGCTTTGCATGTCTTGAACGCGACCAACTGTTCCGTCGCGATTTGAACGCGACCAGTACACCAGTCGCGATTCAGACAGTCGCTTGTTTACCTATGTTAACTGATAACAAGTCTTTTAAAAAGCGACGATTGAACCCATCGCGTATTTGAAAGCCTACCCAAGACCTGTTTTTACAGTATTTAGTGTTTGTCTTGCATGTTATGTTCTTAGTATACATTGTACAGTCTGTCTAGTGGCTTAAAACCTGTTAACCCATGAGAAAGACATAACAACATGAAAGCTTATTCTATTTGTTCTTAAATGGCTTGATCTATACTTGCAATGATTGATCGATCATCTTGTTGCTCCAACTTATTAAAGTGAATGAATATCATCTTAAAACACTATAAATCATGTTGAGTTAAGTGCATGTTTCAATATTATGTCATCATATTTCTTGCTTTCCGCATGTTTAAAACCGATGGATTGTGGATTGAGATACGTGTTACACTACACACTTGCACATATAGGCAGCCATTTCTTGGGGGATTGAAAACTCTCAGCCGGTCATTCCATATCGACATACTAGTGACCTTTCTCTTAAGACCTCCATAATTCTTCATACTCTATGGATTCCCTCATGGAGACCGAGTTGGTTGTACCATTGAAGTTTCCCGGAGATAGAGTGCACTCCCTCTCTTATCTTGTTCTCGTGAGTGTGGATTTATAATCTTGACTTAAGCCATTAATGTAAAGAGTTAACTAAATTGTAAATTACATCGTTATGCTGCCGAAATTATCACTCGACTATTGTTATCATGAAATCATGTTCACATGACTTGCTATTTCTTGACATCATTATCATGAACATGACGTTACAATTGCTTATATCTTGAAACTCTTGTTATTGGCCATGAATGATTATGGGTATCTACATTTAAAATTAAGTGAGATGTTGATCGGGCACGGCGAGTGTCCAAGGGCTCCAGTCTAGCCTCAATGACGGAGAGTCATAAATATACTGTTAATCATGGGGTATAATGATTACTGGCATTGCATCTGTGCTGGAAAATAATGTCGTGTTGAATGCTAGATATAATAACCACATACACGTGTCCTAGTGTGCATTCCAAGGTGGCATAGATCCTTAGTGCACATTAGTCTCTTCATTCCTAATTAAGTGTTAAGTGATAAAAGTTCGTGCTCGTGCATGCTTGCTTACGTGATATGGCCGTCCTACATTTATTGCAAATTATTGACATCTCGTGTTCTTACAAACTGTGATATCTTACGTGCTTGTACAAAGTGACCTACTGCTAGTCCTATCTTGTTACTTCATTCTAAATCTTGTTCAATTACTATTTCTCAACCTATCTTGTTCATGTATCGTGTACATGTGGATTTATCGTTCTTGCATAGCTAGTTAATCATACTTGCCTAGTTCTAAATTGCTAATCACTTATATCATTTCCCATACATTGAGATATAAATCCTACTGAGCTAGTTTTCTCATTCCCTACTTTTAACCTTCTAGGTGACTATGAAGTGCAAGAGGAAGACCAAGTCGAGGATGGGAATGCGTCAGAGTAATGAGCGTTTCAACATATGTGTTTATCCATAGTTTACCTTGAGAGTAGTTACATGTAGTAGGTAGTGAGGTTAAATGTAATCTGCCTTTTATTGAGTCACAGTCTTGTAGTACGACAATGAGAGATTATGTATTAGTTATTTTGAAATTAAACAAAGTGTTGAGGTTGGAATACAAGTTTAGTTGTGTTCATTATTTGGGCCCTATTATGTTGTGTTGAGGCACATCTAAATACTCGCTAGCTAGAGGGTTATTTGCCGACTACTCACGTCTCGGAATATCGACTTTAATCCTCTCAATATTTCCGCTACATAATTCTCGGGATGTGACACATCTACTTGGTCTTGACGACAAGCAATGTTGTTGTCTACCCGTGTTTCTGGAATTTTTCGTGCCTTGAACTTGACGGCAATCAATGTTGATGTCAAGTTCCTAGCAATGCAGTTGACGGCACCAAGGTTGATGTCAACCTGCCCGGACCTATTTTTTTAAGGTGACCTGATGTGAGGCCCCCGAATTTTGTGCATTTAATACTATTTAATTGTGCATGTAATATATTTAATTTTATGCATATAGTATTTAATTACTGCTGTACATATTGTATGTATTTATGCTGTGTATTTATGTTGTGTATGCAAGTTATTTGAATATTTTAATGTTCTGGCCGAAATTCTGCTTAACGTCCACATCCATTGACGTTAAGGGTGAGTAAACGACCAACTTTGTGCCGTTTACTGTCTGACTAGAAAGTCCTAACGTCAACATCGATTGACATTGACTTTTGGTCAACGACAGTGAATTGGACGTTGATTTCTCCAGTATGATGCATTTCCAGATCTGAAAATAGTAGCGGTTCTTCCAGGTTCTTGATTAGGAAACCTGTCCAATGGTAGGATGGCTTAACCCTAAGCGCAACCCAACCCTAAACCTATAAAACCTAGTGTCTTCGCCTCAATTAAGGTCTTTTGGGTGGAGAGGATGTTGGGTTTACATGTGCTTTAATGTTTTTGATGATGTGATTTTAATGAACATTGCAATGATGATGATACATGACATATTTGTTAAGGACATGAATGACATGATCAAGTGTCAAAATGATCACCTATGTATTCATTACATTTCATTTAGAATGTCTTTTAATGTAGGTATGAATGCATATAAGCCAAACAACCAGATTTAGGTGAAAAAGAACAAGAAAGACACTTCAAGTGATCACCTATCGACAGCCAAGAAATCACCTGTCGACAGATGGACATGACAGAACAAAACAATGTTCTGGAAGCACTCAGAAAGCAGTACCTGTCGACAGCCATTATATGCCTGTCAACAGATGAAGTGTGCCTATCGACAACAAGACAACCCCCTATCGATAGATCCAGTGTTCCAGCAACATGAAAACCAGAACTGAGCAGTAGCTGTCGACAGCAGCATGTCGCCTGTCGATAGACGTAGTTTTGGAAACTTCCGATGGTCAAGATATGATCCATGTTTTGGGTGATTTTTTCAAGCACGTCTCTCCATATTTGGACACCCATATATATAGATCATATAGGGCTATTTTCGCAGAGAGAGACCACAACTCCAAAACCCTAAGCAAGACTCAAGAGAGAAAGCTCCCATTTGCTGCTCTGCTTCAAGCTTCCGTTCAGAACAAAGAAGAAACATCTTCCGAGCAGAGTTGAAGTCAGGTTGTCCACAACTCAAGCTTCTCCATCAGTTGATCTACATCCAAACGAAGTTTGAAGTTGTTCTGGACTACCAACGAGAAGAGTTCTTCATCAGGATTTGTTCTTTCAACTCAGAACTCTTCTCTGTTTTCGTTCCTTCTATACTTTTGTATGTGTGGTTGTGTTTCAAGCATTCCTTGTGCTTGATTCACGTGGTTTAAGTTGTTTTGATTGTGTGTTCACATCAAACAACGTGTGTGTGTGAGTTGTAGTGTTGAACTCGCTCATAAGCAGTTGTTTCTGCGTGTGTGTGTGGACGGTGGACGTAGGATACACAAGTTGTGTACTCCAAACCACCTTAAATCATCGTGTCTATGGTTTGAACGTTTTACATTAGATGATTGGTAGGCACATTGATCTCTCACATGCTAGATTACTTGCTATTCTTTCTATCTATAATTAACACACATCTTGATTCAGTTTTAACTCTGTTTAAGATATCGAAGAATCTGTGTCTCCATCGAAAAGAAGGCTATAATATTTTTAATTGGGAGTAATCTATTCAACCCCCCTTCTAGATTACCATAATAGGCAATTCCACACATCTTTCAATTGGTATCAGAGCTCGATTTCTCCGATTTTCTGTTTTATTTATTTGATCATACGATCAGGAGATTCTCGATCTCATGGAATCTAACAAGGGGTATATGGCTGAGGGACACTCAATGACCAGGCCACCCTTCTTCGATGGTACTGATTATCCTTACTGAAAAAACCTTATGCAGGTGTTCCTGAGAGCTCAAAATTATGAGCTATGGAAGATCGTTTCCAAAGGAGCATGTACACTACCAGAAGATGAAGATGCATGGACAAAGGACCAGATTGCAAAGGGAACTCTCAACTGGAGCGCGCTGAACATGATGCAGTGCGCTGTTCACCCCAAAGAATATTCAAGGGTCTCCATATGCACCTCAGCAAAAGAGATGTGGGACAAACTTGAACTTATCTACGAAGGTACGTCCGAGGTAAGGGAAACCAAAACAAGCATGCTAGTTTCTGAGTATGAAATGTTTAAGATGAATAATGATGAAACTATCTCAGACATGTTTGCTAGATTCATGCTAATAATAAATGGATTGAAAGGTCTTAAGAAAGAATAATCAGAAAGTGACTTAGTGAGGAAGATACTTCGGTCTCTCCATCCTTGGAACACTAAGGCCATTGTCATTGAGGATTCAAAAGATCTCTCAAAGATGAATTGGATGAACTAATTGGTTCCCTAATGACATATGAAATAAATGTGAAAGAGAAAGAAACTGAAGAAAATCCACGAAAATCAATTGCTTTGAAAGCATCCAAGAAAAATTCTTCAAGTTCCAAAAAGGACGTTCATCAGGAAAGTGATGAACTTGAAACTTCTAGTGATAGTGAGAATGATGAAATGGCCATGCTCACTAGACAATTCAAGAAATTTCTGAAGTTCAAAAGAAGAGGGTCAGGTAACTCTAAACCCTTTCAAAAGAAAGATTTTTCAAATAAATTTGAGACTAATAAAAAATCTGACATTGTATGCTATGAGTGCAAGAAACAAGGGCATATGAGAGGAGAATGCCCAGAGCTCAAGAAAAAACTGAAGAAAGAAAAATTCACCTTCAAGAAAGCTAAGGCGATGTTGGCTACTTGGAGTGATGAAGACGAAGATGAGGACGCACAAGAAGCCTCTGGAGATGATGAGATTCAATGCTTGATGGCAAGAAGTGACGACTCCAATGAGGTAAATTCTTCCTTTGAAAGCTATACTGTTGATGAATGGGAAGAAGCATACACTGTTTTATTTGAAATTTTTTGTGAATTCAAAATTGAAAATAAAGCATTGAAGAAGAAAATCAATTCTTTTGCTCAAAGCACAAACAATGATGAACAAATTGCAACCTTGAACAAAGAGATTGAAATGATGAAAATTGATGAAGAAGCTCACAGTGAGGAAATGGATAATCTGAAAATTAAGCTGCAAGAGAGTGAAAAGGAGAAACTAACTCTAACCATCTCTCTTGAAACTCTTTAAAATGAACTTGATGAGATTAAGAAAAAATTTGAAAAGGCTGAAGGGGACCTTAAAGGAAAATCTGAAGATCTAACAAGGTTTGTAAAGGGAAAGCAAAATCTTGATGCTATTCTAGGATCAAATGTTTTTGTTGCCAAGCATGGGATTGGATTTCAACCAGTAAAACAAAAGAAAATAGGACAAAACTTGTTAATTTCTTTTATTCTAGCTCAAGCACAAGCAAGCAAATCCCTTCAAAGAACAATAAAACTCAAGCCAAGGGTAGGAAACATGCTTCCAAAGAAAAGCTAACCAGGCAACAAAAGGGTAAAATGCCCATGCATGTTCCTCAGAATAATAAACCAACTGTCCTAAGAAAATCTTCATCATGTAATTTCTGTAAGAAACTTGGGCACAATGAAAAACAATGCTGGAATAATCTAAATAAACAGAAATGCAAGCAAATATGGATTCCAAAGCATTTACTTTTTGGCATGAATGATACAATGTGACCCAAAGTAAATTAGGTACCAAAACCTATTGTCTGATCCATCTATGCAGGAATGCCTAGCAGCCCAAAATCAAAACAAATGGTACCTGGATAGTGGCTGCTCGAGGCACATGACCGACGACAAAGATAAATTTTGTTTTCTGGTGGAAAAAGACGGAGGTCAAGTTGTCTTTGAAGGTAACAATAAAGGCCAAATCATTGGCTCAGGTAAGGTCGGTAAGTATGCCTCTAACTCTATAGACAACATATTGCTAGTTGATGGTTTTAATCACAATTTGCTTAGCATAAGCCAACTGTGTGATAAAGATCATAAAGTAGTTTTTGAATCAAACTCATGTCAAATTGTTGATAAGGAAACAAGAAGTATTAAGTTTTCTGGAAAAAGGGTAAACAACATTTATTTAGTTGATTTGGATGATCCAGAAAATGAAAACTTGTGTCTTATTGCAAATAAAAGGATGAGCTTACCTTGTGGCATCGTAGGCTTGGCCATGCAAGCTACAATGTCTTGCACAAGATCATGAGGCTAAAATTGGTAAATGGTCTTCCTGAAATTTCCTTCAATAAGAATGAAAGTTTTTGTGATTCATGTGCACAGAGAAAACAAACTAGGAAATCTTTCAAATCCAAAGCACCAGTAAGCACCTCCAAACCTTATGAACTTTTGCACATGGACCTGTTTGAACCTACAAGAACTCTAAGTCTTAATGGCAAACGTTTCGGTTTTGTCATTGTGGATGATTTTTCTAGGTTCACATGGGTCAAGTTTCTAGCTCATAAGAATGAAGCACCGAAATTTTTGAATAATTCTTTAATAAGATTGAGCATGGCAATGTCAATAAGATATGCTCAATCCGCACTGATCACGGGGGAGAGTTTGACAACAACTCATTTTCTAATTTTTGCAGGTACCAAGGTATAGAACACATGTTCTCCTCTCCAAGGACTCCAGAACAAAATGGTGTCGTGGAGAGAAAGAACAGAACGTTGGTGGAAATGGCTCGCACTCTTCTGGTCGAAAGCCAACTCTTAAGGAGTTTTTGGGCAGAAGCAGTGAATACCTCATGCTATATTCTCAACAGAGCCATGGTAAGACCTGTGGTGAAGAAAACCCCCTATGAACTGTTAAAATGTAAGAAACCTAGTATTGGGTATTTCAAAGTTTTTGGCTCAAAAGTGTTTATACATAACAATGATAAAGTTGACTTAGACAAGTTTGAAGCCAAAAGTGATCAAGGTATTTTTCTGGGATACTCAAAACACTCTAGAGCATATAGGGTGTTTAACAATAAAACTCGAACAGTGGAAGAAACTCCACATGTTGCTTTTGATGAGTATCATGCGAAGGCCTAACAACTCAAATGTTCACAGGATTGAAGATGGTGATGAAGGAACAACTCTTGGGGAACTACAAATAAAAGCAAAAGAAAATTCTAAAGTACTTTCCAAGACTAAAAGTGGATATCTTCGCAGGTACAATGATGAAGATGATGAAAATATGTTCAGAAATCAAGATGATGAATCTGAAGAAGATCCACAAGAGGAAGAGCCTCAAGATGAAGCTCCTCAAGCTCACCCTCCTCAAGAACAACCTCCACAAAATCTCCTTCCTCAAGTCCAAGATCAACCCGGTCCTTCAACAATCACAAATGTGAGGTATTCCAAAGATCACCCACTTGATAATGTGATAGGAGATTTAAATGATTCAGTTCAAACTAGGTCTCAGGTTAGACAAATAGTTGAACAAGATCATCTAGCTTTTATCTCTCAAGTGGAACCTAAAAATGTTGAATAAGTCTTAAAAGAAAATTCATGGATTGATGCTATGCATGAGGAACTTGGTCAGTTTCAAAAAAACAATGTCTGGAGTCTAGTTCCTAGAACCCCTGAGATCTCTGTCATAGGCACTAGATGGGTGTTTAGGAATAAACTAAATGAAGAGGGTAAAGTTGTGAGAAATAAGGCTAGACTGGTAGCAAAAGGGTTTAATCAAGAATTTGGTGTAGACTTTGAAGAATCTTTTGCACCTGTAGCTAGACTAGAAGCAGTAAGAATTTTGTTGGCATATGCATGCTCAAATAAATTCAAACTCTTTCAAATGGATGTTAAAACTGCCTTCTTGAATGGCTACATCAAAGAGGAAGTCTATGTCTCTCAACCACCGGGATTTGAGGAGAATGACAAGCCTAATCATGTTTATAAATTGCACAAAGCTCTCTATGGTTTGAAACAGGAACCCCGAGCTTGGTACGACAGACTAAGCAACTTTATGGTGAGTAAAAACTACTCAAGAGGTAAAGTGGACCAAACTCTTTTTACTAAGAAATTCACAATCACATTATAGTTGTTCAAGTTTATGTGGACGACATCATTTTCGGTTCCACTAACCTATCACTGTGTGAAGAGTTTTCAAAACATATGCAAAGTGAATTTGAGATGAGTTTAATGGGGGAGCTACAATTTTTTCTTGGTTTGCAGGTTAAGTAACATGAAGACGGCTTCTTCATTAATCAAGAAAAATATGTTAAGGAGCTTCTCAAAAAATTTCATTTTGAATAAGCCAAACCTACCTCAACCCCAATGAGCACAAGCATTAAACTGGAAAAAGATGAGAAAGGTAAACCGGTAGATGCAAAGCAATTCCGAGGTATGATTGGCTCACTCCTTTACCTTCCTGCAAGTAGGCCAGATATACAGTTCAGCATTTGCCTTTGTGCTAGATACCAATCTAGTCCAAAGGAAAGCCACTTGGTTGCAGTGAAAAGGATTTTCAGATATCTCTCAGGTACACAAGAATTGGGTTTATGGTTTCCAGCTGGTAGTGACTTTAACTTGATTTCATATTCTGATGCTGACTATGGTGGATGCAAAATTGATAGAAAAAGCACTAGTGGGTACTGTCAATTTCTTGGTGGTTGCATGGTTTCGTGGGCATCCAAGAAGCAACAACTCGATTGCACTCTCCACTGCAGAGGCAGAATATGTTGCTGCAGGGAGTTGTGCAACGCAAGTATTGTGAAATAAGAGTCAATTGTGTGACTATAATATTGATATTGGATGCACACCAATCCTATGTGACAACACTAGTGCTATCAACCTTTCAAAGAACCCAATCCAACACTCAAGGACTAAACACATAGAAATCAGACATCACTTCTTAAGAGATGAGGTAGCCACCAAGTCCTCGGAGCTTAGCTTCATACCCACTGAAAAGCAACTGGCTGACATATTCACCAAACCTTTGTCAGAAGATAGGTTCACATCCCTAAGAAGAGAATTGGGTTTATGCAAAATTCAATGAAACTAATACCAAATTGAGAGGTAATCAAACCTTGTGAGTGTGACTATGAGGTATATTAAATGGTGATAAGTTAAAGAACAAGTTCAGCTTGTTCGGAAACTATCATTATGCGTGAGGAAAAATCCTCCGCCAAGTACATAGTCTCTTCTTCATAAAGGTTATACACCTTACAATAGGGTACTGGTTTCTTCAATTTTTTCAAATACATTTCCTTCAACTACTGAATTTCACATGCTCACATGTTTATGGATGTTGCATTGTGTGTAAGTGTTTGCCTTGATTGTGAATCTCATGTGTTGTTTTGCTCAAATGTTGAGGCAATACCTGGACACATTATGGGGGAGCCAGGGAAGCTAAGGCTAAATGAGTGAGTTCCTTAAGGGATACCCTTCCTATATCATGTATTTTAATCCCTCTCTCATTGGTTGAAAATCTATCTTTAATCAAGTCTCAACACTGACAATTTTCCACTGTCGACAGCCACCAACCTAACTGTCGACAGCAAAGCCTTCCATAAACTCCACTTCACTGGCATTCAGTACCTGTCGACAGACACCTTCTTGCTGTCGACAGCTACCCTCTTATGTTAGCTCTTCAATCTTTCTCACACTTTCTCATTGAGTATGTACACATCCTTGTACAAGGGGAGAATAAGGACTTTATGCTCATTATCATTTATCATAGTCATATAGTATCCAAGATATTAATTTACTCTCAATGATTTTGACATGATATTTTGGGCTTGGATCTAGGTTGTGTCATCTAGAAAACCTTGAGAAACTCAAGTGAATTCAACTTAATTCCATTGAATATTTCTTTTGGGGATGATCATGTCTCTTAAATGGCTTGATAAGTAAGATGGTATTTGCATTTAATGTTTTACATTGCCCTTTGATCTTACATAACCAGTCACCTTGCTGTAAATATAAAAAAAAATGGAGAAAAGCTACCTATTAAAAAAAAAAAAAACAAATGTGTGAGATACAAATTCAAATGGGATGAAGGCAGAGCAATGATGATTCTTATTGAGTAACCGGGGACATGGGCATCACCAATGTCTGTCTTCACGTCAAAAAGTTATTTCATCATCTCTGTTCAATGATATGATGGTCACTCACACCGAGTAACTGGGGATATAGGCATCACAAATGTCTACCTTCACGTCCAAAGGTGTACGTGTACCTAATTATCACTTTTCACATATTTCTTACATAAAAGGAAAATCCCACATTGCAAGAAATAGTGTGTAGCCTCCATCATCTCAACTCAAGGGAAACAGGTTGTCTATCGTCCATGGGTCATGTAGCCATTGTCTTCATTTACCAAATGAACATTACCACTAAGTCATATGATTTTCTTCAATGGTTTTATTCAACGGGATTCTCTTTATTTCACTTCAATGTTTGAGCATAGTTCTCTAAATGCCATAACTTAAGATTCCCGGAGTATTCTCTCTCAACCATTGTCGAATATTTTTATGTCTTCATACTATTGGCTATGACACTTGGTATTGAGTATAAAACCTTTTCTCATCCTTAGAATCATACGTGCATGCTCACTTCCATTCAAATTCCTTGAAAACTAAGTTCTGGCACAAAATTGCTAAGCAGCTATCGACAGCCGGCAGCCAAGGGCGGTTCAGAAGCCCAAACGGCGTGCTATTTGGCCGGATTTTGTGGGGCCCTTTCTATTTCAAACTCTCATCCACCTTCTTTAAAAGGGCACACACGACTCCTTCCCCCTTTCTACCCTCTCTACAACACCTTTCTTCCCTCTCTTACTATAACACCCTCCTCTGACTTCACACAAACACATACATAACCTTTGATCGGAAGAGGGGTTACGCTGACAAACTTTCGTTATGGGTAGACAAATTCGTGTAATGCTCAATATTAGCAAACCATTCCACAAAGGCATCTTTGATCATATTATACTTCACAAGGTAACAAAGTACTAATACTCATTATTTACAAGAGCTAAGTTTCTCCTTTTAACTTAATACATCAACAACTCAAAATAAAACTACTAAACTATGCTATTTTTCTTCATCTCTTCATCATTTGCAGCGGAATTGGGATTCATGTGTAGCTGAGATTATACACACCTTCAATCTGAAAGGGTTGGAGGAAACAAAGGCATGAGTCAGAAGGGCTCAGTAGGTGAAAGTAAGCATATATGGATCGAAAACACATTTGCTCATGAATTTCATACTTAACAGAAACATATAGCTCAAATTGATTTCATAATGAGCTCAAACAAATCACAGAATAAGAGTCATATTCTCTTTCAGAATTCAGACAATAACTTGATTTGGAAACGAATTCGACAGCATCACTGCTCTCAAGAGGTTACTAAATAGAAGTAAATAATCTTCAGTGCCTAGGCGATTCCAGCACCTTAAATCTTGTTCATTGCGCAAGAACGGGGTTTATTACCCACCATCGTCAGTCCATTGACTTGGATTTACCTACAAACTGTCGCCCTCAGCTGATCACAAGTGGTTGGTGCTACCATAAGTGATCCTAAACCCTCTTTTGAAGAGAACACTGTCTTCATATCATAAATTTCTTATCATGAACATAACAACGATTGGAAATCCACAGGTAGTTTTGATTGAGAAATAATACAGATCTCTTGGTGACAAAGTTGCTCATAATTCAATAATATAAGAAAGACAATTGGTTGAGACAGGGTTATGACTTAAAGCCAATAACTTCGGAAGGTTGAAATCACATAAGAACCCAAGAATATGAAGATCCACAATTGTCATCACAATTTATTCACATCTCATAAGGTGTTCAAACATATGAATTCTCAAGTGGTCAAGTTTTATAAACTCAGTTACCGAATACTAGAGAATAGACTCAATCGGAGTACTATTCGTAATTGCCAACTTTAAGAATAACTTAAGGGAGGTTAAGGTACATAATGTGGGTAAACTTTGCAGTAGTATAACAGTAAATACCAAGGTAAATGAGAGGGTAACTTTCTTGGCTTTTAGGGTAAAGTTTTAGCATGGATTCAGACATGAAAAAAGTGCAGAAATTCAGATCAAGAGGGTAGCTGTCGACAGATAGCAGCAGACAGAGTTCAGGTTGCTGGTTCTGTTTGTATCTGTCGACAGCTACAAGATGGCTGTTGACAGCTAGCTACAGTGCCAGTGTTTCTTGAGTTCAGAAAGGCTGGCCTGTCGACAGCTATGAGCTGACAGTCGACAGCCGCCAATTTTTCTCGCATAAGGGACTTTATATTCATTCTAAGAACTCTAACCATGGAACTTATAAATCAAGGCATGATTTATATCAAATACAAGAGTCTATTTGTAGATCCTATAGTGGTTTATAAACTAAACAAGAGAGATGGAACAAATAGCTTGCAATTCGAACTTGTCTAGCTAGAAGCTAACATAGTATAATGTTGGGAGTGTAGTCTTGATAGCAATGGTTTATTGGAAGATTCCTACATGATAAATACTAAAACTCAAAGTGTTTCATGGTTCTAAATCAAGGCATTAAATACCAAACTTCTGAACAGAAGTTAGTCACAGGTTCTAATGGTATTGTGACTTCTAACAAAATTTTATAACATATACAAGGATCAAGGGTGGGAGAAGAAGTTAGGAACCTACTTGATCTGTAAGGGGAGTGAAGATGCTCCTTGGTAACTACATGATTCCAAAAGTAATTGGGAAAATCAAACAAAAGAATCTGAAGTTACAATCTCGTATACAAACTTAACCGAGACTGGTTAGCAAGCTCCAAAAGCGACTCGTATGAGGCTAAATTCTTTCAACATGAATAGAGAATAGAATTTCAAGGAAAGGATGAGAACCTACTTAATTGACTGGAAGAGAACAAAAAGTTCTTATTCTTCTTCTTCTTCTTAACGTAGAGATCAACACAGCAACAACAGGGGCAGCAAGATGGGGATGATAGTTTTTAGCAGCTGCACCCACTGTAGGATCAATAGAAACAGTGGTTCCAGCAGTAATCGCCCAGGAGCATCAGTAGTAGAAAAATGTAAGAACAAGAACTGAAGGGTGCAAGGGCATAAGCTGGAAAAGTGCATACGATGGGTGTTGGGGGTTTTTTTATAGCCCAACACTTTACCATGCACGATGACACCTCTCTTGCGTAGGTGTAACAGTAAAAACGATTTTGTTTTTACTGCTATACATGGCTCATGCAACCTTTCTTATGACTACACATAAGCCACCTACGTGTGAGATGTTTAACCCTTGATGACATAAGCTTACATAACCCATGTTATGTAAGCATAGAATAATTCCCGGGAAATCCTTACCGTAAATGGTCCGTAATTTAGCTAGCCCAATGATTCTTATATAAATACATTCAAATGATGTCCGTTTAAGTTGAAATTTCAGCCATAAACTAATATGAAGGTTTTAAAAATTTTCGTGATTTTAGTTTTATTTTTAGAATTTAGTTTTTACTGGGTGAAAAATCACCCCAAAAATAGTTGCGTCGGCTTAATCTTAAAATTCGGTCGTCAAAAATTCTGGATAATTACATATTTGATATCACTACATTTTTCTAAGAATTATGGTGTTCTCAGATTTTCTTTTCGTTACAGTTTTCCAGTGTCGCCCTGTCGCGCACAACCGAAAGTGATACCTGGGTATGATAAAGTATCTTAAACATAACCTTAATCCTAAATATCTCAATTTAAGTCTAATCAGTTTGCATAAACAAGAATTTATAAGTAAAACATGATATTTAAAATTCGAGGGTATTTCATTCTCCCCCTGGTA
Organism: Colocasia esculenta; assembly: GCA_014218235.1. NCBI lineage: Eukaryota > Viridiplantae > Streptophyta > Magnoliopsida > Alismatales > Araceae > Colocasia > Colocasia esculenta. The sequence continues at coordinate 101,194,568 of CM024754.1, read as the reverse complement.
AAATAATTTCATCCTCAAAATTGGTAAAATTTACTTACCAAATAGCTGTGGATACTTTTCTTTCATCTCTTGCTCCAATTCCCATGTTTCTTCTTCGATGAACACACTTTTCCATAAGATCTTCACCATAGAAACCTTTTTCATTCCATGCCACCAAAATTGCTTTTTCAGATCCTGATACATTTTAGAGCTTCCAGGATGAATTGAATACTGAGATTTGTGCCCTTCCTTCAATAACTCACTTTTAATTTCTTCATTCTCCGGTATGCATATTCTGTTTTGAAATTTAATTATCCCTTGACCATCTTTGACGTATCCTGGTTTGTTTACCATCTCTTTTGTTTCTGATCTTGGTTCTGTGCTTCACTAATTTTATCTAATAATACCGACCTTACTATCAATTGTGTCAATATCAGATTTTCTGCATCACACCTTGGTGAGTATTCGATCAAATCTGTCATTTCTTTCCACTATTGGTGCAATTGCAATGCTCTTGATTTCTTTCTGCTCAAAACATCAGCAACTACATTAGCTTTACCTGGATGGTAATTTACTATAAAATCATAATCCTTCAAAAATTCTAACCATCTCCTTTGTCTTAAATTCAGTTCTTTCTCAGAAAATATGTACTTTAAACTCTTATGGTCAGTATAAACTTCAAATTGTTCCCCATATAAGTAGTGGCGCCAGATCTTCAAAGTATGTATGATCGCTGCCAATTCTAAGTCATGAGCCGGATAATTCCTTTCATGATCTTTTAATTGTTTAGAGGCATAAGCTACCACTTTCCCATGTTGCATAAGAACACATCCAATTCCTCTTTGAGATGCATCCGTGTAGACTGTAAATCCTCATGATCCTTGAGGTAAGGTAAGAATCAGAGCTGTGGTAAGCTTCCCTTTTAATTCTTGAAAACTGGCCTCACATTTCTTATTCCACAAAAAGGTGTCTCTTTTCTGGTTAACTGAGTCAAAGGCATAGCTATAGAAGAAAAGCCTTCAATAAATCTCCTATAGTAACCAGCTAATCCCAAGAAACTTCGGATTTCTGATGGATTCTTGGGTCTTTCCCAATTCAGAATTGCTTCAATTTTACTCGGGTCTACAGCCACACCTTTTCTAGAAATCACATGACCCAAAATTTCACTTCCTTGAGTCAAAACTCACATTTACTTAACTTAGCATACAATTGATGATTCCTTAAGGTTTGTAGTACAATTCTCAAATGTTCCTTGTGTTCTTCTTCATTAGATGAATATATCAACACATCATCTATAAATACCACACACAAAATTATCAAATAAGGCTGAATACCCTGTTCATCAAATCCATAAATACAGCAGGTGCATTAGTGAGTCCAAATGGAAGTACTAAAAACTCATAATGTCCATATCTGGTTCTAAATGCTATCTTGGAAATATCATCTTCTTTAACTCTCAATTGATGGTATACCGACCTTAGATCTATCTTAGAGAATAGTGTGGCAGATCGAAGTTGATCAAATAAGTCATCAATTCTTGGTAATGGATATTTGTTCTTGATTGTAACTTGATTCAACTTCCTATAATCAATACATAATCTGAGAGATCCATCTTTCTTTCTCACAAACAATACCGGTGCTCCCTATGGTGACACACTAGGTCTAATAAAATCTATGTCTAATAAGTCTTGCAACTGCTTCTTTAATTCTTCCAACTAAGCTGGTGCCATTCTATAAGGGGCTATGGATATAGGCAAAGTTCCAGGTAAAAGTTCAATGGTAAAGTCAATTTCTCTAATTAGAGGTAATCCAAATAAATCATTAGGAAAGACATCTGGAAATTCTTTTACAACATCAATATCTTGAACTGATATCTGCTTATGCTCATTTGATATGGCCATCACACTTGCCATATAACCTTGACAACCATTTCTCAGCCATTTCATGGCTTTAAGTGCTGATATAGTCTTCTTGTTTCCATTATTCTTTGGGCATGAATAGCTGAAATCTGCTAATCTCGGCCTTTTAAATGTTAAAACTTTCTTATGGCAATCTAATACTGCATAATTTTCTGCTAACCAATCCATTCCCAGTATAATGTCAAAATCTTGCATGTTATCCAGTACATATACATATGCAGTAAGTTCATGCTTTCCTATTTTCAAATTTACTTCAGGGATGACAGAAGTAAGAATAGCTATTTAACCAGTAGGATAGTCAAGTACCATACTTCCTACCAATTTCTCTGGTTTCCAAGATATGAAATTAACAAATACCCGAGAAATAAAAGAGTGAGTAGCTCCAGGGTCAAATAATACTCTAGCATACATATTTTCAGTCAAGAGAATACCTTCAGCTACTGTAGGGGAGTCTTGAGCTTCCTCCTTTGTCAAAGCAAAGACTCTAGCTGGTCCCTTAGGTGGTTGTCTTGGGGCTTGCTGAAAGTAGGGTTGTGGCTTCTGCACTTTTGACTGGTCTACTTTGTGTGGACAGTCCTTAATCATATGCCCTTTCTGACCACATCCATAAATTTCCCTGCTACATTCCAGCACTCATCACCAGGGTGTCTTCCTCCACATTGAACACACACGGGCCAGCTCTTTTTCTGTTCTCCCCCTGCTGCTTGGTTGAATCAACCTTTCGCTTCTGACCTTTCATTTCCTTGTTATACACATTTTTCTTCTTACCCCCATTGGTTTCTTTGTTTTTCACATATTCCATAATTCAGATTCCTATAATGCAGTCTTTAGTGCCACTGTCATGCTCTGGGGATCTAGTGGAGCTACCCTGCTCCTCACACTGGGTTTCAATCCTCTCACAAACTTCTTTACCCTTCTTAGTTCATATCGCAAATGTGTGGTGCATATTTTTCCAGCTCAGTGAATTTTGTTTCATATTCCGCCACCGTCATGTCTTTTTATTCCAATTGAAAAAATTCCACTTCCTTCCTATCCTTGATATGTGGTGGAGTGTATTTCTCATACAACTCTTACAGGAATTCTCCCCAACTAATGTTATCTCCTCTATTTCTGAATGCATTTCTCATGGAAGATTGCCACCATTCATCAGCTCTATCCTGAAGCATATAAGTCGCCAATGTGACTTTGTCTTCTCCTTCACATCTAATTGCCTTAAATATCTTTTCCATCTCTCTAACCCATTCTTCTACAATTTCAGGTTGGCTACTTCCTTTGAAGGTTGGAGGTCCCATCTTCTTAAATTTCTCTAACAACGATGCTCCAGAAATTCTTTCTCCACCCACATCTTGTTGGTTCTTCATTAGTGTTTGCACCAACCCCTGAAATGACTGCATAAAAGTAGCAAAATCTGGAGTCCTAGTACTTCCTTCTTGAGAGTTTTTGGAAATGGAATATTGGGAACTTCCCCCCCGAAACCTTCTTCAATTTCCTCATGTCTATCCTCACTGGATTGTCGATCGCTTTCTTTCCCTTTGTCTGCCATTTCCTGGAACACCATCAAACACATCTAATTAATTCATATTAACCACTTAAATTTTAAACCAAAATGATCTTTAGAGATTCTAGAATACACACAAATATTTTATTTATTTCCTTTGTGAAAATGGTCACAGAGATATCTATCACCCATAACCGTTCTCTGATACCACCTCTGTAACACCCTCCTCCGACTTCACACAAACACATACATAACCTTTGATCGGAAGAGGGGTTACGCTGACAAACTTTCGTTATGGGTAGACAAATCTGTGTAATGCTCAATATTAGCAAACCATTCCACAAAGGCGTCTTTGATCATATTATACTTCACAAGGTAACAAACTACTAATACTCATTATTTACAAGAGCTAAGTTTCTCTTTTTAACTTAGTACATCAACAACTCAAAATAAAACTACTAAACTATGCTATTTTTCTTCATCTCTTCATCGTTCATAGCGGAATTGGGATTCATGTGTAGCTGAGATTATACACACCTTCAATCTGAAAGGGTTGGAGGAAACAAAGGCATGACTCGGAAGGACTCAGTAGGTGAAAGTAAGCATATGTGGATCGAAAACACATTTGCTCATGAATTTCATACTTAACAGAAACATATAGCTCAAATTGATTTCATAATGAGCTCAAACAAATCACAGAATAAGAGTCATATTTATCTTTCAGAATTCAGACCATAACTTGATTTGAAAACAAATTTGACATGCATCACTGCTCTCAAGAGGTTACTAAATAGACGTAAATATATCTTCAGTGCCTAGGCGATTCCAGCACCTTAGATCTTGTTCATTGCGCAAGAACGGTGTAAGGCCATCGAAATTTTGTCCTTTTATTTTGTTGTGTGTGGATTCATGCTTGTGTATAGTATCATGTATAAACATGTAGATATTTATGTACATATTATCTTGGTGTACCTATGTATGTATGTGTATGTTTAGTTCGTAAATGTTGTTCATTGGCATTGTGTAAATAGTAGTTACATTATACTTCATAAATTGCATGTATATACAGAGAGTAAATATGGTTTTCTACATAATTTCATGACCTGGCCGAAGGGCAATTGACGACAACATGAATGGACGTTCATGTGTAGTCGACGTCCATATCGATGGACGCTAAAAACTTGTAGATGACCATGTATGTGGACATCTATTTCTCTAAAATTCTGTGCACAGCAGATCCAAAAATCCCGCGATTTGCCTTGCTCTCTGATTGGGGAGTTGTCTCCAACGGCTCTCCCATCCCATCTATGCAAAACCCCAAGGCCCAGCTTATAAAAATAGCCTCTTGAGACTTGAGGAGATCTCTTTTCTCTTTGGCAAAGAAACCCTAGAGCTGTGAGAAAACCCAAAGTTTGTGGCCTTTGATCCGACGACTGGAGGCGTCTTCCGGCGATCTACCCCGACTGGAGGACTCTTTGGACATCAGGGAACGCTTCCCCGAATCCGGTGTGCAGCGAGACTCACCACAAAGCCGGAGCTAGGAGGTTTTGGAGGCTTCTTGGCACTGGCTGAGGAGAGCTTCTCCGACCATTTATTCCCCTTGTTGATTTTTTCTTGAGGCAAGTAACCCATCCCCATTGTTCATACATATGTCTAGTAGGTCTTAGGCATTTTTCTAGGATTTTATTCGAGTCCTGGAACCCCAAATTTCACCAAGTTCTTGCGTTCAGTCTGTGTTTTGCACAGACAGGAACTTAACGGCGGGATCCCTTGCTGTTAAGATCTAAGTTGGCGGCAACTGATACTGCCGTTAACCTGTGTGAACGACCAGATCCTTGTCGTTTAGTTCTTCAAGAAAGAACAGTGAACTGTTCTTCCTTATATGATTATTTTTCGGACTTTCACGCATGAGGATATACTGTAATTTTTATAAGCTATGTAATATAGATAGTAGATCATGTTGTGAATTTTTTGTGAATTTTTGTTAATGGTATTAATTATTGAAATTGTATGCAATGCATGTTGAACAGGTTTGAACATGGTAAATCACTGTTTACATAATCCATGTGGAATTTAAGTGCCATAAAATTTCTAGATGATGTGTATAAGTGTCAGTTCATGTCATGAAAATTTGGGAATTTTCCAATATCTATGTAATTAGTTATAATTTCTGGATTGAGAAATAGGGAGCATGAATGGGTCGCTTTAAATTTCCAGTAAATCATGTGATGTATGCTAAATTCTGAGAAAATTTCTATAATGATATGAATGTTAGACACAGGGCAGTAAACTGCTAATTATGACCATAATGTTGTGAGTCAATGATGAACCGATTTATGGGTAAGTATGAAAATGATTATTCTATTTTTTTTAAATTCTGTATAGCTCAGAAAAATGTGAAAATATGTATGTATGATCTCCAACCTACGAACAGCCCGTGGTTAAAATTTCATGTTGATTGGGCAATAGTAAATGATATTTATGCAAATTTCACGAAGAAATGATTAATTAAAGCATGCTTATTGTGATCATAGATTCGTTAAATAGTTTTAACATGATTATTATAAATCCCTGAATGTTTAAGTGTTATGAACATTAGTACTATGATAGGGAAACTGAACCATGTGCATCAATGTGAAAATAGAAATGATGTGTTAATTAGTGAGAAATTGTGTGTGTGTTAACTTGGAAAATGTGTAAATTGTGCCATGTGTGACACTGCTTCCATAGAGGGCTGTGGAACCGTACCGTGGTAAAGTCCCCACGGGAAGGTTCAATGTGTTTGATATCCTATGGGCATTAGGATGAAATCCTGGAGGTGGACAAGTACCACTGGTTAGGGTGGAGAGTACTTCTCCCGGTCTACGCAGTACCAAGATTCTTCACTGTGTTGCCTAGGTGGCGTCTATGTGTTATGTGAATGTGTTATATGTGTCCTTCTAATAGTGGTTTGGACTATGTGTCACGGCATTTAAATGAGAATAATGTGATTGTGTATAAGTGAAAATGTGTAGTGTGTGTGTGAATGTGTGAATATGTGAACCCAATGTGATAGCATGTAGAATTGTGAAATATGATATGATGGAGTTAGATTCATGTCAAAACAGCAAGCTTAGTATGTTTACAAATGTGATATGCATGTGGAAAAGTACGTAGAATCCATGTTAGGAACGCTCTTCCTTTATGTGTAAAATTCCATGTCTCAATTGCTATCATGTTGCAACGTAGATATAAATTTAGCTATCATGTGAGTAAATGTATAGAAAGCATGCGGTAGGTATATTATTGTGGAACGACATCAACCATGTATCATGTGTTATGAAATTGGTAGAAGTATCATGATAGGCTTTCTTAAAGATTGTTCAAACCATGTTGCATGTATTGATTGACGTAATTGAGAGTAAGATGTGCACATGATGTGTGTATGTATAATGTGTATGGATTACTTGTTGAGTCTTTTAGACTCACTCTTGCTTCGGCGTACAGGTTTAGCAGGTGACCCTACTTCCTTGGAGGAGATCGTTGAGAGCGATTCCGAGCGAGGAGAGTAGATTGTTGTGGAGTCACCGACATTGTACTTTATTTTCCATAGTATGAATTTTGAGACTTGTGTAATTGTGGATGAACAATGTAATTTGGATCTATAATTTCATTATGTGGACTTTAGTTTCTTTTAAAATTTCTATATGGGCTATGTATGTCGAATGTGGATGATGAAATAAAACTGACAGTTAGTTCTTTTACTTCCGCTGTTCTATGACTGTATTTGTGTACATCTCAATCTTGTGGTAGTGATGGGTAAATGTCCTACTATAACGATGTTCACTATATCGACGTAGATTGGTATAATCGCACCGGTATAAGGAGGGTCATCACAAATGGGGTTTATTACCCACCATCGTCAGTCCATTGACTTGGATTTACCTACAAACTGTCGCCCTCAGCTGATCACAAGTGGTTGGTGCTACCACAAGTGATCCTAAACCCTCTTTTGAAGAGAACATTATCTTCATATCATAAATTTCTTTTCATGAGCATAACAGAATTGGAAACCAAAGGTAGTTTGATTGAGAAATAATACAGATCTTTGGTGACAAACTTGCTCAGAGTTCAATAATATAAGAAAAGACAATTGGTTGAGACAGGGTTATGACCTAAAGCCAATAACTTCGGAAGGTTGAAATCACATAAGAATCTAAGAATATGAAGATCCACAATTGTCATCACAAGTTATTCACATCTCAAAGGTTTCAAACATATGAACTCTCAAGTGGTCAAGTTTTATAAACTCAGTTACCGAATACTGGAGGATAGACTCAATCGGAGTACTATTCGTAATTGCCAACTTAAGAATAACTTAAGGGAGGTTAAGGTACATAATGTGGGTAAACTTTGCAGTAGTATGACAGTAAATACCAAGGTAAATGAGAGGGTAACTTTCTTGGCTTTAGGGTAAAGTTTTAGCATGGATTCAGACATGAAAAAGTGCAGAATTCAGATCAAGATGGTAGATGTCGACAACCAGAAAGGGGCTGTCGACAGATAGCAGCAGACAGAGTTCAGGTTACTGGTTCTGTTTGCATCTGTTGACAGCTACAAGATGGCTGCGACAGCTAGCTACAGTGCCAGTGTTTCTTTAGTTCAGAAAGGCTGGCCTGTCGACAGCTATGAGCTGCCTGTCGACAGCCGCCAATTTTTCTCGCATAAGGGACTTTGTATTCATTCTAAAAACTCTAACCAGGGAACTTATAAATCAAGGCATGATTTATATCAAATACAAGAGTCCATTTGTAGATCTTACAGTGGTTTATAAACTAAACAAGAGAGATGGAACAAGAAGCTTGCAATTCGAACTTGTCTAGCTAGAAGCTAACATAGTATAATGTTGGGAGTGTAGTCTTGATAGCAATGGTTTATTGGAGATTCCTACATGATAAATACTAAAACTCAAAGTGTTTCATGGTTCTAAATCAAGGCATTAATACCAAACTTCTGAACATAAGTTAGTCACAGGTTCTAATGGTATTGTGACTTCTAACAAAATTCTATAACATATACAAGGATCAAGGGTGGGAGAGAAGTTAGGAACCTACTTGATCTGTAAGGGGAGTGAAGATGCTACTTGGTAACTACATGATTCAAAGGTAATTGGGAAAATCAAACAAAAGAATCTGAAGTTACAATCTCGTATACAAACTTAACGAGACTGGTTTACAGGCTCCAAAAAGCGACTCGTATGAGGCTAATTCTTTCAACATGAATAGAGAATAGAATTTCAAGGAAAGGATGAGAACCTACTTAATTGACTGGAAGAGAAAAAAAGTTCTTATTCTTCTTCTTCTTTTTAACGTAGAGATCAACAACCAGCCACAGGGGCAGCAAGATGGGGATGATAGTTTTTAGCAGCTGCACCACCGTAGGATCAATAGAAACAGTGGTTCCAGCAGTAATCGCCCAGGAGCATCAGTAGCAAAAAATGTAAGAACAAGAATGAAGGGTGCAAGGGCATAAGCTGGAAAAGTGCATACGATGGGTGTTAGGGGTTTTTTTGCCCAGCACTTTACCATGCACGATGACACCTCTCTTGTGTAGGTGTAACAGTAAAAATGATTTGGTTTTTACTGCTACACATGGATCATGCAATCTTTCTTATGACTACACATAAGCCACCTACGTGTGAGATGTTTAACCCTTGATGACATGAGCTTACATAACCCATGTTACGTAAGCATAGAATAATTCCCAGGAAATCCTTACTGTAAATGGCCCGTAATTCAGCTAGCCCAATGATTCTTATATAAATACATTCAAATGATGTCCGTTTAAGTTGAAATTTCAACCATAAACTAATAGGAAGATTTTACAAATTCTCGTGATGTTAGTTTTATTTTTAGAATTTTTTTTCTACTGGGTGAAAAATCGCCCCAAAAATAGTTGCGTCCGCTTAATCTCAAAATTCGGTCATAAAAAATTCCAGATAATTACATATTTGATATCACTACATTTTTCTAAGAATTATGGTGTTCTCAGATTTTATTTTCGTTACAGTTTTTCGGTGTCGCCTTGTCGGGGTGCGCACGATCGAAAGTGATACCTGGGTATGATAAATTATCTTAAACATATCCTTAATCCTAAATATCTCAATTTAAGTCTAATCAGTTTACATAAACAAGAATTTATATGTAAAACATGATATTTAAAATTCGAGGGTATTACACTTACCCTAATCTCCTCCATCCAGGGCACCGGACCCCAGAGTCTTGTTGTCTTCGCTTCTCCTTCCTTTGGTTCCCATCCTCTTCTCAGAGCCCTCTCTCGCCCCAACCACTTCTCCTCCATGGCTTCCAAGGGAAAACAAGTTGCCTCTCGTTGGAAGCCTCTCTCTCTGAAGCGGCGAAGGTTCCAGGGCTCCCGCAGAGCGTCGGAGCAAGCACCGGGACGACTGTCTACCGGAGCTTGTTGTTCCTCCCAACTGCCAAACGGCTAAGGTCCAGGGCTCCTTTTCAAAGTTCATCCAGCCACGTTACGTGGACTTCGTGTCCCTGGAGAACATGTTTCCAGGTCTCCAGCCCCTGTTCGACACCTAGGGTTAGACCGAGTTTCTATACTCTTACAAGCAGTACTCTCCTGCCACTGTGACTGAGTTTTTCAAGAACCTGGAGAAGTCGGTTGTTGATGAAGTATTCTTCACCACGGTCAAAGGTACAACATTTCAAATCTCTGCAAATCTCCTTTGTCGTGCCTTCCAAATTCCCAACTCAGGGGCAAACATCCTTGTCAATCCTCCTTCTGCCTCTGATTACTATACCCTCATCACCCATCAACTCTACCATCTTAGTGTGGATCGTCTGAAACTCAATGCTAATACATTCCCTCCATTGAATCCCCTTATTCATCATATCTTCACCACACTTGTAGTTCCAAAAGATGGAAGAAGGGAACTTGTCACCACAGTCCACAAATCCCTCTTCTATTATTTTCTTCGGACTGAGCAAATCAATCTCCCATTGCTAATGCTTGATCTCCTCAATCAATGCTTTCGCAATTCTAAGAGGTCAATGCCATATGCTTGTCCAATCACCTCACTTCTTCTATTCATTGGCATTCCTATCCACGATCATGAACTTGTCACTGTCAAATCCCGCAGTGCATTTGATCTCACTGCCGTTCATCGTATGGGATACAAGTTTGTGGATGGGATAGTAACTAGGACCCTCAAGGGTACAACACCAAACGTTGAGGAAGATTCTGCTGAAGGTGATGATGAAGACTCCCTGGCAGAGCCAATGGATGCTCAGGGAGATGATCCTACTGATGCTGAACACCGTGAACCAGCTCCCTCTCTTTGGGATTTCATTGCTGGTCAGATGGCTCAGTTGCAACTCCAATTCACCACGGGTTTTGAGCATCTCAACACCCGTCTCGATCATGTTGATACAAGGATGGAAGCACTGGCCGACACTCAAGTGCAGCTTCAACATCAGCTTACCCGGCTCTCCACAGAGTTTCATAGCTTCCGTCATCCTATTGTTACAGGAAATGACAATGCTTAGAGAGTCTTTGGGTTATCTAGGTCTTAGTGACTAGATTTGGGTAGTAGGTCACTTCGTATTTTGAGTCAGTTCTGTCTCATTTCATCTTTGGCTTTACTCTATGTCATGCAGATTGTAATCTTTTGTAACTGAGTGTATTGCATGTTATGAATGAAAACCTCAGTTCTTTGCTTACATCTTATCCATGTGTGCATAATGTGTCTTTTTGAATGTTGTCAAAAGGGGGAGAATCATCAATATGCATAAATTGAAATTTTGTCATTATCAAAAAGGGGGAGAATGTTGGGTTTACATCTGCTTTAATGTTTTGATGATGATTTTAATGAACATTGCAAATGATGATGATACATTGACATATTTGTTAAGGACATGAATGACAAGATCAAGTGTCAAAATTATCACCTGTGTATTCATTACATTTCACTTAGAATGCCTTTTAATGTAGGTATGAATGCATATAAGCCAAGCAACAAGATTCAGGTGAAAAATAACAAGAAAGACACTTCAAGTGATCACCTGTCGATAGCCAAGAAATCACCTATCGATAGATGGACATGACAGAACAAAACAAGGTTCTGGAAGCACTCAGAAAGCAGTACCTGTCAACAGCCAAGATGTGCCTGTCGATAGATGAAGTGTGCCTGTCGACAGCAAGACAACCCCCTGTTGACAAATCCAGTGTTCCAGCAACATGAAAACCAGAACTGAGCAGTTGCTGTCGACAGCAGCATGTCGCCTGCGACAGACGTAGTTTTGGAAACATCCGATGGTCAAGATATGATCCATGTTTTGGGTGATTCTTCAAGCACGTCTCTCCATGTTTGGATACCCATATGTATACATCATATAGGGCTATTTCGCAGAGAGAGACCACAACTCCAAAACCTAAGCAGACTCAAAGAGAAAGCTCCCATCTGCTGCTCTGCTTCAAGCTTCCGTTCAGAACAAGAAGAAAAACATTTCCGAGCGGAGTTGAAGTCAGGTTGTCCACAACTCAAGCTTCTCCATCAGTTGATCTACATCAAACGAAGTCTGAAGTTGTTCTGGACTACGAACGAGAAGAGTTCTTCATCAGGATTTGTTCTTTCAACTCAGAACTCTTCTCTGTTTCGTTCCTCTATACTTTTGTGGTGTAGTGTGTTTCAACCGTTCCTTGTGCTTGATTCACGTGGTTTAAGTTGTTTTGATTGTATGTTCACATCAAACAACATGTGTGTGTGGGTTGTAGTGTTGAACTCGCTCATAAGCAGTTGTTTCTGGTGGACGTAGGATACATAAGTTGTGTACTCTGAACCACCTTAAATCATCATGTCTGTGGTTTGAACGTTTTACGTTAGATGATTGGTAGGCACGTTGATCTCTCACACGCTAGATAACTTGCTATTCTTTCTATCTATAATTAACACACATCTTGATTCAGTTTTAACTCTGTTTAAGATATCGAAGAATCTGTGTCTCCATCGAAAAGAAGGCTATAATATTTTTAATTGGGAGTAATCTATTCAACCCCCCCTTCTAGATTACCATAATAGGCAATTCTGCACATCTTTCAGAGGAAACCTAGGGTTCGTTTGTGAGAAAACATAATCTTTGGCGAACTGTATCCGGCGATTTGAGGGGTCATCTAGGGATTTGCTTCAACTAGGAGTTACTCCATACATTGAGGAATCTTCACCAACTTCGGAGGATCGATCTACATCAGCAGGAAGATTGGATATGGGAGGAGAACATCACCTTCTTGGCATCGGCTGAGGAGGGCTTCTTCGACCAAATAATCCCTCCATCGATTTATTTCCAGGCAAGTGCCTATTGGTTCACTCCATAGACTTGTTTTCTAGGGTTTTAATAATTTTACGGATTTTATTTCATTCCTAGACTCCCAAAATTCTGTGTTTTCTATGTTTCGGTCTACACTGTGTGCAGACAGGAGATAGACGGCCACTTTGTTGCCGTCAAGTTCCGGTGTAAATGGAAGTCGATGGTGCCGTTAAACACTGTTGGCGTCCAACCCCTGGACGTCAAGTTCCTATGGCTTTTCTAAATATTGGTTTGATCTCTGTGATGTGATTTTTTGAGAAAAGCGAATATATGTATGTGTTTAGAAAATCATGTCTTCTTTAATATGTTCATTTGAGCAACCCATGAAATCCTGATAATTTTTTGATAATATCCGTTATTTATAGAATTTATGTTATGGAGATAATGAGCATGTTATGATAGATTTAAATACAGAATAATGTTATATGGTGCATGTTATTGTCTCAAAAAAATTTCACTAAGTTAGGACCACTGTGCGCATGTTATAGATCAATAGAATGGTTCTATCGCGCCCCGATATTTAGCAGCGAAATAAATACCGGGAGACGTGAATGATACAAATAGACGTATCACAGTTGAATAGTGCAGAGTCACAATTGAACATAAGAACACGTTTGAGACTATAATATGGTCACCAAAAGTATACTTTTTTCCATTTCATTCAACTAGTTACAACCTTACATAAGAAGAACCGACCAAAAGGGTTGATTATTCTGATGAAAAATGTTTCTCTATCACATAGACTATTCAAATATCTATTCCTAATACTTCATCTTCTCAATGTCGGGTGCTCATCACTCTTGCCCTGCCTCATCAGACTCCTCTGGTTCATCATCACTACCTGAAAAGGACATGATGATAGGGTGAGCGAACTAGCTCAGTAGGATTTACATCTCAACATTGTGCGGGCACTAATATACATGATTAACATTTTTAATAGGCAGATATGCACATAAACATGATGACAATGCATGCTTTTCTAACAAGTTGAATAGAGGAATAGAGCGGATGACATATCAAATCAAATATCGAATTGCATATACAATGGACATGTAGTTCAAGAGTAGAATCATATCAAAATGAATTGGCCATATTCATATAGATATCATGTATTCACATGATAAGACTTATCATATCAAACATATCATGTCAAACGAAGGCACGTTCCCACAAATCTTACTTATTTTTTTGTGTTATGCCAAGCACCAAAAGTCCATACTCCTGCGGTTAATAAGTACGTTGGGGCGCTGCTCCCCAGGACCAGACAGGGCCCCTATTGCACATGCATTAGTCAAATGGACCCAAGTCCCAGATTGTGCTGAACAAACATATTCATATTATGACCACAGAGTTTCAATAATAAGCTCAATGTAATAAGAACATGATCATCATAGAGTCGAGGTATGACAATAGCTCAAGAGAATAAAAGGGCAGTATAACGACGTATCTTATGTTTCATAATTCGTTAGTGTCTTGACATGAGGATGACTAATGACAGATCCTATGCAGAACATGTGCTCTCTATCTCCAGGGTACTTCATGGTACAACCAGCTCGGCCTCTATGTGGGAATCCATAGAGAGCGGAGACTTACGGAGGTCTTAAGGAAAAGATCGCTAGTCTTGCCGATTCGGAATGACCGACAGAGAGCTCTCAATTCCCCAAGAAGGGCGTGTCTATTGGTGCAAAGGTGTAAGTGACGTGTCACAGATCTTTCCTAACATGTATGCAAGTTATGAACAAATAATTTAACCATCGGAAAGCATATAGCTAAAGAAAACATATATTCAAATCATGATAGCAACTTAACTAACGAGTCCATACTAACATGTATTCATCCACACATTCACATCAAATTCTTATCATTTCAATTTCATAACAAGCTAGATCACAAGATAATAGTCAATGTTCATAAGAGAAAATCACATATCATAAATTAGAATCATATTCATGTTCATTACCATTATTACATGGGTTGATTACTTTTAGGTCCATGCATACTATGTAACATGATGCAACATGCCAACAGACCCAACAACTAAACATGCTGACATTTAGACAAACACAGTAATTAGGGTGCGATATTCATGCAACACCTATATTTCTCTATCTGCTGACATTTAGATAAAATGCTAAACATAAAAAATGTCGAGGAAATCTATTGGAAGAACTTGTGTGTTGAGGGTTAGGTCTGATTCAGTCTATAATGGCGTGTAAAACAGGCAAAACTTAAGAAATCCCTAAACATATGTGACTTCATTGTGACTTATATGTCAGGCCCGTAACTTGAGATCTACTGATATTTAGACAAAACGTGTAACATGAAAGATGACTAGAATGACTGGTAGAAGAACTTTTAGGTTGGTGGCTTGACCTAATTCGGCCTCTAATCTTGTGAAAACATGAAGAACATACAGTTAAGTGCAATCCAAAAACGCAGTATCATACAGGGACTCTCTTACTAAGATTGTAACATTCTAATTAATAACATTTAGACAAAACGTTCAACATAAAGGATGACCATAACGACTATTGGAAGAGCTTTTATGTTGGGAACATGACCTAATTCGGTCCTGAATCTTGTGAAAAACTGGAAGCACATAAAGCTAAGTGCAGCCCAAAATCGCAGTATCTTGCAGCAACTCTCTTACTATGCTTATAACTCTCTAACTGAAGACTTTTAGACAAAATGTCCAACATAAAAGATGATCATGACTACTAGTAGAAGAACTTGATGTTGGGGTATTAGTCTAATTTGGTCTTTAATTGCGTGTATGATAAGAAGAATGGAAAAAGCCCTAACTGTGCGCGACTTAGGGAAAACTACTAATACACAATGTATACTCCATGAAAATTAGTCAAATAAAGTGAAAATGAACCTAGACTCGAAGATATACATGATGGTGTTGGTTTTCTTTAATCTTGACCCGAGAACACCTACCTTTGAATGCTATGAACTCCCTGTAGGTTCCTGGGTCGATGTAGAGCAAGGTTGAGGAAGACCACGTTTTCCCCAGCCGTTCTCCACTCCTCCAGCGCCCCAAACTTGCTGCTCACAACCCCAACTTGTTGCTAACCCTTCCCTAAACGTTTTGTGAGGAGTTCTTATAGTTTTAGGGTTCTATTTCATGTCCTAATGGGATTAGGAAAGGGAGATACAAATTCTGCTTCCTACTTTCCAAAATCTGGGATTCTCTCACCAAAGGAGGTAGCAAAGGTTTAGGAAACCACCTCTTAGGGTTGGGTCCAGTTTTGACTTACCTTACATGACTAATTACCCTAATTTTAACCCTAAATTACCCTCCCAAATTATTGCATAATTACATACACGAATTTCTGGATATTTTCTTGTCCCAATTTTTATCCTTGGGCCAAATGTGCTCTATTAGCCCAATCTTGTTAATGGATTATTAATACATTATGTTGTAAGTCTCTCCAACATGTTTATTTAATTTATGGTCGGGTTATTTTTCCGCGTTAACAATTTTCCGACGTAGTTTCCTAATTCGGGTAACTTGGTCACGTGTGACATATACTCGGCCAATCAGATTTTCCGT
The DNA here is from genome assembly GCA_014218235.1 of Colocasia esculenta. Lineage (NCBI taxonomy): Eukaryota > Viridiplantae > Streptophyta > Magnoliopsida > Alismatales > Araceae > Colocasia > Colocasia esculenta. Next base: position 101,178,245 of record CM024754.1, on the reverse strand, counting down.
TGCACGAATTCCTTTGTGGAACGCTTAGGGATAATATTTGGGGTTGATTTATAATTTTTACGGAATTTTCCAATGTGTTTTCTCACGTACGATAGTGGTACGTAAGTTCTATCATTCAGATAATACGGAAGTTATTTATTTACTAATTTCATACTTGAATTTGTTCATGGGTCATACATTGTCCATTGATCCGATTTCTTTTATTCTATCCCCACATATTGTTTGGAGTCCACCATAAATTTCTCATTTAGTTTATGATCTCATTTTATACACCTGATAATGGGTTATCCAACTTATTTCCTAATTACGATAATAAGTCACACTAACTCTTAAATATACCTCAAGTGACTTTTATTGACCCAAATTTCTTGATGGATCATTAGAGGATATTATTTGAAGTCCATCTATGATTTTTATTAATTTCTTGACTCATCTAAGTATGTGTGATAATGATTTTCTGACTTATTCTCTGATTACGATACTCAGTCGCAAAACGCCTTAAACATGGACCATCGATTTTCTTTGCATGAATTTCTTCATGGGTCATTAGGGAGCATTATTTAGAGTTGAACTATGGTTTTATGAAATTTTCTAATGGTTTTTTTTTGTATGTACGATAGTGGCACGTGCATTTTTTGCTATTTCACAAATATTGAATTTATCGTTTTCAATTTATTTCTAATTTTCTAATTACCAAATTTCCGGGGTGTTACATCCTCCCCCACTTAAGGAATTGGTCCCCAAATTTACACATAATGGTATAGTTCGTACCTGAGAATAGTTCTGGGTGATTTTTCTTCATTCTTTCCTCCAATTCCAGGTAGCGTTGGTAAATCCGTCTCGACGCCATTGGACCTTCACCATAGGTATGGTACGATTCCTAAGTTGTTGAATCTTTCGATCCAATAGCTTGATCGACTTCTCTTCATAGGTTAGGTCCTCCCGAATCTCTAAGTCCTCATGGTTGATTACATGGTCGGCATTGAATAGATACTTCCTCAGCATGGAGATGTGGAATACATTGTGCATGTTTGCCAACTGTGGAGGTAGTGCAAGTCTATACGCCACTTGACCAATCCTTTCCAGAATTTCAAATGGTCCGATAAATCTGGGACTCAACTTTCCTTTGTTCCCAAATATTTGAATTCCCCTTGAAGGTGAGACCTTTAAGAAAACATGTTCGCCAACTTGAAATTCTAGTTCTCTCCTTCTCTTGTCTGCATAACTCTTCTGCCTAAATTGTGCTATCTTCAGACGTTCCCTGACAATCTGAACCTTCCTGATGGTCGCTTCAATTAAGTCGGGTCCCATCCATTGGTTCTCCCCAACCTCTTCCCATCAAAGGGGTGATCTGCAACTCCTGCCATATAAGGCCTCAAACGGTGCCATCTTGATATTTGCCTGATAGCTATTGTTGTATGCAAACTCCATAAAGTATAACTGATCATCCCATCGTCCTCTAAAATCTAGCACTAGAGCACGAAGCATATCCTCCACAATTTGATTGGTCCTTTCGGTTTGTCCATCAGTCTGAGGATGAAAGGCAGTACTAAAGTTTAGTTTAGTACCCATTGATGCTTGTAAACCCTTCCAGAAGTGTGAAGTAAATCTAGGGTCCCGATCCGATATATGTTAGATGGAACCCCATGCAATCTAACTACTTCCTAACATATAGTGAGCCAATACATCCACTGACCAGGTACTCTTAATCGGCAAGAAATGAGCCGACTTAGTCAATCGATCAACTATTACCCAAATTGCATCCATTCCACCTCTGGTCTTGGGCAATCCCATGATAAAATCCATACCGATGCTATCCCACTTCCATTTGGGATTTCTAGTGGTAGCAATCCACCAGCTGTATGGAAATGCTCAGCCTTGACTTTCATGCATGTCAAACAATACGATACATGATCGGCCACATCCCTCTTCATGTTTGGCCAACAATACGACCTTTTTAAGTCTTGGTACATCTTTGTTGATCCAGGGTGGATCGTGTACTTGGATTGATGCTCTTCATTTAATAACCTCTTCTTGAGCTCTCCATGATCAGGGACACATGTTCTTCCTCGGAATTGCAACCTTCCATCAACTGATAGAGAAAAATCAGGCCTTTGTTCTAGCTTCTCCCTGATCTCCACTAAGAATGGATCCTCTCCCTGTTTCTCCTTGATTTCAGTCAGAAGATCGGATTGTATCTGGAGATTGGAAATCATTACTTGCTTTTCCTTCTTTCCCATGTCTAAGTTCAAGCTTGCAAATTGCTCCAATAACTTCCATTCGCCCAGCATCATACTAGCTAGCATAACTCCTGGTTGTCTACTTAGAGCGTCTGCCACTACATTGGCTTTCCCAGGGTGATATTGAATGGACAAGTCAAAGTCCTTGAGATATTCTAACCACCTTCTTTGTCTCATGTTAAGTTCCTTCTGTGAGAATAAGTATTTCAAACTCTTGTGGTCAGAAAAGACTTTAAATTGCTCACCATAGATGTAATGCCTCCAAATCTTCAAGGCAAATACTACAGCTGCTAACTCCAGGTCATGAACGGGGTAGTTCACTTCTTGAATCTTCAACTGTCTTGAGGCATATGCTATTACTTTCCCTTGTTGCATTAAGACACAACCTAGGCCTGTTCCAGAAGCATCTGAATAAATTTCAAATCCTCCCTCTTCAGTGGGCAAGGCGAGGATAAGAGTAGTAGTCAGACACTTCTTCAAGTTGTTAAAGCTTTCTTCACATTCATCGGTTCACACAAACATATTTTCCTTCTGGGTCAGCTTGGTTAATGGTACTGCAAGCTTTGAGAAATCCTTTATAAACCTTCGATAATATCCTGCTAATCCCAAAAAGCTCTGATCTCTGTGACGCTTGTCGGTCTTTCCCATTTTAGTACAGCCTCAACCTTTGATGGATCAACAATGATACCATCCTCGGTTACCACATGCCCTAAAAAGGATACCTCCTCTAGCCAGAATTCACATTTACTTAGCTTGGTATATAATTTATTCTCTCTTAAAATTTGCAATGCAATCCTCAAATGTTCCTCATGTTCTTCCTTTGTCTTGGAATAGATCAATATATCATCGATGAATACCACCACAAATTTATCAAGATATAGGCAATAAATGCTATTCATCAACTGCATAAAAACTGCAGGGGCATTTGTTAGTCCAAAAGGCATAACAATAAATTCATAATGCCCATACCTGCTTCGGAAGGTCTGTCTTGTAAATGTCTTCTCCTTTGATCCTCAATTGATGATAACCGGATCTAAGATCTATTTTAGAGAAGTATTTAGCTCCAGATAATTGATCAAACAACTCATCAATCCTTGGCAGAGGGTATTTGTTCTTGATGGTTAACTGGTTTAGTTGTCTGTAATCTATACACAGCCTCATCGACCCATCTTTCTTCTTGATGAAGAGGATAGGTGCACCCCATGGTGATGTGCTTGGTCGGATGAATTCCTTCTCTAACAGTTCCATCAGTTGCTCTTTTAATTCCTTCAATTCTGCGGGGGACATTCTATATGGTGCCCTAGATACTGGTGCTGCTCCAAGGACCAACTCGATGGTAAAATCGACCTCTCGCTCAAGAGGAATTCCTGGAAAGTCTTCTGGAAAAACGTCAGCGTACTCGCTGACAACATGGATGTCCTCAACTTTGACTTCCTTCTTTGTGATGACAACAACAGCAAGAAAGGCCATACAACCTTTCCTCAACATCCTCTTGGCTTGTAATGCAGAGATAAGGGACAATCTCCTGCGTTTTCTATCTCCTGTGAACACTAGTTTTGGGTAATGGCTAAAGGTTACCCGACTTCTCCTACAATTGATACTAGCTCTATGTTCAGACAACCAGTCTGCTCCCAGTATCACATCATACCCCTCCATGTCCATGCATATTAAATTTGCAGGTAGGTTTTGGGTTTCAATCAACACTTCACTAGATGGCATATGGTTTGAAAGATTGGTGCCAGGACCAATCGGGGTTGACACAACTATTCCGGATTTCATTGGGACAGGTTTCACAGGTAGGGTATCAACAAATGTTTCAGATATAAAGGAATGCGTAGCTCCTGTATCAAATAGAACAAATGCGGGTCGGGAAAGAATAGGAAGTGTACCTTCCACGATACCTCCTTCTTCAGCAACTTCAGGTTCCTGAATAGCCTGCAAGCGGCCTTGCCTCTTCTGTCCATTCGGACACTTGTCCTGAGGGGCTTGTTCTTTCAGCATCGGGCAGTCCGAGATCCTGTGGTCACAACTTCCACAGCGCAGGCATCTCCCTTGCGCTCTCCAGCATTGTTCAAACCGATGACTAGCTTTGTCACAGTGTTTGCACCTTTCTCTCGTTGCCACCACAATCTGCTTGCCTAACTCCTTTGGCTTTTTATCAGCTAGTTCATTTACCCCGCCACTGGCCTTTTCTTCCCAATGGTTGGTTGATACCTTCCAGTAGCAGACACTTGCTCCCTTTTTACGGATTTTCCCTTAATTCTTTCGGCAGTCTCCATGGCATCTTCCAGTAATTGAGCCTTCTTTACCATATCAGCATAGGTTTGAATGTCCATCGCCGCCAGTTGTGTGATATACTGGGGCCTCAAGCCATTCAGAAAGCGTTTCGGCTTCATCTTTTCTGTCCCGATCAAGTGAACAACATATCGGGACAGGCAGGAGAATTGGGCCTCATACTCGGCCACAGTGAGTCCTCTTTGCTTCAACGCTGCAAATTCGGCTGCTTTCCGTTCCTGGACCCTCTCAGAAAAGTACTTGGTGTTGAATCGCTCAATGAATTGAGCCCATGTTAGTTGCTGGCCATTCAACGTTGCTTCCACCGACTCCCACCATGCCCTGACATCCTTTTCCAATTGGAAAGTCGCCAGCAGTACTTTGTTCTGGTCTGTGCATTGCATGACCCTAATGATCTTTTCAATTTCTTTCACCCAATGTTCAGCAACATCCAGGTCAGTACTCCCTTCAAACCTAGGCGGATCCATGCTTTGGAAATTTTGATGGAGATCACCGGCTCTGCGGTTAACCCCACCCTGAGTGGCTTGCAAGATAGCCTGAGTCAAGTTCTGTAATGTTTGTTGCATGTTTCTAGCCTGGGCACGTTCAGCGGCCATTGAGGTAATAAGTACCTTCAAGATAATAGTATGAGTCAGCCATCTAAATATATTACATGTGACTTCTATTCCCATAGCTCTACCCAAGCTCACATTAGGTATGACGGATTTTTGACTCATGTGGTCTAGTTTCATTCTACATTCCTATTCCCTTGGACCCTAAAGTTCAGGCTCTGATACCAACTATCGCGCCCCGATATTTAGCAACATAATAAATACCGGGAGACGTGAACGATACAAATAGATGTATCACAGTTGAATAGTGCAGAGTTACAATTGAACATAAGAACACGTTTGAGACTATAATATGGTCACCAAAAGTATACTTTATTCAATTTCATTCAACTAGTTACACCTTACATAAGAAGAACCGACCAAAAGGGTTGATTATTCCGATGAAAAATGTTTCTCTATCACATAGACTATTCAAATATCTATTCCTAATACTTAATCTTCTCAATGTCGGGTGCTCATCACCCTTGCCCTGCCCCATCAGACTACTCTGGTTCATCATCACTACCTGAAAAGGACAGGATGATAGGGTGAGTGAACTAGCTCAGTAGGATTTACATCTCAATATTGTGCGGGCACTAATATACATGATTAATATTTTTAATAGGCAAATATGCACATGAACATGTTGACAGTGCATGCTTTTCTAACAAGTTGAATAGAGGAATAAAACAAATGACATATCAAATCAAATATCGAATTGCATATACAATGGACAGGTAGTTCAAGAGTAGAATCATATCAAAATGAATTGGCCCTATTCATACAGATATCATGTATTCACATGAACAGACTTATCATATGAAACATGTCATGTCAAACGAAGGCACATTCCCACAAATCTTGCTTATTTGTTTGTGCTATGCCAAGCACCAAAAGTCCATACTCCCTCGGTTAATAAGTACGTTGGGGTGCTCCTCCCCAGAACCAGACAGGGCCCCTATTGCACAGACATTAGTCAAAAAGGACCAAAGTCCCAGATTGTGCCGAACAAACATATTCATATTATGACCACAGAGTTTCATAATAAGCTCATGTAATAAGAACATGATCATCATAGAGTCGAGGTATGACAATAGCTCAAGAGAACAAAAGGGCAGTATAATGACATATCTTATATTTCATAATTCATTAGTGTCTTGACATGAGGATGACTAATGACAGATCGTATGCGGAACATGTGGTCTCTATCTCCAAGGTACTTCATGGTACAACCAGCTCGACCTCTATGTGGGAATCCATAGAGAGCGGAGACTTATGGAGATCTTAAGGAAAAGATCGCTAGTCTTTCCGATTCGGAATGACCGACAGAGAGCTCTCAATTCCCCAAGAAGGGTGTGCCTATTCGTGCAAAGGTGTAAGTGACGTGTCACGGATCTTTCCTAACATGTATGCAAGTTATGAACAAATAATTTAACCATCGGAAAGCATATAGCTAAAGAAAATGTATATGCAAATCATGATAGAAACTTAACTAACGAGTCCATACTAACATGTATTCATCCACATATTCACATCAAATTCTTATCATTTCAATTTCATAACAAGTTAGATCACAAGATAATAGTCAATGTTCATAAGAGAAAATCACATATCATAAATTAGAATCATGTTCATTACCGTTTTTACATGGGTTGATTACTTTTAGGTTCATGCATACTATGTAACATGATGCAACATGCCAACAGACCTAACGACTAAACATGCTGACATTTAGACAAGCACAGTAATCTGGGTGCGATATTCATGCAATGCCTATATCTCTCTATCTACTGACATTTAGATAAAACTCTAAACATTTAACATGTCGAGGACATCTATTGGAAGAACTTTTGTGTTGAGGGTTAGGTCTGATTCACTTTATAATGGCATGTAACACAGGAAAAACATAAGAAAGCCCTAAACATACATGACTTCATTGTGACTTATATGTCAGGCCCGTAATCTGAGATCTACTGATATTTAGATAAAATGTGTAACATGAAAGATGACTAGAAGGCTAGTAGAAGAACGTTGATGTTGGTGGCTTGACCTAACTCGGTCTCTAATCCTGTGAAAACATGAAGAACGTACAGTTAAGTGCAATCCAAAAATGCAGTATCATACATCGACTCTCTTTCTAAGCTTTTAACTTTCTAATTAATGACATTTAGACAAAATGTTCAACATAAAGGATGACCGTAACGACTAGTGGAAGAACGTGTATGTTGGGGACTTGACCTAATTCGGTCTTTAATCCCATAAAAAATAGGAAGAACATAAAGCTAAGTGCAGCCGAAATCGTAGTATCATGAAGAGACTCTCTTACCACGCTTATAATTCTCTAACTACAGACTTTTAGACAAAATGGCCAACATAAAAGATGATCATGACTAGTAGTAGAAGAACATTGATGTTGGGATTTAGTCTAATTCGGTCTTTAATCACATGTATGATAAGAAGAACGGAAAAATCCCTAACTGTGCACGACTTAGGGAAAACTACTAATACATAATGTGTACTCCATGAAAATTAGTCAAATCAAGTGTAAATGACCTAGACTCGAAGATCTACATGATGGTGTTGGTTTTCTTTAATCTTGGCTCGAGAACACCTATCTTTGAACGCTAAGAACTCCCTACAGGTTCCTGGGTCGATGTAGAGCGAGGTTGAGGAAGACCACGTTTTCCCCAGCCGTTCTCCACTCCTCCAGTGCCCCAAACTTGCTGCTCATGACCCCAACTTGTTGCTAACCTTCCCTAAATGTTTTTGAGGAGTTCTTATAGTTTTAGGGTTCTATTTCATGTCCTATGGGACTAGGAAAGGGAGCTGCGAATTCTGCTTCCTACTTTCCAAAATCTGGGATTCTCTCACCCAAAGGAGGTAGCAAAGGTTTAGGAAACCACCTCTTAGGGTTAGGTCCGGTTTGGCTTATCTTACATGACTAATTACCCTAATTTTAATCCTAAATGCCCTCCCTAATTATTGCATAATTACATACACGAATTTCTGGGTATTTTCTTGTCCCAATTTTTATCCTTGGGCCAAATGTGCTCTATTGCTCAATCTTTTTAATGGGTTATTAATACATGATGTTGGAAGTCTCTCCAACATGTTTATTTAATTTATGGTTGGGTTATTTTTCCGCGTTAACAATTTTCCGACTTAGTTTCCTAATTCGGGTAACTTGGTCACGTGTGACATATACTCGGCCAATCAGATTTTCCGTTGCATGAATTCCTTCGTGGAACGCTTAGGGATAATATTTGGGGTTGGTTTATAATTTTTACAAAATTTTCCAATGTGTTTTCACATGTACGATAGTGGTACGTAAGTTCTATCATTCCGATAATACGGAAGTTATTTATTTACTAATTTCATACTTGAATTTGTTCATGGGTCATACGTTGTCCATTGATCCGATTTCTTTTATGGACTATCCCCACATATTGTTTGGAGTCCACCATAATTTCTCATTTAGTTTATGATCTCATTTTATACACCTGATAATGGGTTGTCCAACTTATTTCCTAATTACGATAATAAGTCACACTAAATCTAAAATATACCTCAAGTGACTTTTATTGACCCAAATTTCTTGATGGATCATTAAAGGATATTATTTGAAGTCCATCTATGATTTTTATTTAATTTTTTGACTCATCTATGTATGTGTGATAATGATTTTCTGACTTATTCTCTGATTACGATACTCAGTCGCAAAACACCTTAAACTTGGACCATCCGATTTTTCTTTGTACGAATTTCTTCATGGGTCATTAGGGAGCATTATTTAGAGTTGAACTATGGTTTTTATGAAAATTTTTAATGGTTTTTTTTTGTATGTACGATAGTGGCACATGCATTTTTTGCTATTTCACAAATATTGAATTTATCGTTTTCGATTTATTTCTAATTTTCTAATTACCAAATTTCCGGGGTGTTACAGGTTCACTGTCTACCATGTTTAAATTGAAATAACTTGTAAATTGCCTGAATTCACTTTTTAATATAAAAATAGTTTGACTGCTCTGAAAATTGTGAAAAATTACAGACGGTTCCCTGTGCTATAATTAACCTGTGGTTAAAACTTTTATATGATTCTGAGTACTGTGCAAATGGACATTAATTTTTGAAGCTTTCTGTACCATGTTTTAAGAATAGATTCATTTATGCGTGTGAAAATGTGATTAGCATCATGATTAAGTTATGTCAATTACTGTTTATGATTGTTTGAGAATCTGAATGTGATAAGTTTATGTTCCATGATGTATGTGCGTACATGTGCATGGGAGGTGAGAGAATAAGTGGCATGTGTGTGTGAAATGTATAACGTGACAAGATAAATAAATTGTGCCAATAAGACACTATCGCCCTAGATTGCTTGCTTGGAGCTATACTGTAGTAGTGCCCCTATGGGAAAGCTCAATCGTGTTACGTGATATCCGAGGCAAAGGGTCTTGTGAAATCCTGGAGGTGGACATGTTCCACTGGTAATGGTGGGGAGGGCTTCCCCCAGTTCTGCAGTGACCTAGACTTGATCACTTTGCCTGGTGATTAAGTACGTGTAAGTGTACGTGTATGTGATAAGTGATCTCTCTAGTGGTGGTTTGGGCTATGTCTTGGCAACATGTAAAAGTGAACATGTGTAAATTGTGTAAAATGATGTGACATGTGAACGTGGTACGTGATAGTGCAAGTGAAGTGACTCGTGATACGTGAATGTGCAAGTGAAAACCATGCGAAATCGTGTGTAAGTGAAAGTCAATGTAATGTGAAAGTAAGTGCATGTGAAAGCCAAGGTAAAAGTGCATGTGTGCATGTCATGAGAAATAAATGCATGTGTTAATATAAATTTTGAATGTGATATCATGTTTAGTACCATGTGTAGGTGTATGTCATTATGTCCATGAGATAGAAATTGCTTGATGAATATGTGTTTAGTATCATGTTATAAATTGAAATAAGTCATGTAGTAGTGTTTATGAAAATAAAAATGAAAGCATGAAGTATATAATGTTTCCATGTTAGTGATTCCATGTTATAAGTATCCATGTTAGAATTGTTGTTTTGCATGTGTCAGTATAGTTGTAATATGATTCCATGTTTAATCATTTATGTTATAGCATGAGCATGTATGAATCTAACTGTTGAATTCTAGTAAGTTTAATAGTGTTAATTGTTAGAAAGCATGTATGATAAGTGTATGGTTTGAAGTTTTAAGTTACTTGCTAAGTCTATTGTGTAGACTCACCCTTGCTAAACATTTCAAGAGATTTTGAAGCTGAGGAGTTAGCAAGATCCGACGTGGAATTTGAGGAGTAAATTGAAGACTTGTAATTTATTTCCTAGTCTCTAATGCATTGTAATATGAACTTTGGTTACGTAATTGGAACTGACTACATGTTAGTGGTTATTATGTTATGTCATTTCTTTTCTTGGACTATATAGACTGTGGAATGTGGTTGATAAAGTTGATGGAATAAGAGTTTATTTAAATTTCCACTGTTATATTCCTTTCTATTTGTGTATATCTCAGCCCATTTGTCTATCATTGGGGTTTTCTCCCCTGTAGCGGCTTGCTCTCATCCGATGTGGGTTGGTATAACTGTACCAGGTGGAAGTGGGTCGTTACACCTGAGGACCCCCATTCCACCTTCTTCCCCTCTTTTCACCCACCACCCTCACCTCCTTCTTCCTCCACTACTTCTGGCGGCCAACAAGAGCTCGTGGGGAGATCGTGGTGCTCGTGGCGGCTTCGGATCGGGCAAGAAGACATCGGATTTAGGAGATTTACCTCGCGGAACATGCATGGTCATCGACGAGATTTGAGGTTTTTCTTGAGGGTTTTTGGCATTTTGAGGTAGGGATCCTACCCCTGAACCCTCCTTGTCTTTGTTGTGAGCATGAAATGCATGTGATTTGTATGTAAATCGAGGTTTTGGGGAGGGTTTCTCCATGTCGGGTTTTTAGGGTGTAATTGTTGATCCAAGCATTGGATCATTATTTTTTGGCTTTATACTGGTGTAGTTTGATGAGGGGAAGCGTTTCCCATTATCAGATAATAAGATTTTCGGCTTGATCCCCCTTGGGAGCGGCCTAGGGCCATAGCAGCCGCTAGAAGCTAAAGAATTTAACGTCAAGGGTGGTTGACGTCAAGCTCTTCAGAAGGAACTTGGAGGCAAGATACCTTGCTATCAAGATGAGGTTAATGGCAAGACATGTTGTCGTCTACTTTAAGTAGACGGCAATTGTTGTGTCGTTTACCTGGGGTTAACGACAATTGGGGTTGTTGTCAACGCCACAGGTAGGTCCTAGCAGTGAGCCCATTTGTGTGTTTGAGGCTTGGACACACGTGTCTGCCTCTTGGCACGGTGTGCTAGACATCGAGAGCATCTCGGCCTTTGCAAGTGTAGTGTTTTTTCGTGCTTGTGCTTTTATTGTGCTTTTCTTGGGCATTGAGATCGGCTCTTTCTGGATGACTGGCATTGAGCTATTCCATCGGTGAGCCTAGGCGTCGAGTACGACTCCATCCAGTGCGTGCCCCTTGTGGTGGTTACGAGCAAGTTTCCATGGGGCCCCTTCTCCACCATTTGAGTCCAGCGTAGGGGAAAATCGGTCGAGGACTAGACACGAGAGAGAGCATCTGAGTGTGCACACATGGCTAGGGTTTGAGGACTCTGTGGTGCTGAGGCGCCAAGCCATTGGACCTAGCTGGTCCTACTTTTTTTTGTGTATACGCTTGGGTTATTGCTGTGTTTGTTGTGTACTATTGAGCTTACGAGGATCCAGTCTCGTTAACATGCTCCTGCGAGGGGTTGGGCATCATGCCACCGATTTCTGTGTGTTTTAGTGTAGTGTTGCTTTACTATGGTTACCTTCCTGCACTTCTTTTAGTATTGTTTACCGTTCGGGGTTAGTGTCCCTACTAGATCTCTTCTTGAGACTTCTTTCCCTTTCAAGTGGTTTGTTGTCAATTCCAGGTGCTGAGGAGCCGAGTCACTCCGGTGGTAGTCCTGCCTACCTGTTGAGAGTGGTACTTTTTGTGTACGTACTTACTGTACTCTACCCCTTTTGTTGGATCTCCTCTGAGTTGTACCATTTTGTTATATATATAGTGGTTTGTATTTTCTTATATGTTCTTCTTAGACACTTTCTCTTAACCCTTCCGAGCTTCGGCTCGTGGGTGGTGGTTCAGGGTTCGGATTACTAATGGGTAACCAATAATTTGGATCTTGAGTCGTTACAGTTGGTATCAGAGTCTGGTCTATCGGGACACATAAGGAAACGTTACAAGTGGGTTACTCAGAGCACGAAGAGTACTATAGCAGCAAGCAAAATCGGAGTAATTTTATGTATTAATTGGTGTGCATGTCTTGTGTAGGTCTATATGGCACCGAGGCGACGCTATGTTGAGGAGGTGGCTAAGTAGGCACCTCACTAGGGCTCAAGATGCCCCACCATCACAGTAGGCATAGCTTGGGCCACAGGAAGCCCACATTGGTGTTGTTCCAGCACCACGTCCTCCATGAGCTGCACCTGAGTTTGACTAGACCTATTTTCTTGAGGGGATGGCGCAGCTGGTTGCCTTGCACCGTGATGCTCCTGCACCTCAGGGAGGTCATGCGAGAGTGTTGAGGGAGTTCTTGCAGTTCCAGCCTCCCCAATTTGATGGGCAAGCAGACCCTGACGCAGCCCGGTCATGGTTAGATGTTGTGGAATGGACCTTCCATTCCATGGAATCTGCAAAGGAGGAGAGAGTTCTGTTGGAGAGCTACCAGTTGCAGAGTCATGTGCTGGCTTGGTGGACTTCAGAGTGGGAGACCACTTTCCAGTCTCACCTGCTCTGGTAGATCTTCTCGTAGGAGTTTGTTGCAGCCTTTGAGAGAGCCTTTTGCCCCACCTATGTCAGGATTGAGAGGCAATACCAGTTTTTAGACTTGGTGTAGGGCGCGATGACATTGGTCCAGTATAGAGCTAGATTCATAGAGTTTGGGCACTATGCACTACAGACTATGGTATATGTGAGCATAACGACACAACAGTTTGTGAGAGGTCTGATGCCAGAGCTTAGGCAAGCGCTGATAGTTGCACGTGTCACTAACTTGGACGCGGCCTATTAGATAGTAGCAGCGTTGGAGGTTGACACCTTGCGGACTAGAGGGCAGGCTAGAGTTGTGTAGGGGAAGGTGGGTCCATCTCAGCAGAGGCAGTAGCAAAGTAGTTCTCAGCAGACTTCGAGAACTTCTCAGCTGGCGTTTAGCTCTGTCCACCACCCCCAGTCAGATGGACAGTCAGAGCGGACTATTCAGACTTTGGAGGACATGTTGCGAGCTTGTTGTCTAGAGTGGCAGGGGTCTTGGGCAGCTCACTTGCCATTGGTTGAGTTTGCATATAATAATAGCTATCATTCCAGCATCGGCATGGCACCCTATGAGGTTCTGTATGGACGGTCGTTTCATACTCCTATTGACTAGTTTGAGGTGGGTGAGCATGTTGTCCTCGGGCCAGAGTTGGCTCAGTGGTCAGTGGAGGTGGTATAGCTTGTCAGGCAGAGGCTCAGTCAGCACAGAGCCGACAGAAGAGTTATGCTGATCAGCACAGGCAACCGATTGAGTTTCAGATAGGGGACCAGGTGTTTGTTAGAGTGTCCCCTATGAAAGTGGTGATGAAGTTTGGTAGGCGTGGGAAGCCGAGTCCCCGCTATATCGGACCCTTCACCATCAATGAGAGTGTTGGAGGCCTAGCGTACTAGCTTCGATTACCTTCAGAATTGGAAGTGGTCCACGACATGTTTCATGTGTCGATGTTGAAAGGGACAGTGCAGATGAGTCTCACATTCTCTCGAGTTCAGAGTGGATAGAGGTGACACCAGTGTTGGTTGTACCAGAGTTTCCACTGTACTTTGAGGATTGTCGAGTTCAGAGGCTAAGGAACAAAGTGATTCCACTGGTTCGTGTTACATGGCAGCAGAACTTGGGTGGCGAGTCGACCTAGGAGAGGGAGAACTAGATGCGCAAGCAGTTTCCATACCTCTTTGGTGAGTTCTCTTCCCCTTGTGTTTGCTTGAATTTTGGGGGCAAAATTCTTTGAAGGGGGGGAGGCCGTAAGGCCATGGGCCTTTCAGAATAGTGTTGGTTGACGTCAAGAGGGGTTGACGTGAACAATGGGTTGACGGCGGAAGGGTGTATCGTTTAATTGGTCTTGACGATAAGCAATGTTGTCGTCTACCTGTGTTTCTAGAATTTTTTGTGCATTGAACTTGACAGAAATTGATGTTGACGTCAAGTTCCTGGCGATGCAGTTGACGACACCAAGGTTGACGTCAACCTACCTAGACCTATTTATTTTAAGGGGACCCGAGGACACCCATTCTACCTTCTTCCCCTCTTTCTACCCACCACCCTCACCGCCTTCTTCCTCCACGACTTCTTGCAGCCGATGGGAGCTTGTGGCGAGATCGTGGTGCTCGTGGCGACTTCGGATCGGGCGAGAAGGTGATAGATTTGAGAGATTTACCTCACGGGGCGTGCATGGTCATCGGTGAGATTTGAGGTTATTCTTGAGGTTTTTTGGCATTTTGAGGTAGGGATCCTACCCCTGAACCCTCCTTGTCTTTGTTGTGAGCATGAAATGCATGTGATTTGTATGTAAATCGAGGTTTTGGGGAGGGTTTATCCATGTCGGGTTTTGAGAGTGTAATTGTTAATCCAAGCATTGGATCGTTATTTTTCGGCTTTATACTGGTGTAGTCTAATGAGGGGAAGCGTTTCCCATTCAGATTGTAAGTTTTTGGGCTAGATTGCCCTTGGGAGCGGCCTAGGGCCGTAGTAGCTGCTAGAAGCTGAAGAATTTGACGTCAAGGGTGTTTGACGTCAAGCTCTTCAGGAGGAACTTGACGGAAAGATACCTTTCCGTCAAGATGAGATTAACAGCAAGACATGTTGTCGTCTACTTTAAGCAGAGTGTTGTGCCGCTTACCTAGGGTTAACGACAATTGGGGTTGCTGTCAACCCCACAGGTAGGTCCTAGCAGTGAGCCCATTTGATTGTGAGAGGCTTGGACACACAGTGTCTACCTTTTGGCACGGTGTGCTAGACGTCGAGAGCGTCTTCATCTGTACATGTGTAGTGTTTTGTTGTGCTTGTGCTTGTGTTGTGTTTTTCTCGAACATTGAGCTGGGCTCCGTCTGGATGACTGGCATTGAGGTATTCCACCAGTGAGCCTGGGCATCGAGTGCGACTCTGTCTAGTGCGTGCCCCTTGTGGTCGTTATGAGCTAGTTTCCGTGGGGCCCCTTCTCCACCTTTTGAGTCCGGCGTAGGGGAAAACTGGTCGAGGACCAGACGCGAAGGAGAGCATTTGCATGTGCACACGTGACTAGGGTTTGAGGACTCTGTGGTGTCGAGGCGCCAAGCCATAGGCCCTAGCTGCTCCTACTTTTTTTTGTGTGTGTGCGCTTGTGGTTTTTGTTGTGTTTGTTTTGTATTATTGAGCCTGTGAGGTTCCAGTCTCGTTGATGCGCTACTGCAAGGGGTTGGGCGTCGTGCCATCAGTTTCTGTGTGTTTTAGTGTGGTGTTGCATTACAGTGGTTTCCTTCCTGCACTTCTTTTAGTACTATTTACCAGTGGGGGTTAGTGTCCCTACTGGGTCTCTTCTTGAGACTCACTCCCTTCCTTTTAGGTGGTTCATCTTCGGTTTCGAGTGCTGAGGAGTCGAGTCACTCTGGTGTTGGTCCTACTTAGCTACTAAGAGTGGTACTTTTTGTACTCTACCCTTTTTGTTGGATCTCCTCTGAGTTGTACCATTTTGTTATGTATATAGTGGTTTGTACATTTTCTTATATATTCTCCTAGGACACTTTCTCTTAACCCTTCCAAGCTTCGGCTCGTGGGTCCACCTTAGGGTTCAGGTGACAAGTGGGTAACTGGTAATTCAGATCCTGGGTCATTACAATACAAAAGTCACACTATGATCCAATCAAGCATGTAACAAGAATAGGAAATTGGCCATTTACAAGTGTGTCAAACTTATCAAGTCAAGCATATCAAGTCAAGTGAGCACATCGTGCTTTATTCATAACATGTCACAAGAGGCACTTTCAATTATTGCAGGCATATCAGTGTCATTCCAACACCACAAGTCCGTACTCCCATGGTTAATAAGTACGTCGGGGTGCTCCTCTCCAGGATTAGACAGGGCCATATATATGCACAGGCATAAGGTCGGGTGAACCGAAGTCCCAAGTAGTAGTGCCGATTTCAAGAACAAGATGGCCATTGGAGTCAAGAAGGACAAAATTGTAGGATGTCATGAAAGCCAAGAACATAAGCTCTGATTAAGTAACTTCAAGAGTAAAGATTGGCAAGGATTCAAGCAGGCATGATGGATCAAGTCGTGCAAGCAAGCTCAAGGGGGTTCCTATGCATTTCTTTTGATTTCAGATTTAAAACAAGCAGAGCTGTCATACATTAGGCCATGCCGTGTTCAGTTGAATCATAAGGATAGACAACCAAGATCTGTCATACGTCAGGCCATACCCTTGTCATACTTATCCTTGACTTGATATGGAAAAGGACAGACCCACCCTACCTGGGCCATGCCTTTTTATCAACTCCTAAAGTGATGTGCCTAAGGGTCAGTTCCAAGTACAAACTATTCAAATGTTTTCCATATATAACTCTCTAGGTAGTTTTGTTATGATGGGAGGACAAGGCCCCTATTGATTGGTGTTCAAGAGCCACATCGATTACTGATGAAGATACCTATTGGTTGTGGAAGGCCTCACATGGATTGAAGAACAAAATCCTCCATCATTTGGTGTTTAAAAGCAATATCGATTGCTAAATAACAAGACGATCGATTGTTGAATAACTCGACAATTGATTGTCAATTAACAAGGAAATCAATTATCGAATAACAAAACAATCGATTGTCAAAAAGAGACAATCGTTTGGTAAAGGAGAAACATCGATTGGTCATTAAACCATCGATTGCTGACGAACATCGATTGCTCTTTAAACATCGACTGCGGACCAACATTAATTGTCCTTAAACATTGATTGTTGAAGAAAACATCGATTG
This sequence comes from Colocasia esculenta, assembly GCA_014218235.1. Lineage (NCBI taxonomy): Eukaryota > Viridiplantae > Streptophyta > Magnoliopsida > Alismatales > Araceae > Colocasia > Colocasia esculenta. Next base: position 101,161,039 of record CM024754.1, on the reverse strand, counting down.
CTCATTTAGAACATCGATTATCGAAGAAAAAGAGCATTGATTGCTCATTTGAACATCGATTACTGAAGGAAAAATATGGATTGCTCATTTAGAACATCGATTACTGAAGGAAAAACATTGATTGCTCATTTGGAACATCGATTATTGAAAGAAAAGTATTGATTGCTCATTTAGAACATCGATTACTGAAGGAAAAACATAAATTGCTCATTTAGAACATCGATTACCGAAGGAAAAACATCGATTACTCATTTAGAACATTGATTACTAAAAGGAAAAACATCGATTGCTACTTTAGAACATAGATTAATGAAGGAAAAATATCGATTGCTCATTTATAACATCGATTACTGAAGGAAAAACATCGATTGCTGCTTTAGAACATAGATTAATGAAGGAAAAATATCGATTGCTCATTTATAACATCGATTACTGAAGGGAAAACATCGATTGTTCAATTGAACATTGATTATTGAAGGAAAACAACATCGATTATATAGAAGGCAATTGATTAGTACTTCGTCATGCATATTTTCAACATGATCAGTCGAATCCAACTTCGTCATATACGAAGTCTTAACTTCGTCATGCATGGTTTCTTCGTGGTCAGTTGAATCTAGCTTCGTCATATACAAAATCCTACTTCGTCATATCCAAAGTTCTCCTTCGTCATATCCGAAGTCCAGCTTCGACTGACAACGTTATTTTCGACATATACGAAGTCTTGCTTTGTCATATCTGAAGTTCTACTTCGCCATATCTGAAGTCTAACTTTGGCTGACAACGTTATTTTTCGACCAGTCGAAGGGCTAGTGAGTTGTAACCAATAGGGAGTACCAATGTTCCCCTTTTTATGAACTTCCCATGCATCCCAAGACTTCTTTCATCGGATCCTTTACTTTAATTATCTTGATTGAGACCTTACTCAATCTTGTCCATTACTTTATCCCCATTCATTTGGGATTTAAAAATCTGGGTTGTTACAATCATCGAAGTACTTGGATGATTTTTGTTTATGTACTTCATGATTCCTAATGCCTTGGAACTTGATCTTCTCATTTGATTTGTAGCTTTCCTTTTATCTAACAAATATAAAGAAACAGACAAAAAGCTTTTCTTAGACCGTTAGTGTAAAGATCTATTTGCTAGGTATATATGAAATGATATCACTATGTTGTAGCATGGTAGTCTACGAGGTATGGCCCCGCATGGCTTGGTAGCAAGCATGAAACTAATTTACCTCACTGTGGACATTTTGATTTTCTGAAATCTTTGGATCCCCTGAACGTTGGCTCTCTCGCACGGGGGTGGGTGAGTGTTGCGCTGGCCAATTGACCCTCATCCACCTTTGGCGTTGACTCCCATTTGATCGAGTTGACCGAAGGAAAAAGGGGAAGAAAGACAAGGAAACCAGCAAGCAAATGAACGGGATGTGATCGCCAGGGCCTTACCAGTGCCCAAGGAGGTGTTCAGATTGCATCGACGGCATGGCCTCATGAGCGGATGATTGTGGGACGCCGACTTTCTCCCCTTCGGCCGGCCAAAAGGAAGAAGCTCCGTGGTGTTGCTGAAGGTGTTCCTGGGACAGAGGGAACTCTATTAGACTCTAGTGAACTGTAGTAAGTGTTCTGAAATAAAGAGGAGTGACCCAAAAGGTGAGCCCCGTACTGGTTGTGGGCTTGAGAAGAGGGATGGACAAGTGCTATGACCACCCTTCTTCTCTCCATTTTTGGTTTGGAAAACCCCTTTTAGGTGTGTGGGAGTGTGCACTACGTGCTTAGTGTGTGTGTGTGAAGAGTGAAGGGCATGCAAGACTAAGGGAAGAAGAAGGGAAACAGAAGAGGAAGACGGAGATGATCCTCGTTTGTTGGCATTTATGGCTGCTTGGTGGACTCCTCCAGCTCGTGGTGAAGCCTCCTGGATGCTCCAAGTGATGATAGGTAGAAAGGAAGGAAGGGTGGAATCTCTCAAGGCTCAATATGGCTCTTTCTCTCTCTTCTCTTAAGGCATCAAAGCATGAGCTCATCCAACATCTCCCTCCCTCATAAGAAGGCTAAGCAACTTCATATATAGGAGCATAGGATGCTCAAGTGTCAGACCCGGCTTCCCGGCTTTCCATCCGGCGTCTTGGATGATTGGCCACTAACGCGTCTACATGTTAGTGTCGCGTGGTGGGTGTCCGACGCGTCAGTCATCCTTGTTGGAATGAGCTTGTGCGTCGCATTCTTGTCATGCCTTGCTTCTCCGTCGCATCTTCGTGTCACGCCCGGTCAACGGGTTGTGGCAGTGTTCCATGCCTTTTGTCGTCTGGCAGCTGTCAGGGTGGCAGGCATGTCAGTACGACCTGTCACGCCGCGGCATCCCTGAATTTACCGTCGCAGTAACATCCTAACGCGATGTGTCACCTCGTCGCGACCTAGGTGCCGAAGGCTTAAGGCTTTGGCCGGCGACCCCTTCTCCCTTTTCCTCCTTCCCCTCTCTTCTCCTCCCCCTCCGACTGTGCTCCACCTCCCTCTCTCCCCTTTGTGCATTTTAGGTGAGGAGGAGAGTCGTGCTCATGTCCATGGTGTTGTGGAGCTTGTGTGGAGAGAGGAGGAGGTGGCCAATCCGATGTGAAGGGCCCTTATGGGTTTGTTTCTTCTTGAAAGGTAGGGATTGCTTGAACTCTTCTCGATACAGTTGGATTTGAAGCTTCTCGTGCCTTCTAGTTAGTTTAGATAGCTTCTCCATGCTCCCCTCCCCCATATGGTATGTGTGTGGCTTGTGGGTGGCCCCGGGATGGAGCATCCCGTGGGTCTGCCTCTCTGCTGGTGTCGCGACCGCGGTGCATGCCGTGACACCAGAAGAGGTGTCAGCTCGATCGGGCACGACCTTATTGCGACGCATTTGCCTGTCACGATAAGGATCGTTGTCATGACACATTTTCCTTTCGCGACAGGGTTGCTGTCACGACACTGTGCCCCATCGCGACAGGGTTTCTATTGAGGTGCCCTTCCCCGTCGCAATTGTATTGAAATGGCCTAGGGTGTCGCGACAATACCTATGCTGCATCAGGTGTTTTCGTGTTTCCGGTTGGGGTGTCGGCGTGTGCCCCTGGCTTTCCCTTTGGACCTTCTTGTGAGGAACGCGGCAGGTTGCCTCATTGCGTTCAGTTACTGAAGGTGACACCTTCATGGCCGTGTCCTAATGGTGGTGCTAGGAGTCTTGCATCTGTCTAATAATCGACTGTTTGACGGATAATCGATTATTAGTAGAGTGAGGGTTTCCGTACTGTCTCATGGTGTTCCAAGGTTCTAGCTTGTTTATGCGTGCCTTGGTTGGCTGACGACCCTCTTGAGGGTCCGTGCGAGCCTCGTGCTTCCAGGGCTTGTCGTGGTTTACAAGACAACGGTTCAGCATGGTTCTTGTTGTGTTTGCCCCGCCTGTTCGCCTGGTGCTTGGCACGTGTGGGCTTGTCCCGTTCAGAGGTTGTCTCCATTGCCTAGGACCCCCATCCTTGGGAGCATGTTGAGGGAGTTCTTCGGGCTACGAGTGTGCTCGAGTTGGCAGCCGACATGGTGCACTTTTGAGCTGAGGGGAAAATGAAGTTTGGACAGCGACGTTGAGTCGTTTGTAGAGCTCTCTTGTCTGGGGCAGGATGCCGAGGTCGTTGAGGCAGTTCTCTTCCCAGCACGGCCCACATACTCCTTTGTCTCACTGCCTCTCTCTACGTTGGTTCTGGAGCCATGTAGTGTTGCTAGGCGTGGGGCCACAGGTTGGCAAGGCTGCGGTGGTGCATGCGTTCTTGTGGTGTTCTTTGGTGGCTCTATCTCGCTCTTCCGGGGAGGTTAGAGGTAGGAGCCATGCTGGCGAGCAGAGGGAGTGGCTAGTGTGTCCTTTTGGCTGCCAGTGGTGGTGGCTTGGTTGTTGTTGTTGTGACGGCATTTCCTCACGATGTTTCTAAGTGTTATCCGTTTCCCTTGCTTGCATGGCGGTTATAGCCTGGCCGTACCTAGTTTTCGTAGGCATCATTGGTTTGGCCTTGTTGGCCCATGCTTCTGGTGGTTTCCGCTTCGGTGTCCTTTAGGTTTTGTAGTCTTGTTCTTGAGTGCCAGTCCGTGGTGGCATCGATGTGTGTAGATTCCCAACCTCGCGGTGTGTCTGGGGTGGTTCTGCTTAAGGGACCCTCGACCTTGTAGAGGTCTGAGGTGGCCATGCTTATGGTGAGATGTCGTTCTCACCTAGGGGTTGCGTGTCTCGGCGGTGTGCCGATGGTTGTTTCCGCTTGGTGCCCGACTCCATTGGTTTTTGTGGGAGTCGTGTGTGTGTCACGACCTTGGTTGGTGGTCGTGACGTTGCATTGTTCTGTTCTGCTGCTTAGTAGTACCCTGCTGTAGGTATTCCTCGCTTTACAACTTTCTAGTGTAGTTTTCTATTTTTGGAGTTCCTACTACTCTGGCCGGTGAGGGGTTGGTAATCCCTACTGAGCCTTCTTCTGTAACACCCCGCCCCCTTCGGCCCTTGGCCCCGTCCTCTGGGTCGCGGCAGGCGACTGTCCGACGTGGTTCCGATTGCGAGCAATGTCTGTTTCTGCTTCATATTGCGACAGGGGGTATGTCGCCTTCTTGAATGCGACATACCCTATGTCGCCTTCTGGTTTGATGGATTGCGACAGGGGTGTGTCGCCTTCTTGAAGGCGACATACCCTATGTCGCCTTCACATCGCGTCACCCCAGACGCAGTCTGACAGACGTGGCAGGCGTCTTTGTGTCAGTACGGCTCTGGCGGTGTCGGGTGAACGCGACAAGATGGCTGTCGCCTTCACTTTTTCGAATTCCAAGATTTGACCGTTGTCAGTGGCATTGCACATACCCTATGTCGCCTTCTGTTTCCCAATGCGACACAAATGTGTCGCCTTCTCAAGATCCGGGCTTAAGCCCGGCGCCCGAGCCCTTTCCCCTCTCTCGCGTTTTCCTCTCCCCCTTTCTCCCTCTCACCCTCTCGGAGCTCCGTGGTTTTGGGGTGCCCCTCCCCGTGTTGAGGCGGCCGTGCTGAGGAGGGTGTCGCTCCGTTCGTGCAGGGGTCGCGTTCGTGCCGTGCGGTGCGAGGAGGAGACGTTTCTACCTACGAGAAGGCCCCAACAGGTTCGTTCTTCGCGTGGAGGTAGGACTCTTGATCCTCTCGCCCTAAGCATGATCCCCTCCCCGTCTAGACTTGGTTCCTGTGTGGTTGGGGTTTGGGGAGTGTGAGTTTCCATGCTCGTGTGAGTGAGGTTTCCTCCGAGCGTAGAATCCATGTTCTTGGGGTATTCGAGGGAGGTTTGTGTGTTTACTAGCTTTCTAGCATGATGAGCATGCTCCCCTCCCTCGCCGTAGTGTTTCTCTCCGTTTTTGGGGAGTCCCGGAGAGAGAGCTCCCGGAACCCCCGTCTGGCCTGAAGGCGACATACCCTGTGTCACCTTCTGACTGGTATTGCGACAGGGGGTGTGTCGCCTTCTGTGAATGCGACATACCCTATGTCGCCTTCTGGTTTAATGGATTGCGACAGGGGGTGTGTCGCCTTCTTGAAGGCGACATACCCTATGTCGCCTTCTCAGCCCGAGGCAGGTTGTGCTTCCGCCGCTTCCGTTTTCGCTTTACTGTACCCGTGGCACCTGTGCTAGTTTCCTAGTACGGTCTCACACTAGTCGTTCGCCCCGGCGCGGCACTTGTGGGCTTGTCCCGTACGAGAGGTTGTTACCGTTACCTGGGACCCCCGTCCTCGGGAGCCTGTTGAGGGAGTACTCCGGGCTACGAGTGTGCTCGAGTTGGCAGCCACCAGGCGGACTCTGGAGCTGAGGGGAAAACGGTGGTTAGGACAGTGGCGTGTGAGTCGCTTGCAGAGCTCGTGGTTGGTCTGGGACGCCGAGGACAGTTTGGAGTTCTACCCCGCGCGCAGGCCAGTCAGTCCTTCTTCCCACTGCCTCGCTCCTTACGGCCCCGGAACCGTTTGGAGAGGTCAGGCGTGGGACCGTAGTCCGCCAGACTACGGCGGTTAAAGGTTGTGGTACTTGTGTCCTACCTCGCTCTGACGAGATGCGAGGGCCAGGACCTGGGTCGAGGATAAGACGTCTGTGGACGCACCTGACCGTCTGACTAGTGGTGTTGTTCCCGTAGCTAGTGTTCCTTGTCCAGGCGGAGCTCCCTCCGCCTGTGTTTTACTAGCCGTGTGGTGGTCACGACGAGCAGTCGTACGGAGTTTCCGACCGAGAGTACTTTCCGTACCGTGCTAGCTTTAGCTTCATTTCCGCACTTCCGTTGTAGGTAGAAATATAACTGCTGTCTTTCCCTTATTAATAGTTATATATGTTCCTCTTCCTCTGCCTGTTTAGAGCCAGTAGGAGATTGGTAGTCCCTACTGAGCTTCTGTTGTGAAGCTCATCCCTCTGTTTTCCAGGTGAGTCTTCTCAGCAGCGGCAGGGCGCGCGTCGGGCGGAGGAGACGGGGCGGTAGTGGAGGTCCCCGTAGCTAGCAGTGGTTCCCCCTCTCAGTATACGTCACCCTCGGGGTATGCCCCTAAGGGACTTGTCTCTCCCCTTTCCTTACTTGTACTAGTGTGCGCACGTAGGGACTGTACTTAGAGCAGTACGCAGCGATCTCGCTTTACTTTCCTGTTTCCGCTTGTACGCTTCTAGCTTAGCAGTTGACGTTTACTTCCGTTACATATCTTGTCAGACGCGTGTTATAGCCCTTCCGGGTCCCTCAGATCCGTGGGCGGCGATCGCGAAAATCGGGTCCTCGGCGTGGGCCGAGGGTCGGGTTCTCGGGTCGTTACATCTTCGCTAGGCTCACTCCCCCTACTTCCTTCAGCTAGGGGCTCGTCGTCGTGGGAGCTCGGTGTCAGACGGGTTGCGTAGACAGCTGTGGCGTCGTGTGCTGTTAGGAGTAGTGAGAGCGAGTGTTGTTAGCTCTTGTACCTGAGTGAGTTGAGAGTTGTGCTTTTCAAGTTCTCTGGGTATGCCCCTTAAAGACCACCTTTTTTTCTTGTACCTGTGCTTTTATTTGGACACGTTGTACAGCTGTTATATTGTTATAGTTATTCAAATTCAGTACATATCTCACTAGACTATTCTTCTAACCCTTCCGGTCTTCGGATCCGTGGGTGGCGGCGCGTCGGCGTCCCTGGAGGGGGTTTGGAAGGTCGGCTCATTACAGTTGGTATCAGAGTGTTGGTCTATTGAATTTGTAATGATTAATAAGTATAGCTGTCCTAATGAAAGGTACTAGTACGCTGCTGACATCGTCTGGCTAGTGTTAGGCATGTGCTTTCAATTGTTTTGTAGGCGTGCGGCTTCGCTGCAAGGTTCGTGTGCATGCTGCAGGAGGGTTGCAACTGTAGCTATATCGCATGTGTCGCGAGTGTGGTCTCGGTGTGTTCATGCCGTGGTGGCGTAGTTGGTGGTGGACTGGCTGGCGGTTGTCTTCCCCGTGTGGAGGACAGTTGCAGGCAAGTCTAAGTGTGGTGCTCCTGGTCGTCTTCATCGAATTTGGGTGCGTGTGTGGCACGAAGGCTGAGAGAGCCTGCATGTGTTGTGACCTTCACGGGTGCAGAGTTGTTGTCTGTGGAACCGGTCGAAGTGTCCCTGCCTTGTTGGCTATTCCCCTATTGTTGGGGTGTGCTGTGTTGGTTGTGTATGTGGTCTCCTGTCTGTGTGTTGTTGTGCGCTGTGCTCTGCTCAGTCGGCGTCGTTGCTTGAGCTAAGCAAATATTTTGTGTGTCGTGTTGCATCGCTCGTTGAGCACTACGACAATTATCTGTGGTTGTTGTCAGCCTAGTGCTGGCTGGTTCTGAGCTCTAGTGAGGTGCTCTTGAAGTCCTTCTCTATTGGTTCTGGCAGAAGTGAGGTTTCCCCAGAACTGTGTTGTGCTCCTTTCTGGTTGCTATTGCGTTGCCCTCTGGGTTGAGGTGCATCACTTGGTTACTTTGTGTTCTGGTGAGGTTTCCCAGAACCATTTGTTGTTGTCTTGGTGAGGGTTTCTCCCAAGACTGTTTCGTGCTCGTTTCTATTGTTGTTGTGCTGCCTCAGGGTCTGAGGTATGCTGTTGTTTTGGCTGGTGCGTTCTGGTGGGTTTTCCCAGAACTGTGCCTTGGTGGTTCTGGTGGAGGTTCTCCCAGGACATGCTTGCATTGCTTCTGTAGTTCTGCTTGCTGCAGTATTCTCTCTAAAATTCTGTGTCATTTGGTCAATTGGTTGTGCGTTCTGGTGAAGGTTCCTCCCAGGATCGCCCTTTGTCGTTTCTGGCGGAGGTTCTTCCCAGGAGTGTTCTATGTTCATTTCGGGCTACCATTGTGTTGCCCTTGTGGTTTGAAGTGTGCTGTTTGGTTGGGCTGCATTCTGGTGAGGTTCTCCCAGGATGTCTCTTGGCGCTTTTGGTGGAGGTCCTTCCCAGGGCTGCTTCGTGTTGTTTTAGTTGTCACTGCTCTCTCTCTCTCTCTCTCTCTCTCTCTCTGTAGAGATGAGCTGTCATTGTGGCCTGTTGGACTGTCTGTGTTACAGTCTACTTGGGCGTTGTCGGTCAAGGTTTGGTGCCTATGACTGTGTGTCTGGCCGTTACGCTGGCCAACTTGTCTCATTGTTCGTTTCCAAGTTCTCGGCTGTGCTGGTGGGACTTTGTGTGTCCCCATGGTGCGGGTGGTTTGCATCATTTCTCGCTCACGGTGTGCTCTTGCAGATGGTGATCTGGTGAGTGCAGTCGTTGTCTGGCTGGTTGTGCTTCTTATGGAAGTGCCAGTGTTGTGTTGTGGTTTTATCTCTCTCATGGGTGGAAGAGACTCGTGATGTGTCTCCTTCCTCTACTTTTCATGGGTTGCTCGAGGTGGCGATGCTCCACTGTGGTGTTGTGTTGCCAGGGTGCGCATCGTTGCGACCTTCTGGTGGAGTCATCTTTCCTTGAGTTGTTTTTGGGGTGAGTTGGTTACTACCCTCATGCTGTCGTTCCTTGTGGCACCGTGGTCGGTGGATCTGTTCGTGCCGTTTGTCGTTGATTGTTTCTTGTTGCCTGCCTGGACAATTTGGGGCATTGGGTCCCTGTTGGTTTTGTGCGAGGTAGTATTATTTCCTTATTGAGTTGCATGCGTGAGCGTTGCTCTGCTGTGCATCGATTTTCTTGCTTGACTTGCTCGTGCAAGCGTTGTTTCAGTGTGTTCTCATTTGTGCCTCGGTTTGTGCCTTGGAGGCTTTTTCGTGTCATCGTCTTTGTGTTTGGCCTCTCTATCGGTCGCGATGGATGTGGTGCTTCTTGCTCTTGCGCGCTAGGGAGTTACTATGGTCTTTTACTCCCCATGCGGCAGAGTCGGTGCTCCGTGTTCTGTGTGCTTTTTGGAGCCGACGTGGTTGTTGTGCTCTTGATGTTGTCGGCTTTCTGTGCATTTCTCTTGTTGGTTTCTAGTAGAGTGTCCCCTTCGGTGGGCCCTGTGTCGCCTTGGGCCGTTGGTGCTGTTGTGTGTGCTGCACCGTGAGCGTTTTCTTCGATACTTCATGTTTTTGTGCCTCAAGGGCTCGGGCTGGCGTGGCCTGTTGTGCCCTTTCAGGCTAGTGGTCCTTTGCATGTGGCTTTTGGCAGGTCTCTGGTGAAGAGTCCTTCCTGTTAGCCCATGGATTTTTTTTGGCCGCTGGTGCACCTATTTTGCACTTTGCTTAGTTTTGGTGCTTGTGGTAGCACCGTGTACTTGTGCTTGAGTGTTTTGGTTTTGTGCCGTTTGGAGCTTTGGTGCATTGTGTTGTACCTTGGGTGGCTCCCAATGTAAGGCCCTCGAACTTTGTCCTTTTATTTTGTTGTATGTGTGGATTCGTGTTTGTGTGTAAATATCATGTATGCATATGTAGATATCTACGTACTTATTAGCTAGGTGTACTTATGTATGCATGTATATGTTAATTGTAAATAGTGTTTGGTTGCATGGTGTAGTAGTGTGTATATTATGCTACACATATTGCATGCATATACGTAGTGTACATATGGTTTTTCTGCATGGTTTAAGCTCTGGCCGAAGAGCAAATTGGCGTCAACAAGGATGGACGTCCATGATGAGTAAACGTCCATGTCGATGGACGCCAACACTAAAGTAGACGGCCATTTAGGTGGATGTCTACTTCTCTAATTTTTTGTGCGCAGCAAACCCTGAAATCCCGGGTTTGCCTTGCTCACCGATTGGGGAGATGTCCCCAACGGCTACCCATCCTTCCCATCATCTGTGCTCGAGATCCCAAGGCCAAGGCTTATAAAATAGCACTCCTTGTGACCTGAAAGAGCTCTATTGGCTCTTTGCAAAGGAAACCTAGCAGTGAGACAAGAGAGAAAACACCTTTGAAGGCTTGGATCCGACGAAGTGGAGCATCTTCGGCGATCTAGTTCGACAAGAAGGGACCCTTGTCATCAGGCTACACATCCCCGACTCTGGTGTGCTGCGAGGATCATCACAGAAGTCGGAGTGGAGGTGTTTGGAGGCTTCTTGGCACTGCCCAAGGAGAGCTTCAACAACCATTTTGATTCCTTTGGATGTTTTTCTAAAGGAAGTAACTCATCCCCGTCGTCCATGTGTATGTCTAGTAGGTCTTAGGCATTTTATGGGATTTATTTCGTGTCCTGGAACCCGTACACATTCACCAATCTTTGGAGTTCGGTCTGTGTTTTTGCACAGACAGGAACTTAACAGAAAGATATTGCCGTTAAGATCTTGAGTTGGCGGCAAACGATGCTGCCGTTAATCTCCTTGAACGGCCAGACTTTGTCGTTTAGTTCTTCAGGATAGAACATTGTGCTGTTCTTCCTTCTATATGACTATTTTCTAGATTTTCTTCGCATGAGGAATATTGTAAACATTATATGTATGTAATATAGATAATGGAATGTGTTGTGAGATTTTTATATATTTCTGCAATTAGTATAAATTGTTAGGTTTATGTGAAATGCATGTTAGATGAGACCTTGAATGTGGCAGAGTTCTGTCATATGATCCCTGCGAAATTTCAGTGCCATAAAATTGTTGAGTGATGTGCATGTATGTCAGACCTGGTTCTGAAAATTGGGAATTTTCCCATGACCATGCTATTTGTTATAATTTCTGTATGGAAAATAGGGAGCATGTGTAGGATGTTTTAAAATTTCAGTAAATTGTAAGATGATTGGTAAATTTGGGGAAATTTATGTGATAATATGAATGTTAGGTGCAGGTTAGCGAACTGTTAAATCCGACCTGACACTATGCTTCTATGATAACCTGATTTATGAATGGCATGTGAATGAGTATTTTAATTTTTGTAAAATCAATGTAGCTCAGAAAAATATGAGAATGTGTATGTGTGATTTGAAACTTGCAAACATCATGTGGTTAAAATTTCGTGTGATTTGGGCAACAGTAGATGACATTGTGAAATTTTCATGTAAAAGTGAGTGATTAAAACATGCTTATTATGGTTATGAATTGTTAATGAGTTTTCAACATGATTAGTGTAGATTCCTGAGTGTTTAAACTCTGTTAACAGTAGCATCATGTTAGGGAAAAACTGAACCATATGCCAAATGGTGAAATGTAAGTTATGTGTCCAATTGTGTGAGAACTATGTGTATAATAAATCGGAAAAAAAAGTGTAAAATGTGCCGTGTGTGACACTGTTTCCATAGAGGGCTGTGGAACCGTACCGTGGAAAAGTCCCCATGGGAAAGTTCAATGTGTTTAGAATCCTATGGGCATTAGGATGAAATCTTGGAGGTGGACAAGTACCGCTGGTTAGGGTGGAGATTACTTCTCCCGGTCTGCGCAGTACCAAGAGCTGTCACTGTGTTGCCTAGGTGGCGTCTATGTGTTATGTGTTATGTGAATGTGTCCTTCTAGTGGTGGTTTGGACTATGTGTCACGACATCTAAATGTGAAAATGTGAATGTGTATATGTGTAAATGTGTAGTGTGAACATGTGTATATGTGAATGTGTAAAAGTAAACAATGTGAATGTGTAAATGTGTAAACATGTGAACCCCATGTTTAGAATGTGAAAATGTGATTTATGATATGAAAATGTTAGATTCATGTCAAAACAGCAACCTTAATGTGTTTATAACAATGTTTTACATGTACAAAAATATGTAGAATCCATGTTAGGAGCATTTCCCTTTATGTGTGTGAAAATCCCATGCTAAATTGCTATCATGTTGTAGCTTAAATTGTGAATGTAGCTCTCGTGTGGATAGATAAGTAGAAAGCATGTGGTAGGTATTTTATTTTGGAATGACATAAACCACGTATCATGTGTTGTGAATTATGTAGAAATATCATGACAGGTTGTTTCTTATCATTGTTTCAACCATGCTATATGTTTTGATGTAATGAAATTGAATGTAGGACTTACTTGTGATGTATGCATGTATGATGTGAATGGAGTTACTTGCTGAGTCTTTTAGACTCATTCCTTGCTTCGGCTTACAGGTTTAGCAGGTGACCCCACTCCTTTGGAGGAGACCGCGGAGCGACTCCGAGCGAGGAGAGTAGCTTTGTGGAGTCACCATAATTGTACTTGCTTTCATAGTATGTAATTGAAACTATGTATTGGAACTTATGTAATTGTGGACAAACAATGAAATTTGAAATTGTAGTTCATTTTGTGGACTGTAAATTAAAATTCTATATTGATTATGTATGTTTAAATGTGGATGATGAAATGAAAGACTATGGTTCTTTTCTTCCGCTACTCTGTACTTATATTTTTGTACATCTCAATCATATGTGTTAGTGCTTGGGTAAATATCTCACTGTGACGAGACTCACTATACCGACGTGGATTGGTATAATCATACCGGTATAAGGAGGGTCGTCGCAGAGATTGGTATCAGAGCCCACTGGTTGAGATTGTACATAAATATACATAAGTCATCATCTCCATTACATGCTAAGTCTTTATAGATTGTCCACACGTGTAGAGTTGATTGATAATGAATAAGAGATAGATAAGAAGTGGTTAAGGACTAAAAACATAGTCTTTAATAGTGGCTAAATCACTGCAGCATATGGCTTCACGCGGTAGACGTGGTGGTGTTCCTGCTCGTGAGGGTGAGCAGAGGCGTGAGGAGCAGACTGAGTAGCAGGCCCCGACACCTCAGGGTCCTGTACTTCCCCCACCGCCACCTGTGGATTATGGAGTGTTCATGTAGGGTTTAGTGCAGGCCATGCAGACGCAGGCCCACACCCAGGCTGCACTCCAGGCTCAGATGGAGGCTCAGGTTGGAATAATAAAATAAAGAGTAGTCTGTCTTATTTATTGCATGATGTTGTGTTGAATATGCATTGCTTGTTGTTTGCTGTAGCAGGCCCAGGCTCCAGTTCCCCAGGCTCAAGACCATGGTGGACCCTCCATCATGGAAAGATTCAAAGGATGTTGCCACCCTCTTTTAAGGGGGAGAGCGACCCATTACTAGCGAGAGCTGGATGAGGGAGATCGAGAAGATCTTCCAGGCTATTAGGTGTGCGGACGAGGACAGGTTACTTTAGCATATATATGTTACAAGTATGTGTTAGTTTTATATGCTTGCTTATCCTGTTAAATTAGAGCTGTTAGTTGGTGCTTATGAAGGTTGTGTTGCAGGAGAGAGCTAATGTGTGGGGGCTTCCTTACAGTGTACCCGATTCGAGGACGGTGCTATTGGCGTTGCTTGGGACGAGTTCGTGAGGCTCTTTCGGGCCAAGTGCGTCCCCGAGCATATCCAGGACAGGATGGAGCAGGAGTTCCTTTACTTGACTCAGGGCTCCAAGACTGTACTCGAGTACGAGGCCAGGTTTGCTGAGTTATCTAAGTATGCACCTCACATAGTAGCTGATGAGCGCAGGAAGGCAAAGAAGTTTGTGATGGGCCTTAAGCCATCACTGAGGACGAGGCTAGTGGCGTTCGATCATCGTACCTTGGACGAGGCCCTTAGCGCTGCTTGTGGCAGGAGGGTGAAATGGAGCAGTACCTCGAGGAGAAGAAAGCTTTGCAGAAGAGACCTGCGGCCCCTTTCCAGCGGCAGGATAAGAAAGAGGCAGCGTACCAGACCCCGCAGCGTCCAGTGGCAGCCAGTAGTACTCAGGTACCTTCTCAACGTTCCCCTGGTGTGAAGAAGGAGTGTCCTCATTGCGGGAAAACACACGGTGGTATGGAGTGTTGGATGGTAGCGGGAAAATGCTTGAAGTGCGGGAGCAGTGACGACAAGATCAAGAATTGTCCGAGACTTCAGCAGGGAGTCCAGCGCGGAGCGCCAACCCCAGCAGCGGTAGCAGCAGCAGCGCCAGCTATAGGAAGACCAGGAAGGCCTCGAGCCCCATCTCGAGTGTTTGCCCTAGCACGAGAGGATGCCGAGCAAGCGGAGCATGTCACCGAAGGTACGGTTTTACTTCTAGGTGTGCACGCTCGGGTTTTGTTTGATACGGGTGCCACTCACTCGTTCATTTACGAGCGGTTCGCTATGCAGTTAGCTCTAGAGTCAGGCGTAGAGTCTGAGGATTTAGAAGTCCCATTGTCTATACACACACCCGTGGGTACGATATCAACTGGGAAGTGTATTCCGTCGTTACCTGTGTGTATTTAGGATAGAGTCCTAGAAGGGTGTTTCTTCTTGCTAAGGATGAAGGACTTTGATGCTATCCTTGGTCTGGATTGGCTAGAGGAGCACTATGCGTTAGTAGATTGTCGTCGGAAGAGGATTGTCTTCCGCATTCCTGGTAAGGACGAGTTCTCTCATCCCTTTCCAAGAAACTGGGCGGGAAAGTTGGTCATCTCTGCCATGAAGGCCATGCGCATGGTAAACAAGGGTTGTGACGCTTTTCTTGCTAGCGTAGTGTTAGTACCCGAGGCTGGTGAGTCACCTACTCTTGCAGAGATCGAGGTAGTGCAGGATTTTCCGGACGTCTATCCCGATGATTTGTCTGGATTACCACCGGATAGAGAGATAGAGTTCACCATAGAGTTGCTTTCGGGCACCTCTCCTATCTCGAAGGCTCTATATCGGATGGCACCTGCGGAGTTAGCCGAGTTAAGGAAGCAGTTGCAAGAATTGCTAGATAAGGGATTTTTTCGCCCTAGTGTTTCCCCTTGGGGCGCACCTGTCTTGTTCGTAAAGAAGAAGGATGGATCACTTAGGTTATGCATCAATTATAGGAAGCTAAACCAAGTGACAGTGAAGAACATGTATCCCTTACCTCGTATTGATGATTTTTTTGACCAGCTGCAAAATGCATCAGTCTTTTCTAAGATCGATTTGCGATCTGGTTATCATTAGTTGAGGATTAGGAGTGAGGATGTGTCCAAGACAGCGTTTAGAACCCGTTATGGACATTATGAGTTTTTGGTCCTTCCTTTCCGATTGACCAATGCCCCTGCAGCGTTCATGGATCTCATAAACAAGGTTTTTAGGCCGTACTTAGATAGCTTTGTTGTGGTATTTATTGATGATGTGTTGGTCTACTCTCTGGATGAGGCCACACACCGTCAGCATTTGAGGGTAGTGTAGCACCCCGGAAATTTTAATTACATAAAAATTCAAATAAATTGAAATAAATATTTCCCTAATACCAGAGTATTTAAAACATACGTATCATTATCGTATGTTTAAAACACTTCGGACAATTTCGTAAAAATTATAAATCAACCCCAAACATTATTACTAAACGTTTCACAAAGAAATTTGTGCCAAGAAAAATTGGATTAGCTAAGTTTAAAGTATTTCGTGACTTATTATCGTAATTCATGAATAAGTCGAAATATCATTATTACACGTACTTGGATGAGTCAGGAAATTAAATAAAAATCATAAATGGACTTCAAATAATATCCTCTAATGACCCATCAAGAAAATTGGGTCAATAAAAATCATGTGAGCTAGGTTTAAGAATTATTGTGACCGATTATCCAAATAAAGAAACGAGTCGGAAAACCGTTAACACGGAAATACGAAGCAATCATAAATTAAATAAAAATGTTAGAAATGCTTCTAACAATATATAATAATGACCCAATATCTTATTGGCCCAATGGACCACATATGGCCTAAAAATCAAATAATGCTAGAAAATACATGGAAATTCGTAACCATAAATAAGCTGAAATAAAAAGAGGCAATTAGAGTTGAATTGGATGCAATCATGCATTCATGGCAACCCAAATTCGTGCCTAACTATGAGGGGAGGTTCCTAATGCCTCCACACTCAAAGGGAGGAGGAAATCATCAAAAATAGGAAATCAAACATGCCAATCCCGAAACCCTCATTTCCTAGTTATAATAGGACTCCTAAACACCTTGGTTACTTAAATACTCTTCACCCAAACCCTAGGAACGAATTTAGAACTTGCTAGGGTCGTGTGAAGGAGCTCTTGGTGGCTGAGGAGCTGTGGAACGACCACAAGAAGCTGTTATTCTTCCCCTTCTTGTCTGCTGCGACCTGCACAAACCACCCTCTTGAATCGACCAAAGGTGAGTCAAACCTAAACCAAACCTTGCAAGGCCTATACCCCTGTAAAGAGGGTCAAGTCTACGTTCTAACCCAAGTGGAATGCCCAAATTCCATGCAGTATACACGGAGTAGTAAGCGTTTTCCTCCAAGTGGTTTGAACACTGGTTTTCTGGAATAACGGGACTTCTTCAACCCAAAAGGTAGGTTGTCTCGGGCCAAACCTTAACATATCTATACCAATGTGTAGAGCATCAAGTTAACTTTCATTTCCCACTGGTTTCATCGAATTTCATTTAGTAGATCTTGATTTATAAGCGTTTTTCCAAAGTCGCGCATTGTTAGAGCTTTTCTCGTTCTAATATGTTGCATGTGTTTCAAGACCGAATTAGAGAAAACTCATAACATGAAAGTTATTCTACTAGTTGTTCTCGTCATGTTTCATGTTTAACATTTTGTCTAAATCTCATTAATTAGAGAGTTATAAGTGTGGTAATGGGTTGCTGCATAAAATTTCGTTTTCAAGTTACCCTTGGTCTGACCTTGTGTTCCCCGTGATCAAAACCTATCGAAACCATTTTTATTGTTCAATTACGATTTACTGGAAGTACCCTGGTATGTCTAGGTTATTTTAAAACTGGTTTCGTTATTTTTCACGCACTGTGCAATTTGTTCTCTATTTTAGAACAACCCTATGCCAAAAGAAGGAAAGATAGGTCCGCAATCCGAGGCACTGTCCATGCTCTGTCAGGGTCAGGCACGGACCCTGTGAATGCGACGGCCCGATATGTCGCTTTCAGAGGTCTTATTGCGACAGCCCTATTGTCGCCTTCTGAATGCGACGTGTACTACGTCGCTATATGGCTGCCTGATCTGACCGACACGTCGCCTTCCTTACATGACCCTGTCGCCTTTTAGCCATCCCTTCGCGGCCCTTGTCCTGTCGCAATCTGACACCCTGTCGCCTTCCTTATATACCCCTGTCGCCTTCTCAGAATTTTACCTGAAACCACGTGTTCTCCTGCATAGTTTTCCGCATATACCGAAGGTCTGTTTAAATATGATATTTACTGTGTAAGTTGCTGTTTTGGGTCTGATCATTACATGATTGTTATTTAATGGCTTAAAAGTGATTAACCCATTTAAAAGCTTTAATTACATGAATGCTATTCTAAGTGCTCTTTAAATGTTATGATCCATTCATGCTTCTTGTGATTTAATCTTCATACTGTTCTTCTACATTTAAATGATAACGGTATCATAAAATTTGCGAACCATGTTTAGTTAAGTGCATAGTTTATTCCACGTTATATTGTTAAGTGCTTCCTGCGAGTTTGAGACCGATGGTTTGTGAATTGAGACACGTGTACCGCACTACACACTAGCACTATTAGGCAGCCTTTTCTTGGGAAATTGGAAACTCTCTACGGTCATTCCGAATCGGTAGACTAGCGACCTTTTTCCAAGGCCTCGGTAAATCTCCTCTGACCATGGATTCCCACATGGCCGACGAGTTGGTTGTACCATTGAAGTTCCCTGAAGATAGCGTCTTTCTCCTCTTGTTCTCATGAGCGTGATTTGACAATCTAGACTAAAGCCATTAATGTAAAGATTTAACCAAAGTACAAATCGTACCGTTATGCTGCCGAATTTACCTCTTGACCATTGTTATCATGAAATCATGTTCAATTACTTATTACTTGTTCCATCTTCATCATGAACATGACATTACACATGCTTACTTATTGAAACTCTCATTGGCCATTATTAATGACTGTGGGTATCTACATTTAAAAACTTACATGAGATGCTGACAGGGCACGGCGTGTGTCCAAGGGCTCCAATCTAGCCCCAATGACGGCGAGTCATAGATATACTGTTAACCATGGGGTATAATGATTACTGGCGTTGCATCTGCGCTGGGACTACTTTCTTGCTTGTTGAATGTTCGATACAACAACCACATACATGTGTCCTAGTGTGCATTCTTGGTGGATCTTTCCTTGGTGTACATTAGAGTCTACATGCTGATTAGTGTTACATGATCGTGCTCATGCATTCTTGCTTGCGTGATATGGCCATCCTGCATTTAATGCAATTAGTGATATCCTGCGTTCTTGACATCAAGTGAAATCTCGCGTGCTCGTACAAAGTGATCTATTGCTGGTTCTATCTTGTCTCTTGTTCACAATCTTGTTCTATCATAATCACTCTCTCTAGCTTGTTTTATATATCATGTTTTAACGAGTTTTATTCGTACTTGCATATCATTCATCGTACTTGCCTAGTCCTAAATTGCTAATCACTTATATCATTGCCCGTACATTGAGATATAAATCCTACGGGCTAGTTTGCTCATCCCCTACTTTTACCCATTTAGGTGACTATGAAGTTCAAGAGGAAGAGCAAGTCGAGGATGGGACTGCGTCTGAGTGAAGAGCGTTCCAATTATGAGTCTACCTATAGTTAGTTTATTTTGAGTGATAGATTCTTGTAGTAGGAAGTGAGAAGTATCATGTACTTTTGTTTTATTGAGTCTTAGTCCTGTAATAGTTTCCACTTTGAGTACAATAAGTTGAGATTTGAATACAATTTATATTGAGTTCAACATATGGGCCCTATTATGATGTTGTGTTGATACACATTTAGTGCGTGCTAGCTAGAGGCTTATTTGCCGACTGTCCACGTTTCGGAATATCGACTCGAATTAATTAATAATATCCGCTGCGAAATTCTCGGGACGTGACAAGTAGTGTTAGAGGTTTTCCGTGAGCACAAGCTGTATGCAAAATTCAGCAAGTGCGATTTTTGGTTGCGCGAGGTTCATTTTCTTGGGCATGTTACCTCCGGTGCTGGTGTAGCAGTTGATCCAGCAAAGGTCCAGGCAGTTATGGATTGGGAGACCCCCAAGACCCCTTCGGAGATTCGTAGTTTTCTGGGTTTGGTTGGTTACTATCGGCGATTCATTGAGGGATTTTCATCCATCGCCGCCCCATTGACTCAGCTTACCAGAAAAGGGGTGAAGTTTGTGTGGTCCGAGACATGTGAGAGTAGCTTTCAATTATTGAAGGCTAAACTTACTTCCGCTCCAGCATTAGTATTACCTAGTGGTGCTGAAGGTTTTTCCATTTATACGGATGCATCTCGGATTGGCTTAGGCTGTGTGCTAATGCAGCAAGGAAGGGTAGTGGCGTATGCTTCTCGCCAATTGAAGGAGCATGAGCGTAACTATCCGACTCATGATTTGGAACTTGCGGCAGTGGTTCATGTACTAAAGATCTGGAGGCACTATCTTTATGGTGTCAGATTTGAGGTGTTCACTGACCATAAGATCTTGAAGTATCTCTTCTCCAAGAAGGAACTAAACCTACGGCAGAGGAGATGGATTGAGTTCCTCAAGGACTATGACTTCGATCTTCAATATCATCCGGGCAAGGCGAATGTAGTAGCGGATGCTCTTAGCAGGAGGTCTTCACTCCAGCAGGATTGGAAGATGTTGGAGGATGCGGCATGTGCGATGGCTGAGTTAGAGCCCTTATGTCAGGCTTTTGTGGCTCAGTTGTCCCTTAGGTCTTCGGTGTTGGACGAGGTGATCGAGCAACAGAAAGCCGACCCTAGACTCCAAGAGTTAGTGGGCAAGGTAGGCATTGCTCGTGATGAGGATGGTGATTAGATTCCACCACCGAGTGTGTTCCTGACATGGTAGATGTCCGTGAGCATGTTTTAGAAGAAGCTCATAGGTCGAGATTCTCTATTCATTCGGGTAACACCAAGATGTACCAGGATTTGAAGAGGTCTTTTGGTGGTCTGGCATGAAGAGGATGTAGCGGATTATGTATCTAGGTGTTTAGTGTGCAGCAAGTAAAGGCCGAGTGGCAGCGACCATCTGGTCTTATGCAGAAGATGGAGATCCCAGTATGGAAGTGGGAAGCTGTCACTATGGATTTTGTTTCGGGTTGCCTCGATCTAGACGGGTAATGACTTGATTTGGGTAGTCGTTGATAGATTCTCGAAGACTGCACATTTCTTGCCTATGAAGAAGAAGCAGTCGGTAGAGAGCTTGGCTAGATTGTATGTCAGTAGCATTATTAGATTGCATGGTGTGCCGAAGTCGATCATTTCGGATCGAGATCCGAGATTTACTTCGAGGTTGTGGAAGGGTCTTTAGGATGCTTTAGGTTCGGAGCTGAAGCTTAGTTCGGCGTTTCATCCCCAGACAGATGGACAGTCTGAGAGAACTATCCAGACACTCGAGGATATGTTGAGGGCGTGTGTGCTGGATTGGAAGGATGATTGGGAGCGCCATTTACCTCTAGTGGAGTTCGCATATAACAACAGTTTCCATGCGAGCATTGGTATGGCTCCATTTTAGGCATTGTATGGAAGGCCTTGCAGATCCCCTTTATGTTGGGAGGAGACTGGCGATAGGCAGTTGATCGGTCCGGAGTTAGTTCAGGAGACTTCGGATAAGATTCAGCTTATCAGGAAGAGGCTTGTTGCGGCACAGGATAGGCAGAAGAGCTACGCCGACAACAGGAGGAAGGATTTGGAGTTCAAGTGGGTGAGCATGTCTTTTTGAAGATTTCACCTACTCGAGGTGTTGTCAGGTTTGGCAGGCATAGCAAATTAAGCCCAGATTCATTGGCCCGTATAGATTCTCAGAACATTGGGCAGTGTGGCTTACGAGCTAGCTTTGCCCCAGCTTTAGCTAGTGTTCATCCCATTTTCCACGTATCTATGCTCAGGAAGTATGTTCGAGATCCGTCTCATGTTATTAGTCACGAGCCAGTGGAGATCCAGCCAGATCTGTCGTATGAGGAGCAACTAGTGGCTATTCTGGACCGGAAGGTTCAGCATCTCTGGAACAAGAGGATTACATCGGTAAAAGTTTTATGGCGGAATTCTCGCGAGAGGAGGCTACTTGAGAGCTTGAGGATGCGATGAGGAAGAAGTACCCTCATTTGTTCGAGTAGTGTTGTTTAAACTTCGAGGATGAAGTTTTCTTAAGGGGGAGAGGGTGTAAGGCCCTCGAACTTTGTCCTTTTATTTTGTTGTATGTGTGGATTCGTACTTGTGTGTAAATATCATGTATGCATATGTAGATATCTACGTACTTATTAGCTAGGTGTACTTATGCATGCATGTGTATGGTAATTGTAAATAGTGTTCGATTGCATGGTGTAGTAGTGTGTATATTATGCTACACATATTGCATGCATATACATAGTGTACATATGGTTTTTCTGCATGGTTTAAGCTCTGGCCGAACAGCAAATTGGCGTCAACAAGGATGGACGTCCATGATGAGTAAATGTCCATGTCGATGGACGTCAACACTAAAGTAGATGGCCATTTAGGTGGACGTCTACTTCTCTGATTTTCTGTGCGCAGTAGACCCCGAAATCCCGGGTTTGCCTTGCTCACCGATTGGGGAGATGTCCCCAACGACTACCCATCCTTCCCATCATCTGTGCTCGAGATCCCAAGGCCAAGGCTTATAAAATAGCACTCCTTGTGACCTAAAATAGCTCTCTTGGTTCTTTGCAAAAGGGAAACCCTAGCTGTGAGAACAAGAGAGAAAACCTGAACTTTGAAGGCTTGGATCCGGAGAATTGGAGCATCTTCCGGCGATCTACTTCGACAAGAAGGGACCCTTGTCATCAGACTACACATCCTCGGCTCTGGTGTGCTGCGAGGATCATCACAGAAGCCGGAGTGGAGGTGTTTTGGAGGCTTCTTGGCACTGCCCAAGGAGAGCTTCAACAGCCATTTTGATTCCTTTGGAGGTTTTTCTAAAGGCAAGTAACTATCCCCGTCGTCTATGTGTATGTCTAGTAGGTCTTAGGCATTTTTATGGATTTATTTCGTGTCCTGGAACCCCTACATTCACAATCTTTGGAGTTCGGTCTGTGTTTTGCACAGACAGGAACTTAACGGCATGATATCTTGCCGTTAAGATCTTGAGTTGGCGGAGACGATGCTGCCGTTAGTCTCCTGAACGTCCAGACTTTGCCATTTAGTTCTTCAGGACAGAACAGTGAGCTGTTCTTCCTTCTATATGACTATTTTCCGGATTTTCTTCTCATGAGGATATATTGTAAACATTATATGTTATGTAATATAGATAATGGAATGTGTTGTGAGATTTTTATGTATTTCTGCAATTAGTATAAATTGTTAGGTTTATGTGAAATGCATGTTAGATGAGACCTTGAATGTGGCAGACTTCTATTCATATGATCCCTGCGAAATTTCAGTGCCATAAAATTGTTGAGTGATGTACATGTATGTCAGACCTGGTTCTGAAAATTTGGGAATTTTCCCATGACCATGCTATTTGTTATAATTTCTGTATGGAAAATAGGGAGCATGTGTAGGATGTTTTAAATTTTCAGTAAATTGTATGATGCTTGGTAAATTCGTGGAAAATTTATGTGATAATATGAATGTTAGGTGCAGGTTAGCGAACTATTAAATCCGACCTTGACACTATGCTTCTATGATAAACTTCTTTATGAATGGCATGTGAATGAGTATTTTAATTTCTGTAAAATCAATGTAGCTCAGAAAATATGAGAATGTGTATGTGTGATCTGAAACCTGCAACACATGTGGGTAAAATTTCGTGTGATTTGGGCAATAGTAGATGACATTGTAAATTTCATGTAAAAGTGAGTGATTAACATGTTTATTATGGTTATGAATTGTTAAAGTTTCCAACATGATTAGTGTAGATTCCTGAGTGTTTAAACTCTGTTAACATAGCATCATGTTAGGGAAAAACTGAATCATATGCCAAATGGTGAAATGTAAGTATGTGTCCAATTGTGTGAGAACTATGTGTATATAAATCAGAAAAAAACTGTAAAATGTGCCGTGTGTGACACTGTTTCCATAGAGGGCTGTGGAACCGTACCGTGAAAAAGTCCCCACGGGATAGTTCAATGTGTTTATAATCCTATGGGCATTAGGATGAAATCCTGGAGGTGGACAAGTACCACTGGTTAGGGTGAAGAACTTCTCCCGGTCTGCGCAGTACTAAGAGCCGTCACTGTGTTGCCTAGGTGGCGTCTATGTGTTATGTGTTATGTGAATGTGTCCTTCTAGTGGTTGGTGGACTATGTGTCACGGCATCTAAATGTGAAAATGTGAATGTGTATATGTGCAAATTGTGTAGTGTGAACATGTGTATATGTGAAATGTGTAAAAGTAAACAATGTGAATGTGTAAATGTGTAAACATGTGAACCCCATGTGTTAGAATGTGAATTGTGATTTATGATATGAAAATGTTAGATTCATGTCAAAACAGCAACCTAATATGTTTATAACAATGTTTTACATGTACAAAATATGTAGAATCCATGTTAGGAGCATTTCCTTTTATGTGTGTGAAAATCCCATGCTAAATTGCTATCATGTTGTAGCTTAAATTGTGATGTAGCTCTCATGTGGATAGATAAGTAGAAAGCATGTGGTAGGTATTTTATTTTGGATGACAAAACCACGTATCATGTGTTGTGAATTATGTAGAAATATCTTGACAGGTTGTTTCTTATCATTGTTTCAACCATGCTATATGTTTTGATGTAATGAAATTGAATGTAGGACTTATTTGTGATGTATGCATGTATGATGTGAATGGAGTTTACTTGCTGAGTCTTTTAGACTTATTCCTTGCTTCGGTGTATAGGTTTAGCAGGTGACCCCACTTCTTTGGAGGATACCGCGGAGAGCGACTCCGAGCGAGGAGAGTAGCTTTGTGGAGTCACCATAATTGTACTAGCTTTTATAGTATGTAATTGAAACTTATGTATTTGGAACTTATGTAATTGTGGACAAACAATGAAATTTGAAATTTGTAGTTCATTTTGTGGACTGTAAATCTTAAAGTTGCTATATTGATCATGTATGTTTTAATGTGGATGATGAAATGAAAGACTGTGGTTCTTTTCTTTCCGCTACTCTGTACTTATATTGTGTGTACATCACAACATATGTGTTAGTGCTTGGGTAAATGTCCCATCTGACGGGACTCACTATACCGACGTGGATTGGTATAATCGTACTTGTATAAGGAGGGTCGTCGCACCCAGTGCTCGTGATAGTACCGTGTGTTGTGCCGTGTCACATGATCGTGATCTTCGTGGGTAGTTTCACGAGTTTGCTCGGTGTTGGGAGGTGTTGGGCTTTTCAGTCTATCCCCATGTAATTTTAATTAATTACATTTATTATATATATATATATTTAATGATTAACAAAACCAAACAAGAGTTTATCAATTATATCTAATGAATATTTCATAAGTCTTAAGTACAGAAAAATATCAAAGTCAAACAAGCCAACAAAAGGTATGCATTACTTCTCTGAAGCTTTAATCTTTCCAACATGATATTCTCTAAGTCCATATCTATTTCTGTTGAAGATCATAATGATTTCCTTATAAGACTGAAAAGTCATGTTGTTTCAAACAAGTCGATGCCATAACGATTATGTAAGTTATCGCAACGATTCTATAAGTTATCATAACGATTTCTTTAGTACTCGCAACGACTTGCTTGTTGTAACGATTTCATAAGTTACGGTAACGATTTCTTTAGAACTTGTAACGACTTGCTCGCCACAACGATTTCATACGTTATCGTAATGATTTCTTTAGAACTCGCAACGACTTGCTTGTTGTAACGATTTCATAAGTTACCATAACGATTTCTTTAGAACTCACAACGACTTGCTTGTTGTAACGATTTCTTTAGAACTTGTAACGACTTGCTCACAACGATTTCATAAGTTACCGTAACGATTTCTTTAGAACTCGCAACGACTTGCTTGTTGTAACGATTTCATAAGTTACCATAACGATTTCTTTAGAACTCACAACGACTTGCCTGTCATAACGATTTCATAAGTCACCATAACGATTTATTTAAGAACTCGCAATGACTTGCTCGCTCGTAACGATTTACTTTGCACAAAGATTTCTTTAAGCGTTCACAACGATTTGGTTTGCGCAACAATTTCTTTAGAGCTCATAACGACTTGATAAGCGTTCATAACGATTTGCTCTCTATAATGACTTGTTAGTATTCATAACGATTTCATAAGTCATATAGACAACGACTTTACAGTTTATATCAACTTGATTTTTATGTATCTCTTGAAGCATTGACTAGTCAAAGTCACACATATATCTATCTGTCATCTGCATTTATGAGATCTGAATCTCTGCATGCATGCAGACAATATCATCCTTTATCGTGCTTACTCTGATTACGTCTTTTAGACTTAAGCTATTTGGCATTACTATTTTCATGTCGATTGCTACTGACGTTGACTGTCTTCAGAGACAACTTAGCTGTCTTCTATTTGAGATTGATATTTGTGCAGACCTCTGATCTAGCTTCATGGTACAACGTTAAACAAAATAGAAGCCAAAGGATATTTCTGAAGATCTCATCTCTTTGCATGCTCAAGAGATCAAAAGGCTGTTGACTGGAAGCTTCCAAGAATCCAGGTGTCATTCAGTCTAACGACTACTCAAAAGAGAGACAACAGACACTTCAACGTCTAGATTTCAAATTGAAGATATAAATACGAGTCAGAAGAATAGACGAAATAGATCGCGTATTCAAGCATTCAAATTCTTCTGAAGAAGTCCAGAGCCAAGAACCTCATTCCACTAGTTTTTGCTCTTTGCTCTCCACTAGTTTGTGAAAATTGAGAGAGCCCGTGTATTGTAGTGTGCCTGTTTAGATCTTTGCTCTCAGTTCTAGTTGCTTCAGATCCTTGCTTGTCAAAAGCTTGATCTAGGGGCTTGAATTTCATTCATTCTCTTTGTGTTGTTCCCTCAGTTGTGAAGGAAGACCTGGTGGTATCCAGGGTGTTGTTCCCTTCGGTTGTGAAGGAAGACCTGGTGGTATCCAGGGTGTTGTTCCCTTAGGTTGTGAAGGAAGACTTGGTAGGGTATCCAGGGTGTTGTTGTTCCCTTCGGTTGTGAAGGAAGACCTGGTAGGGTATCCAGGGTGTTGCTATTCCCTTCGGGTGTGAAGGAAGACCAGCTGAGCTGGGTGCTATAGCGTCCTTAGGGGGACTGTACCCTAATTAGTGAAATCCTGAGTTTTTGCTCAGGGACTGGACGTAGGACTCCTAAGGAAAGGAGGTCCGAACCAGGATAAACCTTGTGTTGTGTGATTGTCTTCCTTGTGTGTTTGATATTTAAACTAACAGTCACTAACCTACTTCGAAGAACGTTTGTGTGAATTTTTTAGTTACAGGTATCTTCAAGATTAATTTTTAAAGACCCATTCACCCCCCCTCTGGGCTCGTCAACTGGGCAACAAGTGGTATCAGAGCGAGTCTCTTCGACAAAGAAAAGGATCCAACGATCTGAAGAGTAAAGATCCATGGCAGCCCAAGGTAACTTTGAAGGTCAGTCTGTCAACCGACCCCCTCTCTTCGATGGTGAAGATTATCCTTACTAGAAGACCAAATGGAATACTTTCTACAAGGCCACGACTATCAAATTTGGTCCATAGTGGAAGAAGGTGATCTGGTAGTCACAAATGAGAAAGCACAATGGACAGATGATGACAGAAAGAAGATCTCCTGAATTGCAAAGCAAAGAGCATCCTATGCTGTGCTCTAAGTAAGAAGGAATTCAACAGAGTTTCAGCCTGCAAATCCTCAATGGAAATGTGGGAAAAGCTCAGGATCACATATGAAGGCACAGACAAGGTAAAGGAGACAAGAATCGACATTCTTGTCACTCAGTATGAGAGATTTCAGATGCAGTCAGGTGAATCCATAACTCAAATGTTTCAGTCGGTTCACTGACATCACAAATGGACTAGCCAGTCTGGGGAAAACCTATGAGATTGGAGACATGGTGAGGAAAATACTTAGATCTTTACCGTCCTCATGGACCCCAAAGGTCACAGCAATAGAAGAAGCTAATGACCTGAAGAGAATGTCTGTAGAAAAGCTCATTGGGTCCCTCATGGCCCATGAGATCAACATGGAAAGGCTAGGAGAGTCCTCTAGCAGAAAGAAGCACTCCAACGCCTTAAAAGCTGAAGAAGATTCACCAGAAGCAAGTTCAGCTGAAAGTGAAAGTGATGCACACAGCGAGAATGAGAAGCAATGCTGTCTAGAAAATTGCAGTGAATTTTGGCTAAAAAGAAGAAATTCCAATCTAGTAGAAGGCACTTCGAAAGGAACAAGGACTTCAAGAAGCCAGATGGAAAGGAATGAAGAAAGGAGAACCCATCTGTTATGAATGTAAGAAGCCAGGACACATTAAAGCTGAGTGTCCAAAATTTAAGAAGCCAGAGTTCAGAAAGAAAGACAGCTCCAAGAAGTTTAGAAAGTACAAAAAGAAAGTGATGATAGCAGCATGGGAAAATAGTAGCGACTCAGACAGTGAGTCAAGCTCCTGCAGTGATGAAAAAAGCCAACTTGGCCTTCATGGCAAATACTGAAGATAAGGTAACTTCTGACTCCTCTTTTGATTCATGTAATGATTCAGACTCCGATAGTTTAGAAGAGGCTTTCAACGAACTATATGAAAAATATAAAGAGGTAACCAAATTATTAAAATAAGCAAGAAACATAGTCTGTATAGAAAATACAAACTCAGATCTAAAATCAGAAAATGAACAATTAGAAAGTCAAATAACTGAACTTAAAAGAAGAAATGAACTGTTATGTGAAGACCTAAAAGCTAAGAAACAAATAACTAAATTAGAGAAACAAGTAAGTTCAGATGAACTGAAAACTGAAATCAAAACACTAACAGAAGAAAATATACAGTTATCTAGCACATTAGAAAAATTCACTAATGGTAAAAACTCCCTCATATTAAAAGGTGCTAGAAGATCAGGTATGAAAAAAATGGATTAGGATATACACCCCCAGATAATGAAGAAACCATAATTTATCCTAAACATATCCATCACCAAAATTTGTACCTGAACAAGATACAACATACAAAGCTGATTTCAGATATATAGAAAAAGTAACCAAATTATCTTGCTGTAGTCACTGCAACAAGTTAGGACATATCATAACGACATGCCCAACAAGACATAAGAAATGGATAATAAAGGCAAAATAAATGATACTAACCCATCAGGACCCAAAAGAATTTGGGTACCTAAAACTTGATGTTTTTATTTCAGGACATCTCTCGAGCATCCAAATGGTATTTGGATAGCGGGTGCTCAAGGCACATGTCAGGAAACCAAAGCTATTCTCTCATCTCCAAGCTGAAGAAGGAACATTCACTTATGGAGATAATGGGAAAGGAACAGTGATAGGCAGTGGCTCTGTGAATAAAAAAGGAAAAACAGTCATAGAAGATGTATTATTGGTCAAGGGATTGAAGCACAATCTCATTAGCATCAGCCAGCTGTGTGACAGAGGCCATCAGATCAAGTTTCAAGAGTCAAAGTGCAGCATACTGAAGGATGGAGCAGTCATCTTTGAAGCAAATAGAGAAAAGAATTGTATGTGCTCTATCTTGAAGAACTCAAGGTTCAGAATATTTGTCTGGCAGCAAATAAAGATAAATCTACTGAATTATGCACACAGACGACTAGGACATTGCAGCATAGATGGCATGAGAAAATGCTGAAGAAGAATCTTGTGGAAGGTCTGCCTAAGGTTAGTACAAAATTGGATGGTGTATGTAAACCTTGTGCTAAGGGAAAGCACACCAAAGGCTCCTTCAAGTCAAAGACGGTGGTGACCACCGCAAAACCCTTAGAGCTCCTTCATATAGATCTATTTGGGCCAATGAGGACTACCAGTCTTGGAGGAAAGAATTTTGGATTTGTCATAGTGATGACTACTCAAGATTCACATGGGTATCATTCCTAGAGCATAAAGATGACACTTTTGAAAACTTCGTCAGCTTCAGTAAGAAAGTTCAGAAAGATCAGAAGTTCAGCATTGTGTCTATCAGATCAGATCATGGTGGTGAATTTCAGAATGAAAAGTTTGCTAGATTCTGTGATGATCAGGGAATTGAGCATAATTTCTCAGCACCAGAACACCACAGCAAAATGATATCGCTGAAAGAAAGAATAGAACTTATTAGATATGGCAAGAACTATGCTCTCAGAATATGCTCTGCCAAGATACTTCTGGGCTGAAGCAGTCAACACAGCAAGCTACATTATCACCGAGTAATGATCAGGCCAATCCTGAAGAAGACTGCATATGAACTGTTCAAGGGAAGAAGCTTAAGATCAGCCACTTCAGGACTTTTGGATGTCCTTGCTTCATTCACAACAATGGAAAAAGGGACATTGGTAAGTTGGATGCCAAATCAGATGAAGGCATCTTTATGGGGTACACCTCTAAACCCAAAGGCTATAGAGTATTTAACAAACGTACTTTAATGATTGAACAGTCTGTACATATTATTTTTGATGAAACTAACCCTCCTTGAGAAAGGAAGTAGATAGCGATAATGAGGAAACAGATGAACTTTCCGAGAAACTAAAAGACTCGTCAATTGAGGACAAGGATGATCCACCTCTGGAAGACCTTCAACAAGAAGAACTTACTCATGAAAATCTTCCAAAGGAGTGGAGATACAAGAAAGATCACCCACTTGAGAATATTATTGGTGATCCATCCATAGGGGTAAGAACAAGAGGTAATGTTATTCCTTGTGATTACCTAGCTTTTGTTTCTCAAATAGAGCCTAGGACAGTCAATGAAGCTCTTTCTGATGAATCTTGGATAGTAGCCATGCAAGATGAATTAAATCAATTCAAGAAAACCAGTATGGTCACTTGTTCCTAGAACATCAGACCATCCAGTCATTGACACCAAATGGGTGTTCAGAAATAAACTGGATGAAACTGGTGCAATCTTAAGAAACAAGGCCTGATGGTAGCTCAAGGCTATTCTCAAGAGGAAGACATAGATTTCGATGAAACCTATGCACCTGTAGCTAGACTTGAGGCCATTAGAATATTACTTGCATATGCATCTGCTTTGAATTTAACATTATTTCAAATGGATGTAAATCCGTCTTTTTAAATGGTTTTTATAAAAGAGGGAGTTTATGTGGAACAACCCCCGGGTTTTGATGACACAGAATTTCCTAATCATGTTTTCAAACTTCACAAGGCATTATATGGTTTAAAGCAAGCACCTAGAGCCTGGTATGAAAGGCTTAGTTCTTTTCTTTTAAACCATGGTTTCAGTAGAGGTCAAGTAGATAGTACTCTTTTCATAAAGTCAAAGGTCAAACACATTCTACTAGTCCAATTTATGTAGATGATATTATCTTCGGGTCTACTGATGAATCCCTTTGCAAGTATTTTGAAAAGTTGATGCAGGGAGAATTTGAAATGAGCATGATGGGAGAACTTATTTACTTCATTGGACTACAAATCAAACAAGGAAAGGAAGGAACTCACATCTGTCAAGCAAAGTACATGAAAGAACTCTTAAAGAATTTGGATTCGAAAATACCAAGCCACTGTCAACACCAATGAGTACATCAACAAGATGGACAGTGACAAAGATGGTAAGAAAGTAGATCAAAAGATCTACAGAGGTATGATAGGTTCACTCCTTTATTTAATAGCTAGTAGACCTGATATTTTATTCAGTGTATGCATGTGTGCTAGGTATCAAGCAGATCCTAAAGAATCACATTTAATTTCTATGAAAAGAATATTTAGATATTTAGCAAGATCTCATGACTTAGGTCTATGGTATCCAAAACATTGTGAAATTAACTTAGTAGGTTACTCTGATACTGACTATGCTGGATGCAAATTAGATAGAAAAAGCACCAGTGGTGTTGTCAATTTCTTGCAGATGTTTAATATCATGGTCTTCAAAGAAACAAAATTCAGTAGCACTATCTACTGCTGAAGCTGAGTACGTAGCTGCTGAAAATTGCTGTACACAACTCTTATGGATAAAGCAACAACTTGAAGATTTCAGATTAAACATCAAATCCATCCCACTGTTGTGCGACAACACTAGTACCATAAATCTCACCAAGAATCCAGTTCAACATTCAAGGACCAAGCATATTGAGGTTAGATATCATTTTATTCGTGATCATGCAGCAATGGTAATATTGAAATATCTTTTATTGATACAAATGGTCAGTTAGCAGACATTTTCACAAAAGCCTTACCCGAGGAGAGATTCACATCTCTTAGAAGGGAATTAGGCATGTGCAATTTGTGAAAAAGTTTTGTTTACAACTGGCACATTAAATTTCAGAATTAAGCAATTTTTCCCCATGGCTTTAAGCAAAAGAAATTCAATTATCCTTTGTAACCGCTCTCTCATTGAAGTTAGTTTGAATAGTCAAACTCTTTCGTCTTCTTCTACAGCCTTTTGGCGCCTCACTTTCCACAACGCATTAATTTATTCATAAAATCAATGACAGAACGATTCGTATCTCATCGTCTACCTTTTCCCCTTTTCATCCTGTCGCATGAGCCGATGCCGTAACAACTCATATCTCAACCCTCTGCAAATTTGAACTTTTCCTCCTCCTTCCCGCAAAATTTCTTGAGGATTCCTTCTCTTCTCCTTCTGTTTCAACCCTCCAGAGACTTTCCCACCTGAATCCATGGCCGCACCAGTCATCGCCGGCAGTTTGGGTGGCTACAGCGTCAAGTTTCTCACTCCTGAGCAGAAGGGGAGGTTTACCTTTGTGAAGACGAAGCTCTGTGGCAATAAAGAAGTCGATGTGCTAATCTGAGGAAAAATGGAATGAGCAGCGTGGCAGACTTGATCAATCAGATGGTGGAGGGAGTTACCACCTTTTCGGAGGTCAGTTATCCAGACCTGTAAAAGCTTTCTTCGTGTGTATGAGAACAGAGGAAGATGGGTCTCTAGTTCTTCAATAAAGGGAACCTTGATTAGAATAGACCCTGAGTTGCTGAAGATATTTTTGATGTGAAGACTTCCAGGTTTAGTGGGGTTCACACTGTGGACGCCCAAGTGAATGGTTTGGGAATTGTAGGGCCGGCTTCAAGCTAAGGGACAACAAGCTTGATATAAATCAACTATCTGCTTTCAACCGCTTCCTTCAATTTTATTGTCTGTCAAATCTTAGTTCCCAGAAGTGCAACATTTTCTTCTTGCACAAAGGCCGACTCTGACATGATGTACTGGGCCATTCAAAATAAGGAGATAAATATGGCCGCAGTGATGATGGAAGAATGAAATTTGCCAGAGATCAGATTTGGACACTAAGAGTAAGTTAAATGTGTCCCTGCCATATGCCCACCTACTTACCAAGATCTTCAAACCCTTCGTGTGTGATCTTTCTGGGGCAGTTGTAGAGAAAATGGGCCAAGTAATCAGGTCCAGGAACCTAAAGAAGAGTGGCTTCTCTGTGGAAAATGGTGGCTGGTTCAAGCTTCAGTTGCTGAAGACGAAGCCATCATCAACGACACCTCAGTTGTTCATCAGGAGATGGGATCAGCGGATATGATTCCAGAATTGCCAGTTGTAATACCCCATATAAGAATATGTTAAATGGACTAAATCAGCAGACTACCAACAACCCGGATTAGTCATTTTCAGAGCTCGAGATGGAAAAGAACTCTGAAGTTAAGCGTGCTCAGTTGGGAGTAGTCCCAGGATGGGTGACCTTCCTGGGAAGTCTACCAACTGGCACGGTTGTTGGGCCAGTTTGCTGGTGGTCGTCACAAATGGTATCAGAGACTTACCCACTGGAAGTGCAGAACTAAGTGCCACACAGGACAAAGTGCTACGTTATGGGAGCCACCTCTTGAAGCCATAATGGCGCAAAGTGCTACATAGTGGGAGCCACCTCTTGAACCTGTGGGGGCCACTCTAGAATCCTGCCTGCCTGGGGTTTGATGTGTGCTATGTGTGAGCAGCGACGAGGACGTCGCTTATATAAGAGGGGTAGATTGTAATAACCCATATAAGATATGTTAAATGGACTAAATCAGCAGACTACCAACAACCCGGATTAGTCATTTTCAGAGCTCGAGATGGAAAAGAACTTTGAAGTTAAGCGTGCTCAGTTGGAGTAGCCCAGGAGGGTGACCTTCCTGGGAAGTCTACCAACTGGCACGGTGTGGGGCCAGTTGCTGGTTGGGTCGTCACACCAGTGGAGTCAGTTTCAGCTCCAGCGTTGGGGCAGCAGAATCATTGCCCCTCTATAGAGAAGTTCAGCCTAAAATTGCAGTAGAAGAAGAAGAGTATCAGTAGCAGATTCAGAATTTCCAGAAGAATTAGCTCTAAACGTTGCAAAGAAGATAATTGAGGATATTCTCCCAGAGGACATTATTCCAGTTGAGGACCCACTACCCTCAACTGTCGTTGCATCTATTCTTTTAGACATTATTGATTCGATTCCTTTCACCTCTAGTGCTCCAGAAACTAGTGGCAGAGTTGCTGAAGAGGCTGTGGCATAAGGCCACATTGATGAACCAATGGAAGATGTTCCAGTAGAGCTAGAGCACCCAGCTGCTCAGGGTGACTCTGTGATGGCGGATGCTCCCATTAGGGGGAGCAAGTACCAAATGATGAAGATGCTCCTATTGAGGGGGAGCTATCAAAAGAAGGATCAGTAGAAGCAACTCCAGTTGTTGATGTCAGGAGGAAAGGCATAGAGATTCTCCAAACTTGTATGATAGAGAAGGGGAGACTGCAAGCTCTTCGAGCTCAGATGATGATCAACCTCCTCCAGCAAAAGAAGGCAAGAAGAAAGGAAAAGAAGTTGCCTCTGAAGTTCCTCTCCTGGTTGATACACCTTTTGAGAGGTAGGTCAAACAAAAAATTGTTATAAATTTGAAGCCAGTGATTGAAAGGCTAAATGTGCAAGGTGAGCTGTTATGTACTCTCTAGTCAGATGTGAATCTATTTTTCTGAGCCAAGCTTCAGCCAACAAAGAGTTAGGTCAAATCAGAAATGCTATGAAATAGTTTAATAAGGAGATGAGTAGGATGAAAGGCATGCTCTCGGATATATCAGGCAGTTGGAGTTCAAGCTCCTCCTCCTCCAGAAGCTCAGGAGCCGGAGAAAATGTGTCTGGGCCATCAGGGCCAGCACCAGAAGCAGCAGTAGCACCAGAAGAGGTAGGGCCAACAGGGCCAGCTGATCAGGTTGAAGGGCCTCCAGGGCCATCTGAGCAAGGTCAGGGCCATCAAGCCATTGGAGAGTGAGTCTGTGTAGATAGAGGCAGAAGAGTTCTTGGCACCCAAGCCCCCAGCTCCCTCTTCTCCTTCTCACACACCTATTCCCCAACTCCACCCTCAGCTCCTACAGCACCTCCTGCTCCTCAAACATTCAAGAAGCCTCAATCTAGACCAATTTCTTCTCCTACACCATTTCAGTCCACGTCATCTCCTGTCTCCTCTACTTCCATTCCTTCTCCTTCTCCTATACATGAGGCCCCTCCAGCTCCACAGCTGGAGCATCCTCCTCCTCCTCTGGTCCCCCCTGGACCAGTTGATGACCTCCCTACTCCTTCCCACTCTTTTCTTCATCCTACTCCTCCACCTCTTTCATCACTATCATACCTGAAAGAGCCCAACTTAACTCTCCCTTTATGGAACAAATAAAGGATGAGTTTGAGGAAGGGATCCTCATGTCTGTGCTGAAGGTTGGGGAGCACATTCACAGGGCAGACCCTTCCAGTCTGCCCCCAAGAAGAGGAAACTCACTTCTACTTCCTCCCTTCCTCTGAACCCAAATACCCACCTTTATGATTTTCTCGTACAGGAACAACAAACATAACCCACTGTATAGGGAATACCTTTCCAAAGTTGTTTTTGCAACCATCATTCCTTCTCTTTCTTGATCTCACAGATCATTTGAACACCATTCTACCCTACACTTCTCTTTCGAAATCCGAAAAATCCAAAATCTTCTCTCTTGCCATTCCAAACTGAAGAGCAGTGGGGCAAAGGTCACAAGGATCTCCTAAAAAAATTCATTCTTGCCAAATCTGCTTGATTCCCTCCAAGGGACCACTCCCTGACCATATCAGAGTGGTTCAGGATATATCATAGGGAACTTTGGGCACCCTTCGTTCAAAAGGAATCAAAATGATCAGGCATTTCATGCTATTCAACAACCACAGATATATTCATAGACTTCCAGAGGTTCAACTCAGTCAGTTCAAAAGGGCCATTTCAGCTCTGACTCCGGATATCTCTCAAACTTCAATGTTCAGGTAGATTTTGCTACCCTTCAAGTGCCTGAGAAATAGCCCTTCCTCAAATTCACTTTTTAGTCATGGAGTTCTCTGTAGGATCCATCATCTTTGAACATTTTTTCAGAGTAATGGGCAGAATCAAAGTACAGAAAGGCTGCCTGGTTGCTTTTCCTAGATTCCTATTTAGGGAATATCACCAGGGGCATGTAAGTGTTGAAGTTCTAGCCCCTATTCTGTCTGAATGTGAAAGGCTGACATCTTCTGAATGGTCCAGTTCTACCCCCTGTCAGCTCAGCAGCTGTTTGAAATCAATGAAGCTCAGGCCAGGGAAGGCAAACCAGCCATTTCTCCAGCTACTTTCCTAGATATGAACTCCATTCATCTTGTTGATGACCCCTTCAAGGTCTGGGAGGAAGATACAAAGTGTATGTGGCTATGCACAAGGCTCTCAGAGATAACCACAATCACTATCATGTGACCATGGACCAATTCCTCACCTGTGCCAGCTTTGGGACTCGTCAATTCTCAAGATGAACATGGAAAGAATGCATATGCTGATCTTCTCTATCAGCACCTAGATCTTCATCTCAAAAGGATGGCTTCCACCATGGGACCATCCTACTTTGTATCCTTTGGAGTCTTCAAAACTCATTTTGAAGAGCAGGAAGCACAGGCATGGGAAACCATCTCCCATTTTGCCTCTCTTCTGTCTCCTGCCTTCTATTTACCAGTACCCCACAGAGTTAATGAAATGACCTTCTTTGTGTACTCCTACTCTCTTTCTCTCTTCTTTCTTTGTCGAAGATTGTCTTTTTGCTCAATGACAAAAAGGGGAGAAAATTAGCATGTCTGAAATACAATTTTTTTTTAGAAAAGAAAATTAGCATGTCATACCTTCAGACTGATTTCAGATTTTTTCATCCTGCTTATTGTTCAGTTTTGTCATCACCAAAAATGGGGAGATTGATGATCAGTCTGTCCCCATGTAATTTTAATTAATTACATTTATATATATTTGTTTTGATGATTAACAAAACCAAACAAGAGTTTATCAATTATATCTAATGAATATTTCATAAGTCTTAAGTACAGGAAAAATACCAAGGTCAAACAAGCCAACAAAGGTATGCATTACTTCTCTGAAGCTTTAATCTTTTCAACATGATATTTCTCTAAGTCCATATCGATTTCTGTTGAAGATCATAACGATTTCCTTATAAGACTGAAAAATCATGTGTTTCAAACAAGTCGATGCCATAACGATTCTGTAAGTTATCGCAACGATTCAATAAGTTATTATAACGATTTCTTTAGAACTCGCAACGACTTGCTTGTTGTAACGATTTCATAAGTTACCGTAACGATTTCTTTAGAACTTGTAATGACTTGCTCGCCGCAACGATTTCATAAGTTACTGTAACGATTTCTTTAGAACTCGCAACGACTTGCTTGTTGTAACGATTTCATAAGTTACCATAACGATTTCTTTAGAACTCACAACCACTTTCTTGTTGTAACGATTTCATAAGTTACCGTAACGATTTCTTTAGAACTTGTAACGACTTGCTCACCGCAACGATTCATAAGTTACCATAACGATTTCTTTAGAACTCGCAACGACTTGCTTGTTGTAACGATTTCATAAGTTACCATAACGATTTCTTTAGAACTCACAACGACTTGCCTGTCATAACGATTTCATAAGTCACCATAACGATTTAT
This sequence comes from Colocasia esculenta, assembly GCA_014218235.1. NCBI lineage: Eukaryota > Viridiplantae > Streptophyta > Magnoliopsida > Alismatales > Araceae > Colocasia > Colocasia esculenta. The sequence goes on along the minus strand of CM024754.1, from coordinate 101,123,707 downwards.
TTAAGAACTCGCAATGACTTGCTCGCTCGTAACGATTTGCTTTGCAAAAATATTCTTTAAGCGTTCACAACGATTTGCTTTGCGCAACGATTTCTTTAGAGCTCATAACGACTTGATAAGTGTTCATAATGATTTGCTCTTTATAATGACTTGTTAGTATTCATAATGATTTCATAAGTCATATAGACAACGACTTTACAGTTTATATCAACTTGATTTTTATCTTATCTCTTGAAGCATTGACTAGTCAAAGTCACGCATATATCTATCTGTCACTTTTGCATTTATGAGATCTGAACGTATCTCTGCATGCATGCAGACAATATCATCCTTATCGTGCTTACTCTGATTACGTCTTTTAGACTTAAGCTATTTGGTATTACTATTTTCATGTCTATTGCTACTGACGTTGACTGTCTTCAGAGACAGCTTAGCTGTCTGCTATTTCAGATTGACATTTGTGCAGACCTCTGATCTAGCTTCATGGTACAATGTTAAACAAAATAGAGGCCAAAGGATATTTCTGATGATCTCATCTCTTTGCGTGCTCAAGAGATCAAAAGGCTGTTGACTGGAAGCTTCCAAGACTCCAGGTGTTATTCAGTCTAACGACTACTCAAAAGAGAGACAACAGACACTTCATCGTCTAGATTTCAAATGAAGATATAAATACAAGTCAGAAGAATAGAAGAAATAGATCGCGTATTCAAGCATTCAAATTCTTCTGAAGAAGTCCAGAGCCAAGAACCTCATTCCACTTAGTTTTTGCTCTTTGCTCTCCACTAGTTTGTGAAAATCTTGAGAGAGCCCGTGTAGTTCTGAGAGTGTGTCTTGTTTAGATCTTTGCTCTCAGTTCTAGTTGCTTCAGATCCTTGCTTGTTAAAAGCTTGATCTAGGGGCTTGAATTTCATTCATTCTCTTTGTGTGTTCCCTTCAGTTGTGAAGGAAGACCTGGTGGTATTCAGCGTGTTGTCCCTTCGGTTGTGAAGGAAGACCTGGTGGTATCCAGGGTGTTGTTCCCTTAGGTTGTGAAGGAAGACCTGGTAGGTATCCAGGGTGTTGTTGTTCCCTTCGGTGTGAAGGAAGACCTGGTAGGGTATCCAGGGTGTTGCAATTCCCTTCGGGTGTGAAGGAAGACCAGCTGAGCTGGGGCTGTAGCATCCTTAGGGGGACTGTACCCTAGTTAGTGAAATCTTGAGTTGTTGCTCAGGGACTGGACGTAGGACTCCTAAGGAAAGGAGGTCCGAACCAAGATAAACCTTGTGTTGTGTGATTGTCTTCCTTGTGTGTTTGATATTTAAACAAACAGTCACTAACCTACTTCGGAGAACGTTTGTGTGAATTTTTTAGTTACAGGTATCTTCTAGATTAATTTTTAAAGACCCATTCACCCCCCCTCTGGGCTCGTCAACTGGGCAACATTTTTCGCCTCTGGGACACTTGTGCTAGCCCGAGTCTTGTGGTTGTACCGTTATTGCTGTGGGGTGGCTGCTTTGCTTTGCCTAGGTAGCCCTATCAGTGGTACACCAGGCCTTGGTTGTGGCCTTTGTCTTGGTTTTCCCTCTCGCTTTGGGAGAGAGTGTATTCGGTTGTGGTACCCTACTTCAGTCTGGGTCCCTCTAAGGTCGACGTGTTGTCCTCGACCTCTGTAGTTGTTTTGGTTCTTGTGTGGTTGTGTGTCTTTTGGTGGTTGGCATGTTGGTACCCACGCTGAGCTCCGTGTGCTCATGGTGGGTGTGTTTCCAACTCTTCGTTGGTCTGCGGTTGTGCGTGGTGTTGGTGAGTCTGGAAGCCGATGGCCGAGTCTCCTGCTGGTTCGTCGGTGGCAGTAAGGCTTATTGGCTTGCTAGTACTCGACCACGTGGTTTGTCGACATGGGAGGTGCCCGGTTTTGGCTTAATCTCAGACGTCTTTCATGTTCCCGTCGCGGTCTGCCACGTTATGGAGCATGTAGTTCCCAGTTTGGTGGCTCTGTGTGCGTTTGGTGTCCTTGTCGGACCACGAGGAAGGTCTGGGTGAGACCTAGTGGTGATAGAAGATGATGTTTTTGCATGTTGAGGTTTTTCCACTTGCGTTAGGTGTCCCTGTCAAACCACGAGGAAGGTCTCGGTGAGACCTAGTGGACGTCGTTCCATGTGTTGAGGATTCTTCGCGAGCATGATGTTGCTCTGGTTCTCGTCACTCGCATTGCTTCTCGGTTGGGCTGGTGATCGATGCTAGCTGTTGCTAGTAGCGTGAGGTTGTACCCTTGAGTGTTGTGCTTGACTCTTAGGTCTTTTCCTAGTTGTTGTCAGCAACTGTGTACTCTGTCAGGTTTCGCTGGCGAAAGAGTGGGTTGCTGACCAGCGTTTCTCGTGTTGCTGTTGGCAATTGCGTCCTCTGTCAAGCTTTACTGGCGACAGAGTGGGTTGCTGGTCGGTTGGCCCCAATGGCGGTCTATTGGTGGCTGCACCTGTGCGGTTCTCAGTTGGCATTTTTTTCTGCCGTTTAGGTCAGATTTGGCATTGCTCGGCATCTGTGGGGTTGTCGTTCCATTTGGACGCCCCATGTGTGGCTGGAGTAAGTTGTCGGTTTCTTGGCATGGTGCTCACCCGCGTTTGGAGCGTGTTATGAGCCGTTGGGTTTTGGTTGTGTGCTCCCCATGTGTTTGGAGCTCGTTGTTTAAGCCGTTGGTTTTCCGGCTTCATGTGCTTCGTGTATGTTTGGCAGTGCGGTTGTTGCCATGAGTAGGTCGTGGTGAGACTTAGTGGATTTTCGCACCTGCGCTTCATATGCTTCGCACGTGTTTGGCTATGCGATTGTTGCCTCGAGGAGGTCGTGTTGAGACTTAGTGGCTTTTTCATGTGGGTGTTGCGTCTGCTCCATGTGCTTCGTTTCGTTCCTTGGGATCTATTGGATGTGCCCCAAATTTCGATGATGAAATTATTTTAAGGGAGTAGAATGTAAGACCTGGCTTCCTGGCTTTCCGTTCGACGTCTTGGATGAATGGCCACTAATGCGTCGACGTGTTAGTGCCGGATCGTGGGTGTTCGATGCGATAGTCATCTTTGTCATGACGAGCTTGTGCGTCGCGTTCTTGTCGCATCTTGCTTCTCCGTCACATCTTCGTGTCGCCCTCGGTCAACGGGTCGCGACAGTGTTCCGTGCCTTTTGTCGTCTGACAGCTGTCAGGGTGGCAGGCTTGTCAGTACGACCTATCGCATTGTCATGGAGTCCCTGGGGGATGCGTTCTTGTCGCGGTGGGTTGACCCATCGCGTTAAGGTCCTTAACGCGACGCGTCGCCTCATTGCGACTTGGCTAGCGAAGGCTTAAGGCCATATCCGGCGACCCCTTCTCCCTTTTTCTCCTTCCCCTCTCTTCTCCTCCCCCTCCGGCGGTGCTCCTCCTCCCTCTCTCCCGTTTGTGCGTTTCATGTGAGGAGGAGAGCCGTGCTCATGTCCTTGGCATTGTGGAGCTTGTGTGGAGTGAGGAGGAGGTGGCCAATATGACGTGAAGGGCCTTATAGGTTCGTTTCTTATTGAAAGGTAGGGATTGCTTGAACTCTTCTCGATCCGGGTGGATTGAGAGCTTCTCGTGCTTTCTAGTTAGTTTAGATAGCTTCTCCATGCTCCCCTCCCCTGTGTGGTTGTGTGGCCTGTGGGCGGCCCTGGGATGGAGTATCCCGTGGGTCTGCCTCTCTACTGGTGTCACGACCGCAGTGTGCCCGGTCAGGAGTGACCTTATCGTGACGCATTTACCTGTCGCGATAAGGATAGCAGTCGCGACACGTTTTGCTGTCGCGACAGGGTTGTTGTCACAACGCTTTGCCCCGTCGCAACAGGGTTGCTATCGTGGTTCCCCTCCCCATCGCGACGGCCTAAGGGGTTGTGATAGTACCTGTGCTGCCTTGGGTGTTTCCGTGGTTCCGGTTGGTGTGTCACGTGTGCCCTAGGGATGGCTTGCCCTTCAGACCTTCTGGTGAGGAACGCGGCAGGTTGCCTCGCTGCATTCAGTGACCGAAGGTGACACCTTCGTGGTCGTGTCCTAGCGGCAGTGGTAGGAGGCTCGCGTCTGTCTAATAATCGATTGTTCGATGGCTAATCGATTACTAGAAGAGCGAGGTTTTCCATACTGTCTAGTGGTGTTATGATGTTCTAGCTTGTTCGTGCGTGCCTTGGTTGGCCGACGGCCATCTTGAGGGTCCGTGCGTGCCTTGGGCTTGCTGGGCTTATCATGGTTTACAATCTAGCGGTTCGGCATGGTTCTTGTTGTGCTTGCCCCGCCTATTCGCCCGATGCTTGACACTTGAGGGCTTGTCCCATTCAGGGGTTGTCCCCATTGCTTGGGACCCCCATCCTCAAGAGCCTGTTGAGGGAGTACTCTGGGCTACGAGCGTGCTCGAGTTGACAGCCGACTTGGCGGACTTTGGAGCTGAGGGGAAAACGAGGTTTGGACAGTGGTGCCAAGTCATTTGTAGAGCTCTATTATCTGGGGTGGCACGCCGAGGTCATTGGGGCAGTTCTCTTCCCGGCATGGCCCAAACAGTCCTTTGTCTCACTGCCTCTCTCTATGTTGGTTTCGGACCACATAGTGGTGCTAAACGTGGGGCCGCAGCTTGGCAAGGCTGCGGTGGTGCGTGCGTTCATGTGGTGTTCTGTGGTGGCTCTGTCTCGCTCTTCCAGGGAGGTTAGAGGTAGAAGCCAGGCAGCCGAGCAGAGGGAGTGGCTGGTGTGTCCTCTTGGCTGCCAGTGGCAATGGCTTGGTTGTTTTGTTGTGACAACATTTCCTCATGACGTTTCCAATTGTTATCAGTTGCCCTAGCTTGCACTGCGGTTATAGCCTGGCCCTACCTAGTTTTTGTAGGCATCGTTGGTTTGACCTTGTTGGCCCGTGCTTCTGGTGGTTTCCACTTCGGTGTCCTCTCGGTTTCATAGTCCCGTTCTTGGGTGTCAGTCCGTGGTGGAACCGACGTGTGTAGCTTCCTGACCACGCAGTGTGTTCGGGGTCCGGAGTGGTTCTGCTTATGGGCCCTAGACCTTGTATGTTAGGAACGGATGGGTGGATGGATCGGATCTAGAAGGGGGGTTGAATAGATCTAACACCAATTAACGCGGAAGCTTAAGCAGTTTAAAATTACTTTGAATCAGAGATCAAATTACCAAAACAATTTACTGAACTGAAGTAATTAGAGTGCGTGAGCAAATCGATTAGTAGAGTGAAAGAAATCCCTATGCATGCATCTAGCATAAAACAAAGTCAAACCACAATCCAAACCATTGCACAGAGGATTTTAGGTGGTTCGGAAATCACCTCCAGTGACTCCTACGTCCACCCCTCACACAGTGAGGCCACACTACTCAAAAACCTTGAGTACAACTCACACAGGAGCACGACGACTCCAAACACCCTTGAGCACGATGACTCAAGAAACACCTGGAGCACGACGACTCCAAACTGAGCACGGCGGCTCAAACAACAACCGGAGTAGGACGACTCCAAATTGAGCACGACGGCTCAAACACCACAGTGAGTGCGACGACTCACAAACCAGAGCTCAACGGCTCAGAGTACAAAAGCTAGATCAAACACAAAAGAGATCAGATCCTCTAGCAATGATCTGATTCAAGACAGATTCGTACACAGAAATCTGTGCAAAACTTCATGCACAAATATCACAAACGAAATAAGGAAGAACAAACTCTGAGATGAGGGAAATGGATGTAGAATGAGTGTTCTTCGATGAAGAGGCTTGCAGACGCTTCAATTGAAGAGCCTTGATGGAAATCGATGGAGATTCTCCTCAATTGGCGATGCTCTGCTTTGATGGCATCTGAAATGCCAGAAGTCCTTCTTCTCTTGTGCCTCTTCAGTTGGATCTTCTCCCTTGCCTTGCACAGCAAGCTTCTCTCCAGGGATTCCCCTTGATTCCCTTGTCCTTCCTCTTGAAAGGATGGCTTGTAGCTTATGGAGATGGAGACAGATCTGGAGAGCCCCCTTTGGCCGCCAAAAGGCTTCTTCTGGAAGTGTATGGGCTCTCTTGCCTTTGGGGTACAAGGAACATGGGTATTTATAGCCCCATATGTCCATAAAGTGGCTTGGGGTGCATGGGCACAGAACCCTAGGTCAAATCCCCTAAATCCCAAGCAGCCACGTGTACAGAGAAATTCACGATTTTGACTTTCAGCCGGAGTGTGTCGACCTGCCCTGAACTAGTGTCGACCTAATGTCCCATTTCTGCAAAACTGGTCTACTGGAAACTGGGTGTCGACTTGCCCTGAGCTAGTGTCGACCTGCCCTTCTGAAATCTGGGACTAGTGTCGACCTGCTTTGATCTAGTGTCGACCTGTTGTCCCAGTCTGGCAACTGGGTCTTCTGGAATCTGGGACTAGTGTCGGCCTACTTTGATCTAGTGTCGACACTACCAAGACAAAAATGTGTGAACCTGAAAATTTAACACATAAACCATTAGTACAAGATATTATTTTTAAAGTATGAGATATTAAACATCAAAAATATGTTTTTTAAGCATTATTGTGATATGTATAAAATGTATAACATGTTCAACATATCATCATCAAAATCACAACATGTCACCATCAAAATCACAATATGTCATTATTAAAATCACAACATGTCATCATTAAAATCATAATATCTCATCATTAAAATCATGATATGGCATCATCAATGTTACCGAATGTCATCATTAAGATCACAGTATGTCATCATCAAAATCAAGGTGTGAGTGATGTTCATTGGATATCATTAAAATACAACTTTAGGAAGTTCCAAAACACACTCAACTCAACAATCTCCCCCTTTTTGATGATGACAAAACATATCTCCCTTGACTGCAATAACTCCCCTTGACCATATGCATCCTTTAAACTTTCTCCCCATAAAGAACATTCTCCCCTTAGAAACTTTTACTTTCTCCCCCTTTCAAGGAACTTTCCCCCCCTTTTTTGATAGCATCAAAAAGATGGACAAGAGAGAGACACAATGATGGTCGGAGACCAAAAGATAACAAGTGGGAAATGAAGGTTCAGAAATGATCAAAATAAGTGAGGCAAAGTGATATTGTCAAATGAGAGAAAAGATAATGTTTTTTGTTATTGTGCAACAAAGTTTAATCACAAAGACACACTCAACACAAAGAATATCAAATTATAATGAGCTGAATGTAGTTAAAATAATGATGCAAATGTGAAGAAAAGTGACCTATATGAATGAGCAGAAATATTTAACAAGGATGTTAGGAGCTTTAATTTGAACACAATGTGGAATAATAGGTCTAAAATCAGTAAACATGAACTTTATTAAGATCTTAAGCTTTTCTATCCTGTCTTGATTTGTTTTCATTTTGAACTGGGAAAGAATACAAGAATAAATTAGTTAAATCTCCCTTTTCAGTGCAAGAGATCACATTGATCAGATGCAAGATCTCCTGATTACTCAGTGGTTTAACTTTCATTATCTAATACAGAGTTGAAAAACTTTGATTTCCACTTTTTGACGCGAAACAAATCAGTTTTTAGGTGAAATGACCCAGTTACTCAGTGGTCAAGAATTTGCATTGCTCTGTTTGTATCCTTCCAGATTGATCATTTTTCTTTTGATATTTTGCAGGAATATGTTTTCTTTGACCAGAAAAGTCATGATTACGAATTAGAAAAATTATTCTTAACATGTGGAAAAAATAAAGCTTAAACATACACAAGTGAAATATTAAAGTCACTCATGTGCCTATAATGGTGTTTTGCAAATCATTTTAAAAATATTCAGTATTAAGATTGCTTAACCTTGAAATGATACTGAATCTTTGAAATTAAACTAAATGCATAATGAGTTTAGTTTCAATGTCTTAATTCTCTCATAAGAAAATAGCACAAGGACTCAGAAATTCTGATGAATTTGGGGTTCAAGATAGACAAGTAAGGTCAAGAGATATGACAATGACTCCCCCTCAACAATTGCATACAAGACTCTTGATACTTGGCGGAGAAATATACTCACGCATAGTGAAAATGTCCAGACAAGCCTGACTTGTCTTTCTTCAAATCACCATTTGATATACCAAGAATGTCAATGCAATGTGAGAGTGAGAAATTTATGAGCAAGAATGTTTGTCAACAAACTGAATGGGAGTTGATGATGAGTCAGATATGACAGAATATTTCTTCAGCAAATTTCTCCAGCATTTCACTTAAAGATTCTTTCGAATTCACTCCCCCATAAGATATGCATGATATGAAATGATCATTTAAGCAATTCAGATATGTTCATTCCAAGAAATTTGCACAGAAAGAGTATGAACATGATCAAGCATATATCAACAAGCAATTTATTGAAGGAGAAGAATTTTGCAAAGACTCAAAATAAAGTTTTTGAGATTTTCATTTTGCTTGATGACCTTTATGCAGAAAAGACTATTGATACTTGGCGGAGAATTTTTCTCACGCATGATGATAGTTTTCAGACAAGCCTAACTTGTCCTTTCACATTTCACCATTTGATATACCACATAGTCACTGCAAAAAGGGTCAATTACACTTTATTTTTAGCATGAAATTCATTGCATTTATTAAAAAACATTTTTGCACTTTTTCAAATTTACTCCCCCTTAATATGTGCATGGAATGAAAAAGTTAGCAAGCAATTCACACATGATTATGAGCACAATTAGCTTTAAGCATAACATGACTTTTGGTACTTGGCGGAGTATTTTACTCATGCATAATGATAGTTTCCAAACAAGCATAACTTGTTTTTTCACATGTCATCATTTGATATACCAAGAAGTCAAAGCAGTTAGTATGCACACAAACTCATGGGAACAATTAAGCATGCATGATAACACAAACACGATTCCAATTGTTATGACACAAAGTTCATTGTTGGGAGTAGCATTGAAACACATTTCTCATTTTTCAGATAGAAATTAAACATTCGTTTCAATTCAGGCAATTCAAAATTGAAATAATAAAGAAGTTTTACCTGAATGGTCTTCATTTCTTTTTCAAAGATTTTACCTGTGTTCTCCAATCATTTCTAGCCTTGCACAGCCAATATCTTGAATCCATTTACAGTGTATGGCTGCAAGACTTCTCAGCTATCTGATCAAGCTGGTTTTGGGACCCACACTTGTTTGGGTCCTGCAATGAAATTAATGTTAGATTGCAACAAAGATTTCTGAATCCAAAATGCTTTTAATTTTTGTATAGAAGCATTTCTTTCATTGATAGAACTATGAGCAGAATTAGTTCCAGATTTTCTTTTTGCCTTGATCAATGCATCTATGTTTTCATGAAGTTTTCTATTTTTTGGATTTTTAATATGAGCAGAAACAAAATGATTTTGTGCAACATTTCTATGCCTATACACATGGAATTTCTGAACATTTTCAATATGAACATGATGTTTATTCCTATGTGTATGAGCATATGCATTAGACTGGAATTTCTGAGCATGCAAAACAAAATCATTTCTGTACCAACAGTCCCTAGAAATATGACCAATTTTATGATAATGAAAGCATTGGACTGATTTGGCATGTTTGTTGAAATTTTGATTTCTATTCCAGCAATGTTTGGCAAGATGACCAGGTTTATTACAATTAAAGCAAATGAGAGCATTTTTTACCTGGTACTTACCTTGGCATGTATGGATTTGCTGAAATCTCCTTTTCATGTGAGGAGACTCACCATGAGGAGAAGGAGGTACCTTTTTGTAGCTCTTGGCATGAGCATTCCTCTCTTTCCCTGTCTGTTTCTGAACAAGAACTTTCACTAGCTTTTCATTAGACTTAGAAGAGTTCTTATTAGCAGCAGATTTAACAAATGTTAATTTTGTTTTGTTCTTATTTTTCTTATCTCTCACAGAAGTATTCTTCAATTCATGTTGAAGCTTCTGTTTTTCAGATTTTAATGCAATTACTTCCTTTTCTGAAATTTGAAGCTTGTTTAGCATGACATCCAAACCATTTTTCATCTTGTTCTTTTCATTTTCAAATTGAGCAATTTGTTTTTCCAAATCGGCGATTTTATTACTCAAATTGCTACATTCATTGTCCAATGGTTTGTCATGATACAAGCATTCAATCTTCTTTTTTAAATGATGATTTTCTTCAACAAGTTGTTTGCATCTTTCATTTATTTGATGATCATGAGCCATGTTAGAGATTTGTTTGTTTAATTGATCATTATCAAATTTGAAGTTGTTATTGAGATCAATCAATTCTTCTTTTTCATTTTCCAGATCAATGACTTTTGATTTCAATAGCTCATGGTTTTCTTTCAATCCATTCAGTTTATTTTCACAGATTTGGACTTCATCTTCCAAATTCTCTTTTTCAGAATTTAAATTTACAACTTCATTTTTCAAATTATCATTTTCTTCTGAAAGATCCTTATCATTGTTTTGGTGCAATTCAAGTGTATTTTCAAATTTTCACTTTCTTTATGGCAATGTTTTAAAGTATTTTTCAAATCTTTATTCTTAGTGTTCAGCTTTGTATTAAGATTTTGTAACTTCTTACAGAATTCAATCAATTCAATATAAGACATGTCTTCATCTGCATCAGAGTCAGAATTAGAATACATAAATGGGTCTGGAATTGATTTACCTGACCTTGTAGACTTATTTGAACTCTTGTGTTCTGAAGAGGATGAAGAATGCTCTGATCTCATGGAATGTGCTGTTAGAGCTGAAGTATTTTGAATTGTTGATTTTCTGGATTCATTGAAGCTCTTCTTTGCCATTGAGTGCTTGTGAGTTTCTTTTGCTCTTTGTCTTTGTGAGTCCTTTGAGAAATCCAATGAAAATAAGCTTGGGGATTTCTCTGAAATTGTAACAGGAAATTCATGTAGATTAAGGCAATTTTCCATTATACCAAAATTCAAAAGACTATTAGATCTAATCACAGAGAATCAACGTAACAAGGAATTAGATCTAACAATTAGAGTGGTTAACCTGCTCTAGTACCAAAGGTAGGAATCAGAGCGATTAAAAACACAGAGACAGTGAACGATCAAGCAAACAGTTTAAGCAATTAATACATAGATCAAACAGAAGCAATCAAATTAGATCAGAGATAGACATCAACCCGCTCTGATACCAATTGTTAGGAACGGATGGGTGGATGGATCAGATCTAGAAGGGGGGGTTGAATAGATCTAACACCAATTAACGCGGAAGCTTAAGCAATTTAAAATTACTTTGAATCAGAGATCAAATCACCCAAACAATTTACTGAACTGAAGTAATTAGAGTGTGTGAGCAAATTGATTAGTAGTGTGAACGAAATCCCTATGCATGCATCTAGCGTAAAACAAAGTCAAACCACAATCCAAACCATTGCACAGAGGATTTTAGGTGGTTCGGAAATCACCTCCAGTGACTCCTACGTCCACCCCTCACACAGTGAGGCCACACTACTCAAAAACCTTGAGTACAACTCACACAGGAGCACGACGACTCCAAACACCCTTGAGCACGACGACTCAAGAAACACCTGGAGCACGATGACTCCAAACTGAGCACGACGGCTCAAACAACAACCGGAGTACGACGACTCCAAATTGAGCACGACGGCTCAAACACCACAGTGAGTGCGACGACTCACAAACCAGAGCTCGACGGCTCAGAGTATAAAAGCTAGATCAAACACAAAAGAGATCAGATCCTCTAGCAATGATCTGATTCAAGACAGATTCGTACACATAAATTTGTGCAGAACTTCATGCACAAATATCACAGACGAAATAAGGAAGAACAAACTCTGAGATGAGGGAAATAGATGTAGAATGAGTGTTCTTCGATGAAGAGGCCTTGCAGACGCTTCAATTGAGGAGCCTTGATGGAAATGATGGAGATTCTCCTCAATTGGCGATGCTCTGCTTTGATGGCATCTGAAATGCCAGAAGTCCTTCTTCTCCTGCGCCTCTTCAGTTGGATCTGCTCCCTTGCCTTGCACAGCAAGCTTCTCTCCAGGGATTCCCCTTGATTCCCTTGTCCTTCCTCTTGAAAGGATGGCTTGTAGCTTATGGAGATGGAGACAGATCTGGAGAGCCCCCTTTGGCCGCCAAAAGGCTTCTTCTGGAAGTGTATAGGCTCTCTTGCCTTTGGGGTACAAGGAACATGGGTATTTATAGCCCCATATGTCCATAAAGTGGCTTGGGGTGCATGGGCACGGAACCCTAGGTCAAATCCCCTAAATCCCAAGCAGCCACGTGTATAGAGAAATTGACGATTTTGACTTTCAGCCGGAGTGTGTCGACTTGCCCAGAACTAGTGTTGACCTGCTGTCCCATTTCTGCAAAACTGGTCTGCTGGAAACTGGGTCTAGTGTCGACCTGCGCTGAGCTAGTGTCGACCTGCTTTGATCTAGTGTCGACCTGCTGTCCCAGTCTGGCAACTGGGTCTTTTGGAATCTGGGACTAGTGTCGACCTGCTTTGATCTAGTGTCGACACTACCAAGACAAAAATGTGTGAACCTGAAAATTTAACACATAAACCATTAGTACAAGATATTATCATTAAAATATGAGATATTAAACATCAAAAATATGTTGTTTAAGCATTATTTTGATATGTATAAAATGTATAACATGTTCAACATATCATCATCAAAATCACAACATGTCACCATCAAAATCACAATATGTCATTATAAAATCACAACATGTCATCATTAAAATCATAATATCTCATCATTAAAATCATAATATCTCATCATTAAAATCATGATATGTCATCATCAATGTTACAGAATGTCATCATTAAGATCACAGTATGTCATCATCAAAATCAATGTATGAGTGATGTTCATTGGATATCATTAAAATACAACTTTAGGAAGTTCCAAAACACATTCAACTCAACATTGTAGAGGTCTGTGGTGGCCATGCTTATGGTGAGATGTCATTCTCACCTGGGTGTTGCGTGGTCTCGGTGGGTGTGCCGAGGGTTGTTTCCGCTTGGTTCCCGACTCTGTTGGTTTCTGTGAGAGTCGTGTGTGTGTCATGACCTTGGTTGGTGGTCGTGGCGTTGCATTGTTCTGTTCTGCTGCTTTGTAGTACCCTGCTGTAGGTATTCCTCGTTTTACAACTTTCTAGTGTAGTTTCCTATTTTCGGAGTTCTTGCTACTTTGTTCGGTGAGGGACTGGTAATCCCTACTGGGCCTTCTTCGCGAGGCTCACTCCCCCTACATCCTTTAGCTAGGGGCTCATCGTCGCGGGAGCTCGGTGTCTGACGGGTTGCATAGACGGCTGTGGTGCCGTGCGCTGTCAGGAGTAGTGAGAGCGAGTGTTGTGAGCTCTTGTACCTCCGTGAGTTGAGAGTTGTGCTTTGCAAGTTCTCGGGGTATGCTCTTTAAGGATTGCACCTTTCTTCTTGTACCTATCTTTTCATTTGGGACACATTGTACAGTTGTTATATTGTTATAGTTATTTAAATTCAGTACATATCTCACTGTACTATTCTTCTAACCCTTTTAGGTCTTTGGATCCGTGGGTGGCAGCGCAAACTTCAGGGTCCCTTGCGGTGGTCTGGAAGGTCGGGTCGTTGCATCAAGTATGAGAAAACACCCTTGAACATGTGGCAATCCAAGTAGAAAGGGTAGGCCAATAGGAGGGGGCCAAGTAGGACTTTTACTAGGTGAAGGTGGTGCCAAGGTGGCCCATTTGTCCATTGGGAATGGCCCCATGCGTTGCATAGCCGAGGTAGGGGCGTAAGTGGGCGAGATTCTCAAACAGTTCTGAAGAACAGGTAAACCCAGGTTGACGTCAATCGATGCTGCCACCAACCCCATGTAGACGTCCACCGATGTTGACGTTTACCTGAGTAAACGTCAAGGGTGTGTGCCATCAACCTGGGGTAAACAACAATCGATATTGACGTGTACTTGGAATCTGAGGCAAGTCAACAAGGAGTCAAACAAGTCTTAATGGGCCATGGACCACCCGAGGATGGGCCAAATCTCGCACCTACAAATGCCCCTCTGAGACATTGAATCTTGCAACGGAGTGGAGCGGACTAAAAGGTTGGTGTCTCGGTAAACGAAGGACACGATGATTTGATAAAAGGCCATCCTCAAGGATAGGAATTCTAGCAAACCACATGAATGAGTTAGGCTAGAAACAAGTAATGAATCGATCGAGAGACAAGTGTGTGGAAAGGGAGGGAGATCTACCCGTGTAATTACAACTGCAATCTAATGGTAGGGATCCCGACATTGCCAAGTAGGACTTTGAGTGGTTTCTGGTGTTATTTGAGTCAAAGGAGTCGTAACATGACGGTTGAATCAGGGAAATCTCACAACCGAAGTCCGTCGGGACCTGCTGACATAATCAGGACGTTTGTCCAATCAAGGGGTGTGAAGATAAAAGGGATTGATTTATTGTACTCTCAAGGGATCATCAAAGATTCTAATTGGAATCATTGTTTGGTTGACTGAAATGATAACTTCATGATGTGCTCGGTGGGACTGTTTGAGGTTGTTTAGAGAATGGGCAACAAAGGCCCAATAACATCTTGGATATTCAAGAAGGCAGTGCTGATTTGGTTGGCCAATTGAGCTGGGTGCCACAGTGATTGAGGAAGATCTCCATTTTTTTTTTTTTGTTAATAAGAGAATGTTAGCAGTGAAATCCTAAATGCATGTTGGTGTGGGTTCCCTATCTAAAATGCAAGTTAGAACCAGAGGAAATTTCTAAGGCCAAACAAATAACTGGGAGATCGCAAACCCGTCACAGTTTTTGGTAAAGGGGAACTTTGGGTTCACGGTCGCCAAGTTATTTTCCTCTTGTGACTAAACCTATGTTAGACATACCTGTACAACACTCAAGGTCGCATGAGTGTTCCCAGATTCGAAGCATCACCTGTGCTTAAATATCCTGCAAAACAACTTGAAACACAAGATGAGAAATAATGGCCATGTAAATGGGGAAGGTTTGAAAATTTACCACAGTTGACGTCAAGATCGATTGCCATCAATGCACAGTTGACATCCAGATAGTGTTCCATCTACATAAGTCGACGTCCACATATGTTTCCGTCAACATAAGTCGACGTCCACATATATTGTCGTCAATAGTGTACTGACGTCAAACGATGTTGACGTTAACCTGTCAGCGGATAAAACCAAAAAAATAGCAATTGGAAGGCCATCAAGACTCTTCCTTCTTCAACCTCCGTCCTTCCTTCCTCATCTCTGAACCAGAGAACATTTTGGACGACCTGCAGCAGCTGCCATGGCCTCCTCATCGACCGGAATGTCCACAAGCATGCACCCAAGTGTTTTAAGTGAGGTTTCAGGGCATCTGAGCACCCGACTAGCCAATGGAGAGGTAAGTAGCATCTGTTCTTGCTTCCTTTCTTGCTGAAAACACCCCAACCTCCTTCTCATGGTGCTTCCTGAATGTGCAGGATGTGCCCACCATCCCAAGTTAGGGCCAGGTACGAGCTTTTTCCTAGCTTATTAACCTGGTAAACGTGTTAATAATCGAAATGAGGAGCTACATTGGGGCGTGGAATCTGAGCTTCATGATTGTTCTGGTCAAGAACATGAAGGACATGTGGTGGGGATTCGATGATCTGGGAGCATTAGTGGAGCACTAGCACCCACACACACACACATTCGTGTTCCAGGGATTCTAGGGAACCGTGCTACTGGAAGAAGTGGACCTATTTCTGGGCTGGAAATGCTGCTTGGAGTACGATGCTATGACCCCTCTTCTCCCGTGGGAAGAGATTCTGACAGACATTTTGCAAGACAAGAAAGAAGTGCTGAGAATGGCGAATAAGAATGGGATATTCCTATACCGACTGGCTTGGTGGTTGATCTAGCATGTGAAAGAGATAGGCAGTGAGAGGGTGACTCGTGGATTGACACTCTGCCTCGCTGGTGTGTTCTTTTTCCCTACCAGTGGTGTTTTTTTTCCGTATGAGCATGTGGGAATCCTATCTCTACTGTGGCATGGACAGTCACTTGCCTCTGCAGTGCTGGCATAGCTCTACAGCTCCCTCACTACAATGAGACTAGGCGGACTCACATGTGGGAGCTTGTTTCTACTTCAGGTATAGATGGAGGCTCATTTAAAGTTTGATTATGCTGAGAAACAACCTACCTCATCTAGAATCTTCTTTTAGACTTCGGTGTATTGTAGTAGGGCGTGTTATGAGCTAGAAGATGAGATCAAGTGTGTGACAGCACACCTGAAGAGTAGAGATGCTTGGCGCGATTATCTAGGATACTTCCCAGTGGAGGACTTCATAGTGAGACCACTGTTCATGAGTACCATTGAGTTTAGAGTTCACACCAGAGAGAACAAAGATTTGTGGCTGACTGGTCCTGATTAGATGGTGGTGTACCAACCACACCGGTGCCAGCATCAGCTAGGAATACCACGGAGAATCCCGACTTCATCTCACTGTACTACTATGATCATCTCAGGCAAGAATGAGAAGCTGGTGAAGAAGGCCAAGAAGACATGGGAGAGGTATACCGTAAGCCGGTAGGTGGGACAAGCAGTACAGGAGAATTGGAAGGATGTCCTGACCTATGAGGAGTATATTGACACAATTTGTCCCATCTCATGTGATTTCTTTATGTCTCGTAGAGCAAGATGGTGTACTTTCATTCCAATAAGTGTTAAACACAAGCTTTAGTGAATAAACAATGATTAGCATTAAGGCTAATGTGTTGTATGCCTTGAATTGTGTTCTTTCAATGTTATGTGAATGTTTCTGTGAGCGACAGGTTGACGTCCACATCGATGGATGTCAAGAACAAGTAAACGTCAACATTGTTGTCGTTAACCATCAGACAGAGTGTAGACGTCCATATCGATGGACGTCAACCTATAGGTAGACGTCCACAATCAAGCCGTCGACCGTGGTATGGTGGTCTGGCAAGTTGCCTCGAGGCAAGATATAAATGGCCACATACTGGACATCGACCGAAACTCAACGACCATGACGTTGACGTCAATTTCAAAACATAGCTTTTTGCTCCCGAGGCCATCTCTGGCACCTCTTCACCTCATTTCAAACCGCTGGAGACCTTCCAACTTTCTTCTTCTCTTGCCCTCAACCCTTCCTAATCATCACCTTAAGCTTTTCGATCTTTCCCTTTTTATTCCCTTGGATTTGGACTTGAATTTCTCCACTCGATGGCGAGGGAGAAGAAGTTGATGGTTCGGACCCGTCCCCTCCAGATGGAGGAAGAGGCGATGACAGAGGGATCTTTCGAGGAAGCAAGCTTGGAGGAGGAGGACGACGACTTTATGGCGGAGACTGGAGGCAGTGCGCCAGAGGGGGAAGACCTGGCCGGAGGTAATGGAGGAGGGGAGGAAGTGACAGAGGCCGAGGCTCCTCGGAGGGCCCTACACTGGCCAAAGGTAAGTAAACAGACCTCTCAATCCCCCCCCCCCCCCCCCCCCCCCCCCATGTGTGAATGAGAGTGTATGTACAATGTGGGAAAGAGGCAAAACAAGGGAGGTGTCGTCGGGTTCAATAAGAACTTGACGTCAACTAAAGTGACATCAAATTCCTGTTGACGTCGAAGGCATTGCCGTCAATAACTTGACAACAAGTTCCTTGACGTCTACAGATGAACTTGACGGCCAACCCTTGGATGTTAACTATGAGTAAACGATAGACTTCTTGACACCTAATTTTAGTAAACGACAACAATGTGGCCGTCAACTAGTTCTAAACGGCAATCAATCCTGACATGTATTTTGCTGTGTTTTGTGCAGGGAAAGGGCAGAATGAGGAGCAGGGTGACGTGGGAGCTGTGCTGGGCATGGTACAGGGCGCTGCTGGAGGCCTAGCAGACACGTGTAGCACAGATGGGGTTTGGGCACCTCCTGGCAGTGCGGCCCTTCCACGTGGACGTCCCCTACCTAGAGGCACTGAGGGAGAGGTGGGATGAGAACTGCAAGGCATTCATCATGCCTTGGGGACATATGATACCCACATTGGAGGATGTGGCATATCTTACGGGACTGCCGGTTCAGGGAGAGCCGGTAGTAGGGAAGGATTGGAGGGACTACCACGACGAGGAAGTGGACCTGTTAGGACCGGAGTTTGTGGCCGGATGGAGGAGGCCGATCTGGAGCATTTTGGTAGGAGCCCTCTCAGATGCAGTGGGTCTGAGGGGAGGGGGGAGGGGGGCATTAGAGCCCTTGGACGAGTTCGGTGCCGAAGTGCGGGCGTCGATCCAGCGGGAGGGAGGAGAGAGGAGCAGTCTATGCGGATCTTTGTGATGTACCTATTTGGGTGGCTCCTCTTTGCAACGTAGTCATCCCAGATGAACTACAAGTTCATGTTGCTGTTGAGGGACCTGGAGCAGGCAGGTCAGTACGCTTGGGGCGCCGTGGTGCTAGGACACCTCTTCTATCTCCTTCCTAGTAGCTCGCAGCAGTCTTAGAGCACCGAGGGCTTCACCCCCTTTCTTCAGGTATACAACTTTCTTTAATGCTCATCATTGACTTAAATTGTGCCTGACTGACGTGTTTTCTTGTCTTTCAGATCTGGGGCTATACCTGCTTACCCTTGGAGTGCGGAGTACAGACGGAGGGCAGCCGGGCCATGGTACCCCTCATGGACTGGTGGGAGGTGACGCCCGATCTGAGGGTGACGGATCAACACGTGGAGGATGTGCTAGTGCGGCTAGACCTCTTCCCCCACGATTAGGTAAAATCCTTAACTTACACTCCTCTGCTCTCATTTGGTATTTGATTTGATTTGACTTGACTAGTGTTCTTTCTTCTTGCAGGTGGTGTAGACCCCTTACATGGGGGAGGCAGACGCTTCTCACCCAACCGTGGTGGCAGGTCGTCCTCTCTTCGACAGCCACGTGCTATTGTTGTGCCTGGGGACCTGCGAGCCCCTCTTGCTGAAGCTAGTGGTGTGTACTCTAGGTTGGCATCAGCCGGCCTTAGAGGTACCCTCTCTAGGGAGAGAGGGACACTCCCGCTGACACTTCTTCGCCGAGGACAAGGATTGGGGCGAGGAACACGGCAGCACCGTCGCCTGCTAGAGGGGCAGAGGGGAGTAGATCTTGCAGCACACTAACCTCCTGGATAGCATGGCGTACCTGGCAGACTACCAGGTATGCTATGCTGGGCAACTCCGGCTGGACCGGTGCGTGGTGAGTGATCTCTCCTGGCATTGACTTTGTTTACATGATTAACTGATTCTGACATGAAAGTGTGGATGATAGATGTCTGAGTTGTAACGACCCTCTTTATACCAGTACGATTATACCAATCCACGTCGGTATAATGAACGTCGTCACAGTGGGACATTGACCTAACACTAAACAGTAGGTTGATATGTACATGAATAGTAAAGAGTACAACGGAAAGAAGTAACAATTTTATTCCATTCCATGATCATCATTAATATCCACAGTCTATGTAATGATAAATGAAAGAAAAATACTAAAGTCCACATTATTACAACTTTCAAATGAATTACATTATTCATTCTCAATTACATAACTCCAAATTACATACTATGAAATGAAAAGAGATCTCCACAATAAATGCTACTCCTCTCGCTCAGACCCGCTCCTAACTATCTCCTCGGAAGAAGTGGAGACACCTGCACCTGTTCGCTAAAGCAAGAATGAGTCTAAATAGACCTAGCAAGCAATCCATATACATCATCCTTGCACACATCATATGCACATGCTCACATTGAATGGAAGTAATTAACACATGTGGTATGGTTCATATAATTTAAATTACTAAGCATGGAACTTATAGCATTAGAGACACATGATACATGCTTTATCTTACTTACAACAATTAAGAATAAAACCTATAACATGCTTTCTACACTTTTTAATTAACATGCTTAAACAATTCAAATCTCATTCAAATCATATTATAATGTACACAATTTAGGCATGGAACTACACATAAAGTAAGCATCACACATAGCATGGATGCTATTTGAATTATCATGAATTGAACACAATTATACACATATTTTACTTTCTATTTTAACATAATTTAAACATATTCACAATGGTTTACACTTTTTCACATGCTAACACATTCACTTAATAGTTTCACATTTCACATATTTCACATTGCACATTTCACAATTCACTTACACATATTCACATTTTACACTTAGTTGACGTGACACATAGTCCAAACCACCACTAGAAGGAAACACACATATACACATTCACATACCTCTCACCTAGGCAAAACAGTGATAGATCTTGGTTAACTGTGCAGAACCTAGAGAAGCACTCTCCACCCTAACCAGTGGTACTTGTCTACCTCCATGATTTCATCCTAATTTCCCACATGATATCACACACATTAAACTTTCCCGTAGGGACTTTACTACGGTATAGTTCCACAACACTCTATGGTAGCAGTGTCACAAACGGCACAATTTACACATTTTTCACATTATCACGTTGTCATAGTATTCACATGCACTTAACTCACACACATGCATTTTAACACATATACATGGATCAGTTTACATGGTATACTTTTACTGTTTCACAATGAAATTGACTCTTAATACAGACCTAAACCAGCTGCTAGCAATTGAACTTCATATAATTAACATTAGCATGCTTAACAAGTCATTTTTGCTCATTTAACTCATGACAGTAACTACTGTTATCAAAATGGAACAAAAGTTAATCACAGGTTCCAATAGTAACCCTATTACATGCTCAATTTCTCATATTTTTCATATTTGTAAAATAATTTTAATAATTAAAACTTGCTTCAATTACATTTACCATTAAATTCAACTACACATGGCCTACAGCAGTACAGTCATGTATATTAGTCTCAAAACATCCTAACAGTCATTATACAGTTGCAAAAGTTTTTTGAAATTCTAATTTAACATGGATCTATTTAAACAGAATTTATCAATGCTAAATCTTGCTCAATATTTTGTTACAGAAATTATAATAAATAGCACATTTGACAAAAATTCGACCTAATCACATGACATGATCTACTGAATATACTTGACCATATGAAATTTTTGCAGAAAGTAATCATGTCCAGAAATTCGAAAAATAGGTCATAAGGATCAAAGTATGCATTTTGTCAAATCTGTTGACCTTGGCGGCACAGATGCTACCGCCAACAAAGGTTAACGGCACAAGATGTGGCTGCCAACCATAGATCTTAACGGCACAAGATGTTGCCGTTAAGTTCCTGTCTGTGTAAACACAGACTGAACGCAGAAATAATGGTCAGGGAAGCCTTCCTCGATGTTCAAAGCTCCTTCCAGTCGATGTAGATCGCCCGGAATCGCACCAAGTCGCCAGATCCAGAGCCTCAAAGTTTCAGGTTTGCACTGGTTTTCTAGGTTTTTTGACAAATAGCCAAAAATGATTTAATTCGGCCAGAGAAGGTGTTTTTATAAGCTAGGGCAGTCGAGTACGTGTTTAGGGAGGGGATCCTACCGTTGAGCCGAGGTTTCCTAAACAGAGGGCGAAGAAATCGCGGACGTTTCTGGATCTGAACCCATAAAAATCTGGGGAAATAGACGTCCACATGCTTGGCCGTCTACTAGGAGTTGGCGTCCATCGATCTGGACGTCGACTACCCACTAACGTCCATGCATGTTGACGTTAATGTCACGCCCCCCTAATTTATCAGCAGAATAAATCGAAGAAAATGTGAAGCAAGTACATAGTAGAGTAAAATGTACAACAGTTCAATGAATCAGAGCATCTAATGAACAATAATTGGAATAAACTCTTCATTCCATTATAAAATCACTAAGACTATTACAACCACTAATTCGGAGCCAATATGTAGTGCTCATTGACATCATTACATACGAAGAGAAAATCTAAAGTAATAACTACTAGACTCCAATTGTGCTAGGGTAACTTCGTCATTTGATTCCGGGTCCCTCATCACTCGGGTCCTGTCCCATTGGTGTGTACAACGTCATAGTCTATCTTACCTGAGACACAATAACAAATAACGAAGGGTGAGCAATAACGCCCAGTAGGACTTAAATCTCGTGAATCAAGCAGGCTTTAAATAATTAGTGCTTTAAAAGGCAGAGTAATTAATGATAGAGCGAGTCATGAAAAGTCGAGAAAGTAATAGCACAAGTAACATGGTTCAGATAGTAGATTAATCAAGTATAGCACGATGATTAAAGTCAAGTCACGATAGAAACGATAACAACACGATGGCAAATAACATCAACGTCAAACAATAGCAAGCAACATGTATAGCAAGGAGAAAGAAAGTAGTTGGCTATATACAGAGTAAATTGCACGTTGGTTGATTTTATTATCAATCGAAATAGCATAGCACTTTTGATTAACTTCCGTCAATCGAGATAGTAATGGCACTTTGGTTATCCGTAGATAGCCGAGAGAGAATATAGCACTTTTTTCATCAATAGACAACAAGAGAATATAACACTTTGTTTTGTCAAAGACATCGAGCGAATATAGCACTTTGTGTTGATTGTCTTAGATTAATCTTGATAGTATGGCACTTGGATGTAATGCCGACATCCTGATCATTTAACTCCCGCGGACAAATGGTACTTTCGGGCGCTCTCCCCAGGACCAGATCGGCCCTATTGCGCTGGAATTAGTTATGTTGTTTATCTTTAGACAATCAATTAATGGCAAATAAAGAGTTCCAAGAAATAGATAAGAGCACTAGATAATAGAGGAGATAGTAGAGTGAACGTGAATAGATGAGCGAGTAGAGTATAGATGAGAGCTAGTAGACATTGCACGTAACATGTCGGGTAACAGGCGATAGTAGCAGTTGCACAACACGCACACTTGGTGTTGGCAGTCAAGTGGAACTCACGACCCTTCCACTGGCCATGTTAAGCACAGGTTCAGAGGTCCGACGTGATTCAAGTAAGAGAGAACTTCTAATAGCCGTTTGGACCATATGATCCCTAAAGGGTGTAATAGGTGTTAGGGTACAACCGGCTCGTCGACCATGTGGGAATCCATGACAGAGGAGACTTACGGAGGCCTTGAACAAGGATTCACTGGTATGGCAGAAGGAGTATCCGACGGAGGGTTTGTCCAAGTCAAGAGAGAGTGTGTATATAGAAACAAGTGCTCGACGTTCTAGAGGAATTCTAGAACAGTGGAGCGTGGGTAACGGTACTCCCAAAACATCGCGAGAAAATGTAGACAAGTTTATTTAAAATATGGTAATTTAAATAGATAATTACCAGATGTATTATGAAATATTTACATGCCAAGTTAAGCCATATTTGGATGGTTCAAAGTGTCTGCATGTGTCATGAAATCATAGATATGAAAGGTCATGTGATTGAATTTGATTAATTAAAATACCTTTAATAATTACAACATCATTTTCTGTGTTTCAGATAGTTAGCAAAACATGGGGGTAACTGTAGCACCACAAGAGTTGCAAAGATGTGGGTTTTTATGAAAAAATCCAGAACGCGACGCACTCTTGTACGGGTCGCGACGGTGTTCGGGCAGAACATGACAGGGCCTTGTAAGGATCGCGACAGGCTTGTCCGAATAGGCAGGCAAATCGCGACCGGGTCTTTTGAGGATCGCGACAGGTCTATCAGGTCGGCGGCCAGAACGCGACGGGGTACCCTGTCGCGATTAGATCACGACAGGTTCCTGTGTCGCGACAGCCCTGAGAACGCAACCTATCAGGTCGTCACGTTCTCAGGTCCTTCACCTGAGTTCAGGCGGGAAAAGGACTAGCATGGGATTGCATGCTAACTTAACATTTTTGACACAGGGTGATTCAAAAATTCATAACTAATTGTATAGTCGATGAAAAATCATGAAACAAGTTGCATATTGATCTAGACATAGAGTACTTACAGTAAATAGGAATTTGAAAATAGATAGAGTTTTGATATGCTTTATTCAATTCAAACATGGAGTACATGACACAGTGAGCAGTTGAGATGAGAGAATTAATTCACGAAGTAGGGTGGATAAAAATTAGGGCTTTTAGGGTCAAAAGATGCCTAACATGCATCAGTATCTCCAATAACAATTTGAGAGCATTCAAGGAGATATGAATTAAACATGAGATCGAGTATTCAAGGAGATATGAATTAAACATGAAGGTTCGGGGTCAAGCGAGTTGCAAGACTTCAAAATTAAATAAGAAATTATTAGCTCGATGGAAAATTATGAAACTTGAGGGTTTTGTTCCTAGTACATGGAACAATCTACAGTCGAAATCATATGATTTTAGCTTATGAGAATGCCTACCTTTGATCGTTTTCCTCTTCTAGGGATAGAACATGAAGAACGAGAGAGAGAGAGCTTGAGAGAGGCTTCTTCCCACGAAATCGCCTCCTCCTTGGCCTCTCTTCCTGGTCCAGCAAGCCTTAGGTATGAGCTAGGGCCGGCCATGGGGGTTTTAAGAGAGTATTTATGCTTTCTCTCTTTACATTTCCTATTTGGACTCCAATTCCCATTAATTCCGAATTTCCTATTTCCAAACCTCATTCCCAGCTTTCCACTTCCTATTTGGGTTAGGATGGGATCTAAATTCATGGCCAATCAACTAGGGTAGGTTTAGGAATCCAATTCTCACTCAAACTTCATATTTAATGCATTAAATACCCCTTTTTCTAATTAAGTAATAATTTAGTTACGAATTTAGGGTATTTTCCTATTATTTATCTTTTAAAAATCCCTATTTGGCCCAATAACTTTTATATGATCCATTTAACAAAGCCCACCTTTTTGTTTAATGTGTTTTAACTTATAAAATTCTCTTTTTAAATTAGAGAATATTAGAGTTTCGAATTTTATTCATGGGCTATGGGAGGTCCATTAATCTAATTTTTCATGATGGATTATCATTACATATTGTTTGGAGTCTATCCATCATTTTATTTTTAATTGTTAATCTACTTGGCTCATATGATAATGGTTTTTCTGAATTATTCCTTAATTACAATAATAAGTCACCTCAATTTCTAAACTTGGTCCGAATTATTTTTCTAAGCCCAATTTTCTTAATGGGTCATCATTACATGACGTTGGAAGTCTCTCCGACAGGTTCGTTTAATTTATGGGCGTGTTATCTTTCCGTGTTAACAATTTTTTGACTTAGTTTCCTAATTTGGATAATTAGTCACGTTGTGACATATGCTTGGCCAATCGGATTTTTTGTTGCACGAATTTCTTCGTGGACCACTTAGGGATAATATTGTGGGTTGATTGATAATTTTTACGAAATTTTTAGATGTGTTCTTGCACATACGATAATCGTATGTATGTTTCTATTATTTCGTTTTTATAGAAATTTATTATTTCAAAATTTTAAATACTGAATTTTCGAGGTTGCTACATCCTCCCCCACATAAAAAGAATTTGGTCCCCAAATTCCATGACTCCTTCGATTACATGTGAATCATTTATTGTAAAAGGCATTAATCATTGTGAGTTCAGAGGTACCTTCCACGATTCCCACTTCTCGATTTGGAGAGAGTTGCACCAGGGCTTCCAGTGTACCTTGCTCGTTTAATTCCTCATGACGTTGATTCTCAAATTGTGGGCAGTCTCACATCTTGTGGTTGGAGCTACCACATCGCAAACATTTTCCTTGTTTCCCCCAGCAATCCCCCGACGTGTGGTCCCTCCTACTGCAGTGCTTGCATCGCCCCTTGTGAATAACAGCTAATTGTATGTCGTTCTTCTTATTTTTCTCGTATCACCGTTTGGCTGGTTCCCTTTCATCATGGAATTGAGTTCTTCTGTGTTAGTGGATGGTTCTTTTAGAAGAGGGCAATCTCGTAGCTGATCTCTCGAGTCACCGCAACGTAAGCATGCACCAATTCTTCGCCAACAATCCCTGGCCACATGACCTAGCTTGTGGCAATGATGGCAAATGATCTCATCATTAAGATTCACTTGCTGGTTGGCCTTCTTGCCATGGTTATATCTTCTCTTCCCATTCTGATTGGTCTCCTTTTAATCTCCTTAGTCGCTTCCAGAGCTCTTTCTAGCAGTTGAGCAGCTTGCTGACATGCCAGAACTAGCCTCTGGGTTGAGCTCATGTCGGCGTCCATTTAGAGTCCCTTCAAGAATAAGGTTGGCAATAGGATGCTAAAGTAATATTAAGTTCATACATATGTATGTATTCAAATCTTAACCATGGTCCTACCCAAGCCTCACATAGGTATGGTGGTTGACTTAGACACGTGTCATGGCAGTTCGTCCTAGAACACCATATACCTAAGAGATCAAATGAGGACATCCTAGAACATATTAAACCTAAGATATCCAATTAAGACATCTTAGGCTCTGATACCAACTGTCACGCCCCTCCAATTTAGCAGCGGAATAAATTGGAGAAAATGTGAACCAAGTACATAGTAGAGTAAAATGTAAAACAGTTGAATGAATCAGAGCATCTAATGAACAATAATTGGAATAAACACTTCATTTCATTATAAAATCACTAAGACTATTACAACCACTAATTTGGAGCCAATATGTAGGGCTCATTGACATCATTACATACGAAGAGAAAATCTAAAGTAATAATTACTAGACTCCAATTGTGCTAGGGTAACTTCGTCATTTGATTCTGAGTCACTCATCACTCGGGTCCTGTCCCATTGGTGTGTACAACGTCATCGTCTATCTTACCTGAGATACAATAACAAATAACGAAGGGTGAGCGATAACGCCCAGTAGGACTTAAATCTCGTGAATCAAGCAGGCTTTAAATAATTAGTGCTTTAAAAGGTAGAGTAATTAATGATAGAGCGAGTCATAAAAAGTCGAGAAAGTAATAGCACAAGTAACATGGTTCAGATAGCAGATAAATCAAGTATAGCATGATGATTAAAGTAAAGTCACGATAGAAATGATAAGTACAAGATGGCAAATAACATCAACGTCAAACAATAGCAAGCAACATGTATAGCAAGGAGAAAGAAAGTAGTTGGCCATATAGAGAGTAAATTGCACGTTGATTGATTTTCTTATCAATCGAAATATCATAGCACTTTTGATTAACTTCCGTCAATCAAGATAGTAATGACACTTTGGTTGTCCGTAGATAGCTAAGAGAGAATATAGCAGTTTGTTTTGTCAAAGACATCGAGAGAATATAGCACTTTGTGTTGATTGTTTTAGATTAATCTTGATAGTATGGCACTTGGATGTAATGCTGACATCCTGATCATTTAACTCCCGTGGGCAAATGGCACTTTCGGGCGCTCTCCCTAGGACTAGATCGGGCCCTATTGCGTTGGAATTGGTTATGTTGTTTATCTTTAGACAATCAATTAATGACCAATAAAGAGTTCCAAGGAATAGATAAGAGCACTAGATAAATAGACAAGATAGTAGAGTGAACGTGAATATATGAGCGAGTAGAGTATAGATGAGAGCTAGTGGACATTGCACGTAACACGTCGGGTAACAGGCGATAGTAGCAGTTGCACAACACGCACACTTGGTGTTGGCAGTCAGGTGGAACTCACGACCCTTCCACTGGCCATGTTAAGCACTGGTCGAGAGGTCTGGCGTGATTCAAGATAAGAGAGAACTTCTAATAGCCGTTTGGACCATATGATCCCTAAAGGGTGTAATAGGTGTTAGGGTACAACTGGCTCGTCGACCATGTGGGAATCCATGGACAGAGGAGACTTAAGGAGGCCTTGAACAAGGATTCACTAGTCTGGCAGAAGGAGTATCCGACGGAGAGTTCGTCTAAGTCAAGAGAGAGGGTGTATATAGAAACAAGTGCTCGACGTTCTAGAGGAATTCTAGAACAGTGGAGCGTCGGTAACGGTATTCCCAAAACATCGCGAGAAAACGTAGACAAGTTCATTTAAAATATGACAATTTAAATAGATAATTACCAGATTTATTATGAAATATTTACATGCTAAGTTAAGCGATATTTGGATGGTTCAAAGTGTGTGCATGTGTCATGAAATCATAGATATGAAAGGTCATGTGATTGAATTTAATTAATTAGAACACCTTTAATAATTACAGCTTCGTTTTCTGTGTTTCAGACAGTTAGCAAAACATGGGGGTAACTGTAGTACTACAAGACTTGCAAAGATGTGGGTTTTCTTGCAAAAAGCCAGAACGCGACGAACCTTTATAAGGGTCGCGACGGTGTTCAGGCAGAATGCGACAGGGCCTTGTAAGGATCGCAACGGACTTGTATGAACAGGCAGGCAAATCGCGACAGGGTCTTCTGAGGATCGCGACAGGTCTATCAGGTCGGCGGCCAGAACGCGACAGGGTACCCTGTCGCGATCAGATCGCGACAGGTTCCTGTGGCGCGATGGCCCTAAGAACGTGACCTATCGGGCCGTCATGTTCTCAGGTCCTTCACCTAAGTTCGGGCGGGAAAAGGACTAGTATGGGATTGCGTGCCAACTTAACATATTTTGACACAGGGTGATTAAAAAATTCATAACTAATTGTATAGTTGATGAAAAATCATGAAACAAGTTGCATATTGATCTAGACATACGTGAGTACTTACAGTAAATAGGAATTTGAAAATAGATAGAGTTTCGACATGGTTTATTCAAGTCAAACATGGAGTACATGACACAGTGAGTAGTTGAGATGAGAGAATTAATTCACGAAGTAGGGTGGATAAAATTAGGGCTTTTAGGGGAAAAAGATGCCTAACATGCATCAATATCTCCAATAACAATTTGAGAGCATGGGATCGAGTATTCAAGGAGATATGAATTAAACATGAAGGTTTGGGGTCAAGCGAGTTGCAGGACTTTAAAATTAAATAAGAAAATATTGTCTTGATGGAAAATTATGAAACTTGAGTGTTTTGTTCCTAGTACATGGAACAATCTACAGTTGAAATCGTATGATTTTAGCTTGTGAGAATGCCTACCTTTGATCGTTTTCCTCTTCTAGGGCTAGAACTTGAAAAACGAGAGAGAGAGAGAGCTTGAGAGAGGCTTCTTCCCACAAAATCTCCTCCTCCTTGGCCTCTCCTCCTGGTCCTGCAAGCCTTGGGTACGAGCTAGGGCCGGCCATGGGGGTTTTAAGAGAGTATTTATGCTTTCTCTCTTTCCATTTCCTATTTGGACTCCAATTCCCATTAATTCCAAATTTCCAATTTCCAAACCTCCTTCCCAGATTTCCACTTCCTATTTGGGTTAGGATGGGATCTAAATTTGTGGCCAATCAACTAGGGTAGGTTTAGGAATCCAATTCTCACTCAAACTTCCTATTTAATGCATTAAATACCCCTTTTCTAATTAAGTAATAATTTAGTTACGAATTTAGGGTATTTACCTATTATTTATCTTTTAAAAATCCCTATTTGGCCCAATAACTTTTATATGATCCATTTAACAAAGCCCACCTTTTTGTTTAATGTGTTTTAACTTATAAAATTCTTTTTTAAATTAGAGAATATAGAGTTTCGAATTTTATTCAGGCTATGGGAGGTCCATTAATCTAATTTTTCATGATGGATATCATTACATATTGTTTGGAGTCTATCCATCATTTTATTTTTAATTGTTAATCTACTTGACTCATATGATAATTGGTTTTCTGAAATATTCCTTAATTACAATAATAAATCACCTCAATTTTTAAACTTGGTCCGATTTATTTTTCTAAGCCCAATTTTCTTAATGGGTCATCATTACATGACGTTGGAAGTCTCTCCGACAGGTTCGTTTAATTTATGGGCGCGTTATCTTTCCGTGTTAACGGTTTTCCAACTTAGTTTCCTAATTTGGATAACTAGTCACGTTGTGACGTATGCTTGGCCAATCAGATTTTTTGTTGCACGAATTTCTTTGTGGAACACTTAAGGATAATATTGTGGGTTGATTTATAATTTTTACGAAATTTTTAGATGTGTTCTTGCACATACGATAATCGTATGTATGTTTGTATTATTCCGTTTTTATAGAAATTTATTATTTCAAATTTTTAAATACTGAATTTTTCGGGTTGCTAAAGTTAACATGCAATTCGGCCAGAACACAGAAATGACCATAAACCATGCTTACACTATGTACATACATGCAATGTATAATGCATAACTTAAATACTATCCATACAATGTAAATAAAAACAACATATACGTAATAAACATATATATACATATGTACAACAATTCTCAATTAATTATGTACAAAATAATTACATATATATACTTATACATACATGTACATGGCACTATACACAAGGCATACAAACAACACATGACCGAAATAAAAGGCAAAATTCGAGGGCCTTACACCCTCTCCCCCTTAAAGAAACTTCGTCCTCGAAGTTAGAACGACACTACTCAAACGGTTGGGGATACTTCTTCATCATAGCATCCTCAAGCTCCCATGTAGCCTCCTCTCTCGAGAAGTTCTGCCATAGCACCTTCACAGACACAATCCTCTTGTTCCGGAGTTGCTGAACCTTCCGATCAAGAATAGCTACTAGTTGCTCAACATAAGACAGATCTGGCTGGATCTCCACTGTCTCATGACTAATAACATGAGATGGATCTCGGACATACCTCCTGAGCATAGATACGTGAAATACAGGATGACACGAGCTAATGCTGGAGGTAAAGCTAGTTCATATGCCACGGTGCCCAAACGTTTGAGAATCTCATATGGGCCAATGAATCCAAGACTTAATTTGTTATGCCTGCCAAATCTGACAACACCTCGAGTCGGCGAAATCTTTAGAAAGACATGATTGCTAACCTCGAATTCTAAATCCTTCCTCCTGTTGTCGGCGTAACTCTTCTGCATATCCTGCACCGCAACAAGCCTCTTCCTGGTAAGCTAGATCTTATTCAAAGTCTCCTGCACTAACTCCCGACCGATCAAATGCCTATCACCAGTCTCCTCCCAGCATAAAGGAGATCTACAAGGCCTTCCATACAACGCCTCAAATGGAGCCATACCAATACTCGCATGAAAGTTGTTGTTATATGCGAACTCCACAAGAGGTAAATGACACTCCCAATCACCCTTCCAATCCAGCACACACGCTCTCAACATATCCTCGACGTCGGATAGTCCTCTTGGACTGTCCATCTGTCTGGGGATGGAACACCGAACTAAGCTTCAATTCAGAACCTAATGCATCCTGAAGAACCTTCCACAACCTCGAAGTAAATCTCGGATCTCGATTCGAAATGATCGACTTCGGCACACCATGCAACCTAACAATACTACTAACATACAACCTAGCCAAACTCTCCAACAGACTGTTTTTTCTTCATAGTAAGAAATGCACAGTCTTGAAGAAACTATCTACAACTACCCAAATCGAGTCATTGCCCCTAACTAACTTGGGTAAACCCGTTACAAAATCCATAGTGATGGCCTCCCACATCCATGCAGGGATCTCCATCATCTGCATCAGACCAGATTGTCACTGATGCTCAGCCTTCACATGCTGGCATACCAAACATCTGGATATAAAATCTGCCACATCCCTCTACATGCCAGACCACCAAAATGATCTCTTCAATGTTGGGCTCACATGTGTGATGTTTGTGATTACATGTTTTTTATGATGAACAATGTTAATTGATGTTGTATGAATGGTTAAAACATAATGATATTGACAAAGCCAAGCAAGATACAATCATATTAAAACATGCTTCAATTGATCATCTACATATTCATTATATCTCACTAACAATGTTCTTTAATGTTGGTGTGAATGGATGCAAAACAAGTATCAAATTCAAGAGGAAAAGCTCAAGAAAAAGTCATTAAGCAAGTACCTGTCGACAGCCCCACATGTCCCTATCGACAGCCAAGCACAGAGAGAACAGACAAACTTCAGGACAAGTGTGCCTGTCGATAGCCACAAATCGCCTGTCGACAGCCACACACAGAAAGCACTTCCTGGAAGTTCAGTGTTCTGGGGATTGCAAATCTGTTAGTACCTATCGACAGATGAATAGTCTGCTGTCGACAGACAAAGAGAAACTTCAATTCCGAGATTTGGATATGTTCTATATTTAGGTGTTTCTTTTACCGCGTCTCTTCTAACTTGGACACTCATATATATAGAACATAAGGAGGTATTTTTGCAGCATGAAGCCACCTTACCAAAACCCAAAAGAAAACCCAAGAGAAAAGTTTCTTCCTGCTACTCTACTTCAACCCTCCGTCCAGAGCGAAGAAGATCCATCTTCCGAGCAGAGTTGAAGCCGGTTTGTCCACGGTTCAAGCTTCTCCATCAACTAATCTTCATCCAAACGAAGCTTGGAGCTCCTCTGGACAACCAGCGAGAAGAACTCTACATCTGGATTTGATTCTTCATCTCAGAACTCTTCTCCTTTCATACTTTCATATATCTGTGTGTGTGTTGTACTGATTGGAGATCAGTACGTGGCATTTGTGAAAGTGTGTGTGCTTTGTGATCTATACAAGGGTTGTGTATAGATAATAGTGCGTGGTGGTTGGTCAGATCAAGGCTAGAGGATCTGATCTTTGTGGACTTGATCTAGCATGTGTGTTGTGGTTTGAGCCGCTGTGCTCGTGTGTGGTGTTGTACTCAGGTCTTGAGTGTGTCCTCACTATGTGAGGGGTGGACGTAGGAGTCACGTGGTGTGATCTCCGAACCACCTAAAAATCCCTTGTGCACTGTGGTTTGACTTGTGGTTTGCATTGTGTTGCGCTAGATGCATGCCTAGGGATTTCGTCTACACACTACTTTTATTTCGCTCACACACATTACATCAGATGAGAGGGGTTTTAATTGAGTAGATATTTTAATCGAAGTAATCATTAATTGCTTAAGTTTCTGCTGCAAATCTGTTCAACCCCCCCTTCTAGCTTTGCCATAACCGAATATCTGATCCTAGCAATTGGTATTAGAGAAGGTTCTCTATTTATCGGTTGTGTTTTGGGAGATCTGTCTTTGTGTGCTTAATCGCTCTGATT
Organism: Colocasia esculenta; assembly: GCA_014218235.1. Taxonomy (NCBI): domain Eukaryota; kingdom Viridiplantae; phylum Streptophyta; class Magnoliopsida; order Alismatales; family Araceae; genus Colocasia; species Colocasia esculenta. Next base: position 101,090,796 of record CM024754.1, on the reverse strand, counting down.
CCTAATATCATTTGATCTGGTTGAAGTGGTTGATTGCTTTTTTGATCTGACTTAATATTCTGTTGATTGGTCTAATCATCTGAAACACACTAAAAAATATGGCTAAGTTCACAAGCATTTTAAATAGACCTATGATTATTGGGTTTGATGACAACGTTGATAAATGCAAGACTCTTTTTGTGAAGACAAGCAAGATTGCAAATAAAGCCAAGGACAAACACTTCATGGCTCTTGGTAGCTCAAAAGGCTTTCCCAGCTTAGACGAATCTGAAGGATCACATTCGTCAGAAAATCAGAAAAGTCTCAAAAATTAGGTAAATCTGATTCCGACCATTTGATAGATCGATATCTGTTATTGATTCAGAAAATGATATATCTTATGATGAACTGATAGAATGTTATAAGCACATGTGCCAACAATTTAAGAAGGTAAAATCTCAAAACAAGAAGTTAAAAGAAAAATGGGAGAGACTGAAATGATATTGATAATGCTCAAGCATTCTATGAGAAATGAAAAATTGAAAGTGGAGTTGTGTCGACACTAGATTCAGCTCCCAGAAGGCCTGTTTGCCAGTTCTGTACAGTGTGTCGACACAACCTGAAGTAGTGTCGACACTAGAGACCATTTCCAGAGAACCTTTTGTGCCAGTTTGGGATAGTGTGTCGACACACCCCATGGGCAGGTCGACACACTCCGGAAACCTTTTCACCTTAAGTCACATCTGGACACGTGGCACTCTAGGGATCATGTGGATCGTCCTTGGATCATGTGCCCACGACCCCCAAGGGTACTTTTGGACACATTGGGCTATAAATACCCTCCAATTGGCCATCCAACCCAGAGAACCTTTCAGAGCCTTCCAGAAATCCGTTTGGCGGCAAGAAGTGTTCTCCTCCCCGTTCTTGCTCTCCTGGTGCTTCCTCAAGCCAATTCTCATCTGTCCAAGCACGAGAAGTGGAGTTTGATCATTGAAGATGCAATCGGATCACTTCAAGGGAGCAGATCAAGTAGAGGCAATCAATTGAGAAGACTTCAAGGAAGATCCCAAAGCACAAGTTGCAGACCATCGGCCGGGGACTTCTAGGGATCAAGCTTCTTCACAATTCAGCCTCTACAAGGGAGTATACTTGAAGAACAATGATCTTACACTCAATTCCTCTTGTTCTTCTAAGTCATTCTTGAGATTGTGCATGAACTATTGCATCAATCTTCTTGAATGAACTTTTATAGATCAGATCATTGCTAGAGGATCTGGATCTTTGTGTTTTTGTTCTAGCAAGTTGTTGTGAGCCTGTGTGCTCAGTGTTGAGTCGTTGTACTCTGTTGTGGTTGAGCAGTTATGCTCATGTGTCTAGAGTAGTCTTGATCTAGAGGTTGTGTGAGATGTAGAACTCAGTGTGTTGGAGTTGTCAGGCTCCAGTGTGTGGTGTATCCAAGTTGTGTAGTGGATCCTCACAGTGTGAGGGGTGGATGTAGGAATCACGTGGTGTGATTTTCGAACCACCTAAAAATCTATGTGCAGTGGTTTGTTTGTGATTCAAATTCACTTTGTGCTAGATGTATGCATAGGGTTTTTCGAATTCACTTCTAATCAACTTGATCTCACACTCTAATCATATAATTCACACAATAACTCATCAGATCTGTAAAGTGCTCTTCAAATTGTCTCTGATTCAAAGCATTGATTAATTTGGCTAAGCTTCCGCAGTTTTTGGTTAGATCTATTCAACCCCCCCCCCCCTTCTAGATCTGATCCACCTTTTTTCAATCCTACAATTGGTATCAGAGCGGGTTTATATATGATCTGATCTGAGTGCTTTTTGTTTGTTCTGTGTGTTTTACTTGCTTGCTTGCTAAGTGTTTCCTTCATTGCACCATCAATTTGATTCAATGGATTCCAGAGGGTTCATAGCTGAGGGTCATTCCATTAATAGGCCCCCTTTTTCAATGGGACTGACTACTCCTATTGGAAGAATAGAATGCAAGTCTTCCTTAGAGCCCAAAACTATGAAATCTGGAAAGTAGTCGAGGTAGGTCCCTATAAGAACCAGGGAGAGGAAGAAACCTGGACCAGGGAACATATTAGAAGGGCTACCCTGAACTATAGTGCCATGAATATGATCCAATGTGCAGTCCACCCAAAGGAGTACTCAAGAATCTCCATGTACAAATCTGCCAAGGAGATGTGGGATAAGCTTGAGCTACTCTATGAGGGAACATCCCAAGTAAAAGAAACCAAACTAACATTCTTTTTCTGAGTATGAACTGTTTATGATGAAATCTGATGAGACAATTTCTGAAATGTTTGCTAGGTTTTTAATCATTGTGAATGGACTGAAGGCTTTAGGTAAGGATTATATAGATGCTGATTGGTAAGGAAAATCTTGCGCTCTCTCTCTTCAATTTGGCACACTAAGGCCACATTCATCGAAGATTCTAAAGATTTGTCCAAAATCTCTATGGATGAATTGATAGGATCCTTAATGACTATGAAATAAACCTGAAAAGAAATGAAGAGCACATAATCAAAACCAAACCAGTAGCCCTCAAAGCTTCATCTAGTAACAAAGAAAAGAATCAGGAGAAACAAGTTCTGATGAGTCTGAGTCCAATGAGGATGAGCTTGCCCTCATGACCAGGCAATTCAGAAAATTCTTAAAATATAGAAAATGAAAACTCTCTGGGAAAAAGAAATTCCCATCAGGAAAAGGAAACACTTCCTTTTCTAATGCCAATTCAAGTAGAAATCAGAAATCTGATGAAGTTGTCATTTGTTCAGGTGCAACAAACCAGGACATATGAAGGGAGAATGTCTTGAGAACAAGAAGGAGAAATACAAGAAGATTCACAAACAAGAAGCCAAAAGCAATGGTTGCCACTTGGTCTGATGAAGACTCAAGTGAGGAAGATTAAGAAAAGTTCAAGCTCTGAGAGTGAGGAAATTGATTTATGGCAAATAGCTCAGATGGAAAGGTAAGTATTGTTGGGTTCAGTGTGAATACAAATCATTTCCCCTCATATTTTGATGATGACAAGCTGTGATTTTAATGCATAACCATTGGAACATGTAAAATACATCACCTGAAATTACAATATTAAAAAAGCATGTTTCCAAGCACATTTATCATTGATATTCATGATAATATACTTAACTAATGATTTATGTGTTTATTTTCTCAGGAACAACATTTTCTGCAAAGGTAGTGTCGACAACCATCCTTGGTGTCGACACAATGGTTCAGAACAGGCAGAAATGTGAAGAAAAGTCCATCTCAGGTCGACACTAGTCCAGAGCAGGTCGACACTAGAGACAGGTTCCAGAGAAACAATGAACAGATTTCCATCTCAGGTGACACCAAATCAGATATGTCGACACTAGATAACCTTCCCAGAATGCCTGTTTTGCTGTCTGGGACAACAGGTCGACACTACATCATCTCAGGTCGACACTAGAGACCTATCCCAGGGAAGTGTTCTGCCAGTCTGGGACAGTGTGTCGACACACCTCTTGGGCAGGTCGACACACTCCGGAATCTCTGTGACTTAAGATTCCTCCTGGACACGTGGCACCCTAGGGAGATGGTGGATCAACCTTGGATCTTGTGCCCACGTACCCCAAGGGTATCTTTCGGATATTTAGGGTATAAATACCCTCCTAATGGGCACCCTTCCACAAGAGAACCTTCTAAGAGCCTCCAGAAACTTGTTGTGGCGGCTAGAGAGTCTCTCTTCCCTGTTTTGCTCCCTCTTGTGCTTCCACACCTCAATTCACCCTTCTCCAAGCACAAGGATCGAAGATTGATTAACATGAAGCATTAGAATCAACTTCAAAAGGAGAAGATTAAGTAGAAGCCAACAATTGTGAAGCACTCAAGGAAGATCCCAATATCAAAGTTGCAGAGCATCGGCCAAGGGACTTCAAGTGATCAAGATCCTTCCAATTCTCCTTCTACAAGGGAGTTTTCTTGAAGAATAAGAACTGTCAACCTCATGTCTTGAGTCTTTCTTGTTTCTTCTTGGCTATTCTAGAGATTGTGCATAATCTATTGCATCAATTCTCATGAATTGGCCTTAATAGATCAGATCATTGCTAGAGGATCTGGATCTTGTTGTTTTTGTTCTAGCAAGTGGTTGTGAGCCTTTGTGCTCAGGTTTTTGAGTCGTCGTACTCAAGTTGTGTGGTTGAGCAGTCTTGCTCAGAGTCTAGAGTAGTCTTTCTCTAGGTAGTGTGTGAGTTGTCTAACTCAGTTGTGGAGTTGTCAGGCTCCAGTGTGGGTTGTGTTACCCAGGTTGTTAGTGGATCCTCACTATGTGTGAGGGGTGGATATAGGAGTCACATGGTGTGATTTCCAAACCACCTAAAAATCTCTGTGCATTGGTCTGTTTGTGGTTTGAATTCACTCTTCGTTAGATGAATGCATAGGATCTTTTTAATCTATCTAATCAACCTGTTTACCACTCAAATTGTTTAACTCACTTAATCTCTCTTCAGATCTGTGAAATTTGCTTTCAATCTAACTCTGATTCAAAGGTTTTTCAAAATTGGTTTAGCTTCCGCATTAGTTGGCATAGATCTATTCAACCCCCCCCCCCCTTCTAGATCTTGTCCACATCTTTTATCGATCCTTCAATTGGTATCAGAGCGGGTTTACACCTGATCTGATTGATCTGAGTAATTTCTGAGTACTCTGTGTGATTTGTCTGCTTGCTTGTTTGTTTACTGAGTGTTTCCTTCTGTTAATTAATAGATTCCAGAGGATTCATAGCTGAGGGTCATTCCATAAATAGGCCACCATTCTTTAATGGAACAACTATTCTTATTGGAAAAATAGAATGCAAGTTTTTCTAAGAGCCCAAAATTATGAAATCTGGAAAGTAGTGGAGGTAGGACCCTATGAAAACCAGGGAGAGGAAGAAACCTAGACTAGGGAACGGATAAGAAGAGCTACATTGAATTATAGTGCCATGAACTTGATTCAATGTGCTGTTCACCCCAAAGAGTACTCAAGAATCTCAATGTGCAAATCTGCCAAAGAGATGTGGGATAAACTTGAGGTACTCTATGAGGGAACATCTCAGGTTAAAGAAACCAAGGCTAACATACTTGTCTCTGAATATGAATTGTTCATGATGAAGACTAATGAGACAATCTCTGAAATGTTTGCCAGGTTTATGATCATAGTCAATGGACTGAAGGCCTTAGGTAAGGACTATTCAGATGCTGACTTGGTAAGAAAAATTCTACATTCTCTCTCTTCAATTTGGCACACAAAAGCCACTGTCATTGAAGATTCTAAAGATCTGTCCAAACTTCTTTGGATGAGTTGATAGGATCTTAATGACATATGAAATCAACTTAAAGAGAAATGAAGAACACATAATCAAAACCAAGCCAGTAGCATTAAGGCCTCATCTAGTAACAAGGACAAAAGTCAGGATAAAACCAGTTCTGATGATCTGAGTCAAATGAGGATGAAATTGCCCTCATGACCAGGCAATTCAGAAAATTCTTGAAATATAGAAAAGGAAAATTTTCTGGTAAAAAGAAATATTCTTCAGGTAAAACAAACACATCCTTTTCTAATGCAAACTCTAACAAGAATAAAAAATCTGACGATATGTCATCTGTTACAGGTGCAACAAGCCAGGACATATGTAGGGAGAATGTCCTGAAAACAAGAAGGAGAAGCACAAGAAGTTTCACAAGTTCAAGAAGCCGAAGGCCATGGTAGCCACTTGTTTGATGAAGACTCAAGTGAAAAGGAAGAAGAAGAAAAGTCCTCAAGTTCAGACAGTGAGGAAATCTGCTTCATGGCAAATAGTTCTAATGGAAGGTAAGTAAATCTTTCGAAGACTATTCAGTTGAGGATTGGCAAGATGCTTATGAAGAACTTGTTGAAAACTATACTGAAATGAGAAAAGAAAAAACATCTCAAAAAGAAAATAGAAAACATTTACCATAACCAATCCTCAAACAAAATAATTTGTGAACTAGAAAATGAAGTAATAGAACTAAATGAAGAAAAAGAAAATCTTCTGAATTTGATTGATGAACTCAAGCTAGCATCTCAAAAGGCCACCATGAATTCAAAGAACTGTCTGAAAAGCTGGAAAAGGAAAACCATGATAAACAACAAAAGGTAGAAAAAATTATACTTGAAAAACCAGCTAAAAGAAAAGGAAGAAGTTATTGAAACATTCACAAATGGCAAAGATAATTTGGAGGCCTTGCTGGGAACTAAAATGAGTTCAATTTCTCATGGACTAGGATTTAACAAACAAAAACCTAAGAAAGACAAATCTGGGAGAAAAAAGGATAAAGCACCACTAATTAAATTTGTCAAAGGTCCTAGCCTTGAGAACACAGAAGTCAAATAAACATCAAGCAAAACTTCAAAATTTTTAAAAACTCAGAATCAAAACAAGGCAACCAGGTCGACACAGTCACCTGACAGGTCGACACCAGTCCACAAGAAGAAGGTTTCTGTGGCTGTTGTGTCGACACCAGTCAAGGAGAGGTTGACCTGCTCAACATCAACCAAGACACACAACAAAAAATAAAAAATTCAAATAAAATTTTGAAAAATAAGAAAAAGTCAAAGGAAGTCATTCATGAAAATATTGGACTTCCAAGACAAAATATCAAGCTAATTGGAATCAATGGCATTACAACCCATGTTGGTATCATCCCCAATTCTTTTATCCAAACTTTCTGATGTACCAACAAAATCCTTGGATTCCACCTCCTCATCTAAACTCTCATGCTCAAATGAAAACCTCCCCTCTTACCAAAAACAAAAACACTGGTGTTTTCATTTCTAAAGGAAAGAAGAAAGTGAAAAAGACAGAAAACACTACTGTAATAAAACAAAAATAAAAAACAAGTCAAATTTGGGTGAGAAAAGATTGTTAACATTGTCCAAACATTCTGATGGTCCCAACTCTGTTTGGGTACCAAAATCTTCTCTCCACTAATTGATTTTGCAGGAAGGTCGTGCACCCAATTCAAATGTGTGGTTCCTTGACAGTGGGTGTTCACGACATATGACTGGAGATAGAGCTAAATTTTCTTTCCTGCTCGAGAAGGAGGGAGGTTCAGTAACTTTTGGAGGTAAAAGAAAGAAAAGATCATTGGATCTGGAAAGGTTGGTCAAACTTCCTCAAACTCTGTTGATAGTGTTTTATTAGTTGATGGTCTTAATACAATCTGCTAAGTATTAGCCAACTATGTGACAAAGGTCACAAAGTTGTGTTTGAATCCAATTTCTGTAAAATCATTGACTCATCAACTGATAAAATAAAATTTTGTGGAAAAAAGGAAAACAATGTCTACATGATCGACCTTAATAAAAATTTTTCTGAAAATCTTTGTTTTGTTGCTAATAAAGATGAAATTGCATGGACTTGGCACAAAAGACTTGGCCATGCAAGTTTCAGAACATTAAATAAATTGTTAAGGCTGAATCTGTTAAGGGTCTTCCTGAGCTTTTTCAAATGTTGAAAATCAAGTTTGTGGGATCTGTGCCCAAGAAAACAAACAAGGAAATCTTTTAAGACCTTCAATGAGGTACTCACATCTAGGCCACTAGAACTATTTCACATGGACCTTTTTGACCCAACAAGAGTTCTAAGTCTAAGTGGCAAGAGATATGGGTTTTTAATCATTGATGATTTTACAAGATTTACTTAAGTTATCTTCCTGTCTAACAAAAGTGATACTTGCCTTGAGTTCAGGAAATTCTGTACCACTGCCCTAACAAACTTTTCATATAAAATCAAAAATATTTTGACTGATCATGGGGGAGAATTTGAAAACCAATCCTTTTCTGATTTATGTGCTGAACTTCAAATTTCCACAAGTTTTCTTCACCAAGAACTCCAGAACAAAATGGAGTTGTGGAAAGAAAGAACAGAACTCTTGTGAAAATGGCTAGATCCATGCTCCTTGAGAGTAATTTGCCCAAATCCTTCTGGGCTGAAGCTGTAAACACACAAATCACATTCTCAATAGAGCATTGGTCAGACCAAAAATCAAGAAAACCCCCTATGAATTATTGAAAAACAAAAAGCCAACTGTTTCTTATTTCAAAATCTTTGGGTGCAAATGTTATGTACACAACAATAATAAAGAAAATCTTGACAAGTTTGATGCTAAGAGTCAGAAGCCATCTTCCTTGGTTATTCAGAAGTGTCAAGAGCTTTCAGAGTGTATATTCTCAAAAACAAAAATGTTGAAGAATGTCCACATTATTTTTGATGAAAATTCCTTTTCAACTAACAGTTCTAAATCTTGTAGGGAAAACAAGACAATGAAGAGATGATTTTATTGTGGACTCTTCTCCAACTGTTGAGGAGCTTGCAGACATTGGTGAGAACTTGAACACCAATTCACCATCTTCAAGTGGATCAGGTAACATTGCTCCAGATTTAGTACCCCTCAACAGGTAATTTCTGAACATCGAATTTGAGAGATCACTCATTAGATAATGTTGTTGGCAATTTGCATGATAGAGTTAGGACTAGATCTCATTCCTGCATGCTATTGAAGAAGACCCACTAGCTCTAATTTCGAAATTAACCCAAGTCAATTGATGAAGCCTTGTCAAGTTCTGATTGGATTGATGCCATGCATGATGAACTTCATCAATTGAAAGAAATCAAGTATGGGAATTAGTACCTAGACCTAGTGACCAAACAGTCATTGGCACTAGATGGGTCTTCAGAAATAAGTTGAATGAATCTGGTCATGTCATAAGAAATAAGCTAGGCTAGTTGCAAAGGGGTACAATTAAGAGTTTGGAATTGACTTTGAAGAATCATATGCTCCTGTAGCTAGACTAGAAGCAGTTAGAATTTTCCTTGCTTTTGCATCCTCCATGAAATTCAAAGTTTATCAAATGGATGTTAAAAGTGCATTTTTAAATGGATATATCAAGGAAAATGTTTTTGTTGAACAACCTCCTGGTTTTGAAAATAAAAAACATCCTAACCATGTTTTCAAGCTTCATAAGACTCTCTATGGTCTTAAACAAGCTCCAAGAGCTTGGTATGACCGTTTGAGTTCCTTTTTACTTGAAAAAGGATATTCTAGAGGAACTGTGATCAAACATTGTTCACAAAAACAGTCAATAATCAAATAATTGTTGTCCAAATTTATGTTGATGACATAATATTTGGATCAACCAATAAAGGCCTATGTAATGAATTCTCCACTCAAATGAAAAATGAATTTGAAATGAGTTTAATGGGGGATCTAAAATTTTTCTTGGGTTTGCAGGTTAACCAAACTCATGAGAGGATCTTCATCAGTCAAACCAAGTATGTCAAAGAACTTCTGAAAAGGTTTGACTTTCAGAACCTCAAGCATTCAAACACACCAATTGCTATTAATGCTAAGCTAGAAGAAGACTCAAATGGTAAGTCAGTAGACCAAATGACCTACAGAGGTATGATTGGTTCTCTACTTTATCTTACAACTTCTAGACCTGATATTCAGTTTAGTGTGTGTTTGTGTGCTAGATTTCAATCAAATCCTAAAGAAAGTCACATGTTAGCTGTTAAGAGAATTTTCAAATATCTTGTTGGAACATGTGATTTAGGAATTTGGTATCCTGCTAATTGCAAGTTAGATTTGATTGTCTATTGTGATGCTGATTATGCTGGTTGTAAATTAGATAGAAAAAGCACAAGTGGCTTGTGTTTATACTTAGGTGGGTGCCTAATTTCTTGGGCTTCTAAGAAGCAACATTCAGTTGCTTGTCAACTGCAGAGGCTGAGTATGTTGCTGCTGGTAGGTGTGGAACCCAAATTCTTTGGGTGAAACATCAACTTCTTGATTATAACCAAGACTTAGGTTGTGTTCCCATTCTATGTGATAACACAAGTGCAATAAATCTGTTTAAAAATCTCATTCAGCATTCCAGAACCAAGCATATTGAAATTAGGCATCATTTCTTGAGAGATGAGGTAACAAAGAAATCATTTGAACTCCACTTCATAGAAACTAAAAAACAAATTGCTGACATTTTCACAAAACCCTTCCTGACAGTAGATTCTCATCTTTAAGGAGAGAACTTGGTCTTTGTAAATGTCCATTGGGATTGGGTTGAGTGTTAGACATCTTCTGAGGGGGAGTTCTTTGCATCATCATATTCATTTGCTTCCTTGATTCATACTGATCATATCTCTCTCCATTTCACTTCTATTTCTTTTTGACAATGAACTCTTCAACTCACATTGTATTGAACTTCTTGGTATATCAAATGGTGATTTGAAGAAGGACAAGTTCTGCTTGTCTGGACACTTTCACTATGCGAGAGTATATGTCTCCGCCAAGTACCAAGAAATGAATATGCAATTGTTGAGGGGGAGCTTTTGTTGCTCAAAGAGAATTATTTCTGATTTCAAAAACTTGCATATCTCTATTCTGATGAAAAATGATTGAAATTCTCATCTTAGGGGGATCTAGAAAATTCACAAGTCATATCTTTTGAAAAATTCAAAAACTTTTCTTGCATTACATCAATTTTCTTGCATGATGTCCTCATTCAGGTGTCTAGAGTCTCAAAATGATCCTTTAAGTGATCTACTATATTCATTTGTCAACTCTCACCTATATTCTTCAAAACAATAGAAATTCAGATTTCTTTCAAAGACTGAAGGATAATGTGTGTCTTGAATCTAAATATGTTTTTGTTTGCAATTGATGTTGGATATAGATGATATCTTTTTTGTCAAAAATCTCCAAAATTTGTCATTTCAACAGAGCAATGGCACATGTGCTGAGAAACTGCACACCTTCACAATAAATAAAGTGTCATGTATGTCATGAGGCACTAATGCTATCTCTGTTCAAAGGGGTTTAAAATTCAAAAATAAATGAAAAGAAACATAAATATGTCCTATTCCTTTTTGATGATGACTGAGTAACTGAAAATATTGGCGTCTAAAAAACGTATATTTTCATGTCAAAAAGTCATCATTTACCCCTTTGAGACTTGATAATGGATAAATCTTTAGTATCCAAGGACTATAGTGTGTGAAAAGCATTAGTTCTTGAGTGAACAAGAAGTATCTCATTTGAATGTTTGTTTTCAAAAACAAAATGTGTATGTCATTGGAGAATTGTTTTAAAAGAATCACTCTTATCCATCATCAAGTTGTTCTTAAAAGATTGTTTACTTTCAACACACTTGATTTCAGTCTAAAAGATTTTTTTTTTATTTCTTTGGACTTGAAGAATATGGAAGTGTGTAGTTGATTATTAAATGTATTATATCCCTCAAATCATCATTTTAATGACTCAAGTCACTGAATGCTCACATCTTGTTGGATATTGTGTAAAACTTGAATTGTGTTGAATTTTTGCAAAATTTAACAAATGAATTTTTTAGTCTCTTAAATATCCTTGAAATGATTATTCCACTCATTGATTATCATTATAAAGTTATCCCAAAAGCTCACAACTTTTTCCAAACTCAAATCTAAAATTTTTCATCAAGCCAGGTCGACACTACTCCATCTAGTGTCGACACACATTGACTCAGGTCGACACTCACCTCCTCTAGTGTCGACACTGACCCCCTGCCAAACTCAATTAAACCGTGGGCGCCGGTTAAGCGCGAGTTGTTCCTGCGGGGTAGCACAGCCAAAACCCCCCTTTTCTTCTCCAAGTCGACCCGACGGTCGCCCTTCTCCTGGTTTCCGGCAGGCGATTTGAACCCTTTCCATCTCTTCTCTCCTACATCTCATCTCCATCCATCTTCTCTCATTCCTCTCTCTCCATCATCCCCGATTCCACTCTACTTCTATGGCACCAAAGCAGCTTCCTCGCCGTGGAGCAAAATCAAGGGCTTCGGCAAGGCCCAATCCGGAGGATGATGTTCCTCCCACTGAGAGGAGAACCAAGCGTCGTCATGATCCTGCAGAGCAGCCAGGATCTTCATCTGCTAAGAGAGGTAGGGCATTCTCTTCTGGGTGAGGTCGAGGGTCTGCTTACCCTAGGAGGAAAATTCTGGATTCTCTCCTGATGTTTCTGAATCCTCATCCTCATCATCCTCCTCAGAGTCCTCCCAGCCCTCTAGGAGACCTCCTTCCAAACCCCTAAGTGCCGGGAAGACCATCTTGAAACCCAGGGCAGTAGACTTGGATGACAGTGAACTCATTGCTGCATTTCCTGAAGTTTTAAACTTCTTCAAATTCCAGTCTTGGCAGTCTTTTATATCAGAATTTCGAATCATATACCCTAGACTTGTCCAAGAATTCTATCAGAATTTGGAATGTACAGATGAAGGGTACAAGTCAAACACTACGCCAAATTAGACATTTAGCGGCCATTTTACTAGCAACCAATTTATATTTGCTGCTAATTAACAGCATTTTTTAAAAAATTGCTACTAATAAGCCCACTCAAGAGTTAAAGTAACTATTACATTTAATAGTAATATTATTAGCTGCTAATTGACAGCAATTTTTAAACATTAGTTACCAAATAACAAAATCGGGTGACTAATACCTTTAGTAGCATATTTTTTAGTTATAAATTCTTTTTGGAATGACAGATTTGGGGGGAAGTGAAATATATTCAAATCTTCACTCCCGCACTAACTTTTGCAGGAACCTCATTGTTGCATACGCCAGCGCCACCCCTGTGTGCGGCGCTCTCCACCCCGCACTCTGCCTCCGTGACCCCCGCCCCCTCGCGTCGCGCCTCTACCCTGCCGCGTCCCCCCTGCATCACGTCCTCGCCAGCCACGCCCGCCCAGGCCTCGCCAGCACCGCGTCAGCCAGCCGCCGCCCCCGTAAGCGCCCCTGGCCGCCCAGCCTCCGCGAAACCGTGTCCGCACTGCCCATCGTGAAAGCGCCCACGCCCCAGGCCGCCCTGCGCTCGGCACCGTCGCCGTCGCCCACACCTGCACCTGCCGTCGCACCGCGCCAGCGCCAGCGCCATCACCTGTGTTCGCCCCACCACGCTCTGCTAGCGCCAAAGCTGCCTGCCTCTGCGCCGACTGGCCCCGTGACCCAGCACCACGGTGCCTCTTCCGTGACCGCATGTGAATGGCAGTGACCAGCCGGCCAGCGCCCTTGCATTGGGCTCCCCTTGATGCCATCAGACATCCTTGTTTAATTGTACCTAGCTAAACTCTGCACATTATTCCAAAAGCATCTATATATTTGCTTGGTGAATTTTAAACGCTGCAATCTCTGTGAATTCTTGGATTGCAGATTGTGAGATTTATTTATTTTTTACATGTTCATGTCGTGCCTCCCCCACAGCGGGAGATTTGGATCATCTTCTAGCGAGGAGTGAGATAGCAACCTCACTTTCGTCTATTTTTAATGTAATTTTTATAAACATAGTTATTGGGAATAAAGACATTATAATTGCCTAGAGAAATATGATTCAGGACTCTAAGCTCACCAATCCCTTTCATTTTATTTTTCTTTAATCCTCCATGTTTATTTTTTGGGAAGTATGGAAATCTAGATGTATTATCAAGTTTGATAACATGTAATTTAGTGCGCTGCCGCTATATTGTTTTTCAGAGTCTTTGCTTAAATTAAAAAAAAAAACATGACGATTTCCATTGTTGAGCAGATCAATGAAAGTATTTCTTTGTTGTTTAGATGATAGTTCATTCTCACGCCATCCATGCTATATATATATATATATATATATATATATATATATATCTTTCTTTCATGCCACATCAGTGCCTGTAATGTACACCAACTATAATTGTCTTCAGGAGCTGCTGGATCTATGGTAAATGGAGAAGCTACGTGAATGCGTTAGAGCTGGCATATCTTAAATTGATAGGATATATATATATATATAAGAATGGGTTGGTAGATATATGGACATCTTCCTTCGTAGAGCCATTACATGCATATATATATATATTATATATATATATATATATACATATATGTATGTATATAGACATACACGCACAGCCATGCTATATATAGATATATCTTTCTTTCATGCCACATCAGTGCCTGTAATGTACACCAACTATAATTGTCTTCAGGAGCTGCTGGATCTATGGTAAATGGAGAAGCTACGTGAATGCGTTGGAGCTGGCAGATCTTAAATTGATAGGATATATATATATATATAAGTATAAGAATGGGTTGGTAGATATATGGACATCTGGTATATATATATATAGACATACACGCACACCATTCTCTGTTCATTGAATTCAAAATTTAGGCAACCTCTGAAGGAATAAGCTGATTTAGTTCTATTCTTTGTTCTATTCTTTGTGTATATATGTGGGTTGATCTTTTATTTGTTCTATTCTTTGTGTATACTTCTGAAGGTACTAATCTATAATTATTTAAATCTTTTAAAATTTGTATGTTGATCTCTATATTTTTTCAAAACTAATGAACAGGAGAAGTTTGAGGTCAATGATGCCTTATATATATGGGCAATGAAAAGCCTTGGAAATAAATGGAAGAACTTCAAATGCAGTTTTAAGAAAAATATGTGGATGCTATCAATGGTGGTGATGATGTTCTAAATATATCTGATCCACGAGTAGATCCAACACAATGGAAGGACCTTGTCAACTTTTGGAGGACTGAAAAAAGTCAAGTAAGTAATAAACATTTGAAACTCTTTAATATAATATATCTATGTATTTTCTAATATTTCTTCTAAATTTCTAACAACGAAGTGCCATGAACTAGTTGAATCGTGAAAAGCAAATAGTAGGTCATACTACTGGTTCAAAAAGCTTTTTTTCAAAAAGGACAACACAATTACATAGTGAGGTACATATTTGACATGTCACTACTGTTTTGGAACCATATTTTAAAGATCTTGTTGAATGAATTATCTTGTTATCCACAGTTGCAACGAGGATTAAATAAAAGAGGAAGAAATGATGACAATTTGAATGTTCAGGTAAATACAACTCTTAATATTATTGTTTGTTAGTGTATTATGATTAAAAGTTTTTCTTCTTCTTTTTTTTTGACAGGGAAAAGTGATGATTTACTTAAAGAGTTTCAAAAGGTCTCTTGTCAATGTGGCTCTTGCTACTATGGAAAGTAAAGATTCTTTAAAGAAAGTTGGAGGTTGTGACTTAGGATGTGAATACTGGGAAGTGGCTAGAAATGTTGCTCTTGTTTATAATGAACCTCTCCCAAGGCCATATGGACAATTCAAGACAATTGGAGATGCAATTGTGGTAACTATTGCTTGGCCTTTTACTCTTGTACGTTTGTTCAATTGTACATATTTCAATATTAATAATGTTATCAATTCTATGCTCAATATGTCTTTTCTCTTACAGGTCACTAGGGCAGAAGAATGATCTACATGAAGGCAGCTTAAAACAAAACATTTTGTCATCTCTTTTTTCTTTTCTCCTTTGGACATTTTATGATGACTATGTCAGAACCATCTACATTTTGGATGTTCATTGAGACAATGTTTGGAAAACATATTTCACTCTTTTGCATTCGTCATTTCTAAAAATGTGTGATGTCTTGTGAGAATGGATATATATGATGTCTTTTTTTTGGAAATGGAATGGATATGTACGATATTTTGTGGTAGATTTTTGCCAATGAATCATATATGGTGTGGAAAGATTTATCGAATACGCAGAAGAATATACACTTTGATATATTTGTATACAGGTGGTGCTGTATAATCAACTATAGTGATAATTTTTAATGTCATTATTATAAACTTTTAGTAGCAAATATATGTGCTATTATATGTTATTATTTACACTTTTAGTAGCAATTATATTTGTTGTTAAAATATCTATTAGCAGCAAATTACTCCCTTTCAGTAGCTATTTATATTGCACATATCTAATCATCAAAAGCAATAAGAAATGCTGTTAATACGTATAGTGACAAATATGTTCTAATTTTAAAAGAATAAATAATAGCCATTATATTAGCTTCTAATGGTATACAATGGAAGCAATTATATTTGCTACAACAAACAAAAATAATAGCCAAAAGATTAGCTGCCAATACTAAACATATTTAGCAGCAATGTTAAATGCTTCTATTGCTAATTATTGTAGCCATTTAAATGGCTATCAAAAGTTATTGTGACACTTAGAGTACAATTGTGCATATTTATAACAACATTTATAAGTGTCATTAAAGATTCCTTTTAGCAGCCATGATTGTGAATGGCTGCTATTTACTTTTAGCGACAGGACTTATAACAACCAACTTTTGGATGGCTGTGAAAAAGATTTAGTAGCCATTGTTTTAACTATAGCAGCATATAAAATTACTACTAAAAGTCACATTTGTTGTAGTGAAAGGTTAAGGGAATTGTCATAGACATGCCAACAGACATAGCAGCCACTATTTTTAAAATTCCAGACGAAGGAGAAGACTACCACCACTTTGAATTCAACCTTCATGAAGCCTACACAATCTTGACTGGACAGCAGGCATATGAGTCTGATCCTAAGCAAACCCATGTTACAAAATTCAATACCAACACCTTTCCCCCTGTGTTGAGGCTTACCCATCACATGCTTACTACTATTATCACACCCCAAGGTGGTGGGAGGGACAGACTCACAGACATCCAAAGGTTTGTGATTTATTGTATGAGCAAGGACATCAAGATAAATCTTCATATTAACATGTACCAGATTATCTCTGAGACCACTAGGGCAGACTTGCATAGATCCCTTCCATATGCAGCCCATCTCACTCAAGTATTCAAACACTTTGGTGTGTCTTTAGAAAATGAAAATCTGAGAAGATTCCTAAGTCCAACATCAATTGCTTTAAGCATGTCAGAAATTCATGGGCTTTAGGATTGTTGGTGATCAAGTAAGGAGAGGGCCAGCTGCAGTAGAGGCCCATGTGGCTCAGGAGGATCATCCTCCAGTTCAAGAGGAACATCCTCCAATACCAGAGGAACAGCCTCCAGCTCCAGAGGATCAGCCTCAAGTTCATGAGGACCAGCCTCCTCTACATGAGGATCAGCCTCATGTGGCAGATGAAGTTGAGGAACCTTTCATTGCCCCTCACTCTCCTCAACCTCAGCCCTCCTCCTCCATGAACCTTGAACCTGAAATCCCAACATTTTCTCCACCACCTCCAGTTCATGCATCCTCATCCTTTGGTGGACCTTCTGTTCCACCAGAGCTATACACTTTTTTGAATGACAAATTTGATGCTTTGAACACCTCTATTCAATCCATGTCAGAAACTTTTGAGTTGAGGATTCAGAGGTTGGAGAACACTGTGTCAGCCAAGTTTATTGAACAAAAAGCAGCCTCTGACCATGCCACTCAAAGGTTCAACAGGCTGATTGGCACATTGGGAGATGCCTCTATTGAACTGAAAGAGCATCAAAAGGAGATGGAAATAGTTCTTCAGGGAATTTTGGCAAATTCCCAAGCAGATGTCTTCAACACAAAGGAGACACTTTCTCAGATTTCAAAAACAAGACTATCATTTGCACATTTGGTAGATGACTTGGAGAGCATGAAGAATCTCTCTGCTCACATTGATGAAGAGATGTCTGCACTCAAGAAGGAATTCAAAGTTTTGAATAGGCCTGGTTGGTCAATTGGCTCTTCCTCATCTTCACAACCAGTGTCAAATGAGTTCAGTGCACTTCAAGCTTCAATGTCAGAAAATTCAGAGAGGATGGAACATCTTCTGCACACAAGACTCTCAACTATCCAAGCTCAGATGAAGTTTAGTTTAACTTCAATGGAAAAGAGGCTAACGGATATTGAGACTATTTTGTTACCCATTCCTCCTCCTCCTCCTCCCCAATAATGTAATTCTTTTGATAATGTCAAAGGGGGAGAAGTTTGTTTGAAAGATTGTAATGTTCACATCATGAATGAAATGAAATGAATAGAAATTTCTGTGCCTATCTATGTGCCTTGAATGTGATTGCAATTTTTTGAATGAATTTGATTGTGATGAATGCTTGTCAAGCTGCTTGACCTGTGTGTCAAAATAGCTTATTTTTAGTAACATTGTGTATTTCAAATGTGTATAAATCTCAATGTCACTAAAAAATGTTCAAAGGTCCTTGACAAGTTAAATAAAAGAAAATGAAAATTCTTGAAATCACATCTCATTGAAATCTTCCAATTCCAAATGAACTTAAAGTTGTCATCATCAAAAAGGGGGAGATTGTTGGGTTGAGTGTGATTACAAATCATTTCCCCTCATATTTTGATGATGACAAGCTGTGATTTTAATGCATAACCATTGGAACATGTAAAATACATCACCTGAAATTACAATATTCAAAAAGCATGTTTCCAAGCACATTTATCATTGATATTCATGATAATATACTTAACTAATGATTTATGTGTTTATTTTCTAGGAACAACATTTTCTGCAAAGGTAGTGTCGACACAACCATCCTTGGTGTCGACACAATGGTTCAGAACAAAGGCAGAAATGTGAAGAAAAGTCCATCTCAGGTCAACACTAGTCCAGAGCAGGTCGACACTAGAGATAGGTTCCAGAGAAACAAATGAACAGATTTCCATCTCAGGTCGACACCAAATAGATAGTGTCGACACTAGATAGCCTTCCCGAAGGCCTGTTTTGCTGTCTGGGACAACAGGTCGACACTACATCATCTCAGGTCGACACTAGAGACCTCTCCCAGGGAAGTGTTCTGCCAGTCTGGGACAGTGTGTCGACACACCTCTTGGGCAGGTCGACACACTCTGAATCTCTGTGACTTAAGATTCCTCTGGACACGTGGCACCCTAGGGAGATGGTGGATCAACCTTGGATCTTGTGCCCACGTACCCCAAGGGAATCTTTCGGATATTTAGGGTATAAATACCCTCCTAATGGGCACCCTTCCACAAGAGAACCTTCTAAGAGCCTCTAGAAACTGGTTGTGGCGTCTAGAGAGTCTCTCCTCCCTGTTTTGCTCCCTCTTGCGCTTCCACACCTCAATTCACCCTTCTCCAAGCACAAGGATCGAAGATTGATTAACATGAAGCATTAGAATCAACTTCAAAAGGAGCATATCAAGTAGAAGCCAGCAATTGTGAAGCACTCAAGGAAGATCCCAATATCAAAGTTGCAGAGCATCGGCCAAGGGACTTCAAGTGATCAAGATCCTTCCAATTCTGCTTCTACAAAGGAGTTTTCTTGAAGAACAAGAACTGTCAACCTCATGTCTTGAGTCTTTCTTGTTTTTTCTTGGCTATTCTAGAGATTGTGCATAATCTATTGCATCAATTCTCATGAATTGGCCTTAATAGATCAGATCATTGCTAGAGGATCTGGATCTTGTTGTTTTTGTTCTAGCAAGTGGTTGTGAGCCTTTGTGCTCAGGTTTTTGAGTCATCGTACTCAAGTTGTGTGGTTGAGCAGTCTTGCTCAGAGTCTAGAGTAGTCTTGCTCTAGGTAGTGTGTGAGTTGTCTAACTCAATTGTGGAGTTGTCAGGCTCCAGTGTGGGTTGTGTTACCCAGGTTGTTAGTGGATCCTCACTGTGTGTGAGGGGTGGATGTAGGAGTCACATGGTGTGATTTCCGAACCACCTAAAAATCTCTGTGCATTGGTCTGTTTGTGGTTTGAATTCACTCTTCGTTAGATGAATGCATAGGATCGTTTTAAATCTATCTAATCAACCTGTTTACCACTCAAATTGCTTAACTCACTTAATCTCTCTTCAGATCTGTGAAATTTGCTTTCAATCTAACTCTGATTCAAAGGTTTTTCAAAATTGGTTTATCTTCCGCATTAGTTGGCATAGATCTATTCAACCCCCCCCCCTCTAGATCTTGTCCACATCTTTTATCGATCATTCAAGTACATCTTTTGAAGATTACTCAATTGATGATTGGCAGGATGCTTATGCTAAACTTGTTGAAAATTATTCTGAAATAAGAAAAGAAAACAAGCATCTAAAGAAGAAAATTGAAAACATTCTACACAACCAATCCATAAATAAAAGAATTTGTGAATAGAAAAATGAAGTAGCTGAGCTCAATGAGGAAAAAGAAAATCTTTTAAATGTAATTGATGAGCTTAAGCTTGCATCCCAAAAGGCCAACCATGATTTTAAATAATTGTCTAAAAAGCTGGAATTACAACAAAAGAAAAACAATAAGTGTTGAAGAAATCAAAACTCTAGAAATCTAGCTAAAAGAAAAAGAACAAGTCATTGAAACCTTCACCAAAGCTAAAGACAATTGGAGGCCTTGTTAGGAGCCAGAATGAAATCTGTATCACATGAACTAGGATTCAACAAACAAAAATCTAAGAAAGACAAATCTGGTGAAATAAGGGAAAAAGCACCCTTGATAAATTTTGTCAAATGTCCTAGTCTTGAAAACACTAAAAACAAGCAAGTGTCAAGCAAAACAACAAAAACTCTAGAAAACAAGAACAAAAAGAAACCTAACAGGTGAACACAATCACCTGACAGGTCGACCTGCTCAACCTCAAAAACCACCAACCAGTCAACCAAAAATTCAAATAAAAAATTGAAAAATAAGAAAAATACAAAAGAAGCCATTCATAACAAACCTTGGACTTCCAAGACAGCACATCAAGCTGATTAGACCAATTCTTGGAACCAATGGTATTATAATACCTTTTGGTATCATCCTCAATTCTTCTATCCAAATTTTTCAATGTACCAACAAAACCCTTGGCTTGTACCTCCACAACTGAACACTCATGTCTAAATGCAAAACTCCCCTCCTAAAGAGAAAAGAACACTGGTGTTTTTATTCCAAAAGGAAGGATAAATTGAAAAAAGCAAAAAACACCATTGAAATGAAACAAAAGCAAAAAACAAGTCAGATTTGGCTTAGAAAAGATTTGATGTCAATGTTCAAACATTCTGATGGTCCCAACAATGTTTGGGTACCAAAATCTTCTCTCCACTGATTGATTTTGCAGGAAGGTCGTGCACCCAACTCAAATGTGTAGTTTTTTTATTGTGGGTGTTCACGACACATGATTGGAGACAAAGCTAAATTTTCATTCCTGATTGAGAAGGAGGGAGGTTCTGTTACATTTGGAGGTAAAAATAAAGGAAAAATTATTGGATCTGGAAAGGTTGGTCAATCTTCCTCAAACTCAGTTGATAATGTTTAGTTAGTTGATGGTTTAAATTACAATTTGCTGAGCATTAGCCAACTATGTGACAAAGGTCACAAAGTTGTGTTTGAATCTGATTTTTGCAAGATAATTGACTCATCAACTGATAAAAATAAAATTCTTTGGAAAGAGGGAAAACAATGTCTACATGATCAACCTTGATAAAAACTTTCCTGAAAATATTGTCTTGTTGCAAATAAGAATGAAATTGCATGGACTTGGCACAAAAGACTTGGTCATGCAAGTTTCAGAACAATAAATAAACTGTTAAGGCTGAATTTGGTTAAAGGTCTTCCTGAATCCTTTTCTAATGTAGAAAATCAAGTTTGTGGTATTTGTGCCCAAGGAAAACAAACCAGAAAATCTTTTAAAACATTCAATGAGGTACTCACATCTAAGCCACTAGAATTACTTCACATGGACCTGTTTGGCCCATCAACAATTCTAAGTCTTAGTGGCAAAAGATATAGGTTTGTCATTATTGATGATTTTACTAGATTTACATGGGTTATCTTTCTGTCCCACAAAAGTGATGCCTGCCTTGAGTTCAGGAATTCCTATACCACTGCCTTAACAAGTTTTCCATATAAAATCAAAAACATTTTCACTGATCATGGGGTTGAGTTTGAAAACAAATCCTTTTCTGATTTTTGTGTTGTACTTCACATATTTCACAAGTTTTCTTAACCAAGAACTCCAGAACAAAATGAAGTTGTGAAAGAAAGAATAGAACTCTTGTGGAAATGGCTAGATCCATGCTCTTAGAAAGAAATTTGCCCAATCCTTCTAGGCTGAAGCTGTGAATACAGCAAATCACATTCTCAATAGAGCATTGGTTAGACCAAAAATCAGAAAAACCCCTTATGAGTTGTTGAAAAATAAAAAGCCAACCTTGTCTTATTTCAAAATCTTTGGGTGTAAATGTTTTGTGCATAACAATAATAAGGAAAATCTTGACAAGTTTGATGCTAAAAGTCAGGAAGCCATCTTTCTTGGCTATTCTGAAGTGTCAAGAGCTTTTAGAGTTTACTCTCTCAAAAACAAAACTGTTGAAGAGTCTCCACATGTTATTTTTGATGAAAATTCCTTTTCATCTCATGGTTCTAAATCTTGCAGGGACAGTCAAGATAATGAAGAGGTTGATTTCATTGTGGATTCTTCACCAACTGTTGAGGAAAATGAAGACATTGGTGAGAATTTGAACATTCATTCACCTACTCCTAGTGGATCAGGTAATGTTGTTCCAGACTTAAGTGCATCTCAACAGGTAACTTCTGAACATAGATTTTTGAGAGATCACCCATTAGAAAATGTTGTTGGCAATGTGCATGATAGGGTAAGAACTAGATCATCATTCCTGAATGCAATTCATGAAGACCCACTAGCACTAATTTCCCAAGTTGAACCAAAATCAATTGATGAAGCTCTAATGAGTTCTGGTTGGATCAATGCAATGCATGATGAACTTCATCAATTTGAAAGAAATCAAGTATGAGAATTAGTACCTAGACCTAATGACCAATCAGTCATTGGCACTAGATGGGTTTTCAGAAATAAATTGAATGAAAATGGTCAAGTCATAAGGAATAAAGCTAGGCTAGTTGCAAAGGGGTACAACCAAGAATTTGGAATTGATTTTGAAGAGTCATATGCCCCTGTTGCTAGGTTAGAAGCTGTAAGAATTTTTCTTGCTTTTGCATCTTCACTGAAATTTAAAGTTTATCAAATGGATGTCAAAAGTGCCTTTTTGAATGGTTATATAAAGGAAAATGTTTTTGTTGAACAACCTCCGGGCTTTGAAAATGAAAAATATCCTAATCATGTTTTTAAGTTTCATAAGGCTCTTTATGGTCTTAAACAAGTTCAAGGGCTTGGTATGACCGTTTGAGTTCTTTTTTCTTGAAAAAGGATATTCTAGAGGTAATGTTGATCAAACCCTGTTCACAAAAACTGTCAATAAACAAATAATTACAGTCCAATTTATGTTGATGACATAATATTTGGATCAACTAATAAGAGCCTGTGCACTGAATTTGCAAACCAAATGAAAAATGATTTGAAATGAGTTTAATGGGAGACTTACAATTTTTCTTGGGATTGCAGGTTAACCAAACCAGTGAGGGGATCTTCATAAGTCAAACCAAATATGTCAAAGAACTTTTGAAAAGGTTTGACTTCCAGAACCTCAAGCATTCAAGCACACCCATTGCAATTAATGCTAAACTTGAAGAAGACTCACTTGGTAAGTCAGTAGACCCAAAGACATATAGAGGTATGATTGGTTCTCTACTCTATCTCACCACTTCTAGACCTACATTCAGTTAAGTTTGTGCTTGTGTGCTAGATTCAAGCTAATCCAAAAGAAATCAAATGTCTAAGTCTAACTCATTCTGTTCTTTTAAATATCTTGTTGGAACATGTGATCTTGGAATTTGGTATCCTGCTGGTTGTAAGTTAGATTTGATTGCCTATTGTGATGCTGATTATGCTGGGTGTAAACTTGATAGAAAAAGCACAGTGGCTTGTGTTTGTACTTAGGTGGATGCCTAATCTCTTGGGCTTCTAAAAAGCAACACTCAGTTGCTCAATCAACTGCAGAGGCTGAGTATGTTGCAGTTGGTAGATGTGGCACTCAAATTCTTTGGTAAACATCAACTTCTTAATTACAACCAAGAGTTAGGTTGGTGTCCCATTCTTTGTGACAACACAAGTGCCATAAATTTTTATAAAACCCATTCAGCATTCTAGAACAAAACACATGGAAATTAGACATCATTTCTTGAGAGATGAGGTGGCAAAGAAATCCTTTGAACTCCTCTTTATTGAAACTGAAAAACAAATTGCTGACATCTTCACTAAACCTCTTCCTGACAATAGATTTTCATCCTTGAGGAGAGAGCTTGTTCTTTGCAAATATCCATCTTCTTGATCTCTCTCATTGGGTTGAGTGTTTAAGCATGTTCTGAGGGGGAGTCATTGTTTCATTATTCTTCTTTGCTTGCTTGATTCACATTGTTCACATCTCTCACAATTCAACTTTTATTTCTTTTTGACAATAAATTCTTCAACTCACATTGTGTTGAACTTCTTGGTATATCAAATGGTGACTTGAAGAAGGAAAGTTCTGCTTGTCTGGACACTTTCACTATGCGAGAGTATATGTCTCTGCCAAGTACCATGAAACGAATATGCAATTGTTGAGGGGGAGCTTTGTTGTTTAAAGAGAATCATTTGTTTTCAAAATACTTGTATATCTTTATTTTGATGAAAAGTTGTTGGAATCATCATCTCAAGGGGAGCTAGAGAATTCACAACTCATTCTTTTTGCAAAAGTCAAAATTCATCTTGATTACAACAACTTCCTTGCATGATGTACTTATTGAGTTGTCTAGAACCTCAAAATGATTTTTTTGAGTGATCTACTACATCTTTTTACAGTCAACTCTCAACTATACTCTTCAAGACTATAGAAATTCAAATTCAAATTCAAATTCTCCTTACACTCATGATTGAACAGAGCAATGGCACAAATGCTGAGAAACTACACACCTTCATAATGAATGAAGTGCCATATATGTCATGAAACCTTTTTGCTATCTCTGTTCAAAGGGGTTCAAAAATTAAAAAAAACAAAAGAAAACACATGCTCCATATATTTTGATGATGACTGAGTAACTGGAAATATTGGCGTCTGATAAACGTATATTTTCACGTTAAAAGGTTGTCATTTACCCCTTGAAACTGGATAATGGGTAAATCTCTAGTATCCAGGGACTATGGTGTGTAAAAAGTATTAGTTCTTGAGTGAACAAGATTTGCTACATTTGATAGTTTGATTTAAAAAACAAATGTGTTTGTCCAAGGAGAATTTCTTAAAATAAACATCCCTGTCTTTCATCAGTTTGTTTTAAAGGTGTTTACCTTCATCACACTTTATTTCAATCTAAAAGATATTTTTATTTCTTTGGATTTGGAGAATATGGTAGCTTGTTATTGATTGTTGGATGTCTTATATCCCTCAAGCTATCATTTTAATGGCTCAAGTCATTAATACGTATATCCTGTAGTTGTTGTGTAAAACTTGAAGTTTGTTAAAGTTTTGCAACAATATGACAAACTGAATTCTTTGGCTTCTTAAAAATCCTTGAAATTTTAATTCCATCCATATTTCATCATCTTAAACCTTTCCCAAAATTCTCAAAATTTTCCATGCTCGAATATACAAAATTCTTCAGGCCAGGTCGACACCACCTCCATCTAGTGTCGACGCAGTCTAAGCCCGTGTCGACACACTCCCTGCCTAGTGTCGACACACAGGCCTTTCTGGGCGATTCCAGCCGTTGGCGCCGGTTTGGGGTTTCTTGTCCCTGCGGTTTATCATACCCTAAAACCCTTTTATACCCCAAGTCGACCCCATGGCCGCCATCTCTCTTTGAAAGTGAAAAGAACCTTCATCTCCTTCCCTCCTCCCACCCATCTCTGTCTCCATTCTCTTTCCCCCATACATTCCATCCCCTGTTCTTCCTCGTTCTTCTGCAACCATGGCTCCCAAGCAGGTGCCCCGCCGTGGTGCCAGGTCTAGGGCACACACCAGACCTATTGCAGTGGAAGACCAACCAGTTGAAAGGAGAAGCAAGCATCGGCATGACCCTGCTCAGCAGCCAGGAGAATCATCTGCATCTCCTACACCATCGAAGAGAGGTAGGGCATCCTCTTCCAGTAGAGGCCCTTCCCACAGAAGATCTGCTCACCCTAGAAGGAAAATTCTAGCATCTTCTCCTAAGCCTTCTGAGGAATCCTCCTCCAATTCATCTGGATCCTCCAAGCCTTCTGAGGCCACTCCATCCAAGGTTGCTAGCAAAGGGAAGTCTATGCTCAAACCTAGGGCTGTTGACCTAGAGGATATTAACCTAGCAGCTGCATTCCCTGAAGTCCTTCAATTCTACCGCTTTCAGACTTGGTTGCCCTTCATTTATGAGTTCAGAACATTTTACCCACATTTAGTTCAAGAATTCTATCGGAACCTAGAATGCACAGATGAGGGTTACAAGTCAGAGGTCAAAGGTGTTTTGATTGACTTGCCTACTGAATTGGCTGCCACCCTGTTCAGAGTCCCAGATGAAGGTGAAAGTTATCATGATTTTGAGTTTGATATGCATAAGGCCTATTTTATGCTTACTGGACTCCCAACTGTTGAGTCAGAGCCCAAGCAGACATATGTCACCAAGTTCAACACCAATACCTTCCCCCCTTCATTGAAATTGGTGCATCACATTCTCACCACAATAATCACACCCCAAGGTGGTGGATGGGATAGACTCACTGACATACAAAGATTTATTATTTACTGCATGAAGAAAGAGATCAAGATTAATTTGCATGTCATCATGTACCAAATTATGTTAGAAACCACAAGGATGTATCTCCACAGATCTCTACCTTATGCTGCTCATCTCACACCAGTATTTGCACATTTTGGAGTGTCATTTGAGAATGAGCAAGCCCAATCCATTCTCAAGGCAAATATCTAAAATTTGAAGCACATTCAGAAGTTTATGAGATTTAGACTGGAAGGTGATCAAGTAAGAAGGGGACCAGCTGTAGTTGAGGCCCCAGTGGCTCCAGAGGTTGTACCACCTCCTGAGGTACCTCAATCTCCTGCACATGAGGACCAACCTCCTGTTGTGAATGAAGCACCACTTCCAAATGTCCCTCAAACACCTCCCTTTCAAACCTCTTCACCACTTCTCCCTGAAGTGGAAATTCCTTCTTTCACTCCACAATTCCAAGCTTCTACTTCCACTGGTGGACCTTCTGTTCCACCAGAGTTATATTCATTCCTAAATGACAAGTTTGATGCATTTACTTCTACCATCCAAAAATGTCAGAGAACTTTGACCTAAAGATACAGAGGTTGGAAAATTCCATGAATGCTCAGTTCATCAAGCAAAAAGAAGCATCAGATCATGCAACTCAAAGGTTCAACAGACTCATTGGAACTTTGGCTGATGCATCTATTGAACTCAAGGAGCGTCAAGAAACACTGGAAAAGGTCCTTGCGGGAATTTTGGCAAATTCCCAATCAAACTTGTTCAACAGTCAGGAAACAGTCACACAGATATCCAAGACTAGGCTGTCATTTGCTCATATGGTTGATGACTTAGAAGGCATGAAGAATCTCTCAGCACACATAGACAATGAGATGTCTATTCTCAAGAAGGAGCTCAGCAATATTAACAAACATGGAATTGCATGTTCTTCTTCTGGTTCACATCCTATCTCAGCTGAGTTGTTTGCCTTTCAGTCAAATATGTATGACAACAGTCAAAGGTTGGAAGAGTTGCTACACACAAGGCTGTCAACAATGCAAACTCAACTCAGATCCACCATGCAGCAATGGAGTCAAGGCTGAAGACCATTGAATCCATCTTTATTCCTCTTCCTCCTCCTCCTCCACCTGCTTATGTCTTTTATCTTTTGATGATGTCAAAGGGGAGAAGAAAAAGAAAAACACTTGTTTGGAATGTAATCATGGTAGTGACCATCTTGTTTTGAATGATAAGAAATACTTGTAATGAATATATTTGTTGAATGAAAAGTAATACTTGTTTTGAATGTGATTGTACATCTCTGGAATGAATGTCAATGAATGGATGATTGTAAAGCTGCTTGGTCATTAATGAAAAGACTCCATCATTAGTAACATTGTGCCTCTTGAATGTGCAAAATGTCAAATGTTGCTAAAGTGTGTTCAATGGCCTTTGATAATTGTGAATAAAAGTGATTGGAACATGGTTCATTGTCATTCAGTGTGTTTGAAGTTGAATGTTGAGTAAACAAATGGCTTAAAATCTCCTTTCATTGAAATTTCAAATTTTCATGTGGACTTAATGTTGCCATCATCAAAAAGGGGGAGATTGTTGGGTTGAGTGTGAACTTTATACATTTCCCCTCATAATTTTGATGATGACAAGTTGTGATTTTAATGCACAAATAAGTGGAACATGTTAAATACATCACACATGCAACAACAATATTTAAAAAACATGTTTCCAAACACATTTATCACTTATATTCATGATAATACATTGGACTAATGATTTATGTGTTTATTTCTCAAGGACATACAATTCTTGAAAGGGTATTGTCGACACACCCCCTACTGGTGTCGACACAATGCTTCAAACCCAAGGTAAAATGATGAAGAAATGGTCAAGTGGTGTCGACACAGGATCAAGTTGTGTCGACACTAGATTCAGCTCCCAGAAGGCCTGTTTGCTAGTTCTGTACAGTGTGGCGACACAGCCTGAAGTAGTGTCAATACTAGAGACCCTTCCCAGAAAACCTTTTGTGCCAGTTTGGGACAGTGTGTCGATAGACCCCATGGGCAGGTCGACACACTCCGGAAACCTTTTCACCTTAAGTCACATCTGGACACGTGGCACTCTAGGGATCATGTGGATCGGCCTTGGATCATGTGCCCACGACCCCCAAGGGTACTTTTGGACACATTGGGCTATAAATACCCTCCAATTGGCCATCCAACGCAAGAGAACCTTTCAGAGCCTTCCAGAAATCCGTTTGGCGGCAAGAAGTGTTCTCCTCCCCGTTCTTGCTCTCCTGGTGCTTCCTCAAGCCAATTCTCATCTGTCCAAGCACGAGAAGTGGAGTTTGATCATTGAAGATGCAATCAGATCACTTCAAGGGAGCAGATCATGTAGAGGCAGTGAATTGAGAAGACTTCAAGGAAGATCCCAAAGCACAAGTTGCAGAGCATCGGCCAGGGACTTCAAGGGATCAGCTTCTTCACAATTCAGCCCTACAAGGGAGTATACTTGAAGAACAACGATCTTACACTCAATTCCTCAATTCCCCTTGTTTCTTCTAAGTCATTCTTGAGATTGTGCATGAACTATTGCATCAATCTTCTTGAATGAACTTTTATAGATCAGATCATTGCTAGAGGATCTGAATCTTTGTGTTTTTGTTCTAGTAAGTTGTTTGTGAGCCTGTGTGCTCAGTGTTGAGTCGTTGTACTCAGTTGGGGTTGAGCAGTTGTGCTCAGGTGTCTAGAGTAGTCTTGCTCTAGAGGTTGTGTGAGTTGTAGAACTCAGTGTGTTGGAGTTGTCAGGCTCCAGTGTGTGGTGTATCCAAGTTGTGTAGTGGATCCTCACACTGTGAGGGTGGATGTAGGAATCACGTGTGTGATTTCCGAACCACCTAAAAATCTCTGTGCAGTGGTTTGTTTTTGTGATTCAAATTCACTTTGCGCTAGATGTATGCATAGGGTTTTTCGAATTCACTTCTAATCAACTTGATCTCACACTCTAATCATATAATTCACACAATCACTCATTAGATCTGTAAAGTGATCTTTCAAATTGCCTCTGATTCAAAGCATTGATTTAATTTGGCTAAGCTTCCGCAGTTTTTGGCTTAGATCTATTCAACCCCCCCTTCTAGATCTGATCCAACCTTTTTTCGATCCTACAGACAACATTTCATACTCTCCAGCAACGGAACAATCAGTATGAGCAATCACCACCAAGCGACAGTTGCTTGGACCTAGTGAATATTTTGAAGTCATAAACCCCATCAACCCAACAAAGGAGTTCTGGCCAGGGTATTCCCGGCCTTCTAGTCATTTTGTGTCTTCCGTCCTTGTTTATAATTTCGCCTTCTCCCTTCTCCTCCTCCTCTCATCCTCCAATTCTCCCCCGACGCTCTCGAAGCGTTGACCATCTCTTTCTCTTCTTTCACCATTTCTTTTGATGGCTCGATTCTGTCCATCTCCCGATGCTTTTCTTTTTTAGTCCAGTATGTTATACTTAATTAAAAAAAACAAAAAAAAAACAAAAAAACACAAAAAACAAACAAAAATAAACAAATAACAAAAAAAATGCTTTCATTCCCTACTTTTCCATCATTTTGACGGCGATCCCCGTCCTCCCTTTCCTCCCCTCTCCTTCAGACGGCGATCCTCGTCTTTCCCTTTTTAAGCATCGATCTCCTGTTTTCACTTCCGCTGCAATCTCCGCTCCCGACGGTGATCTCCGTCACTCCGCTGCAATCCCCGCTCCCGACGGTGATCCCCGTCACTCCGCTGCAATCCCCGCTCCCGACGGCGATCCCCGTCACTCCTTGCTCCCAACACTCAGACGGCGATCCCCGTCCCTGCGTTTCCTTGCTCTCGACGGCGATCCCTGTCACCCCGGCTTTCCTTCTTCCTCGGTGGCAATCCCCGCCTCTCCTTCCTCCTTCCGCGTGCAAACTGCGATCCTCGCTTGCTTGACCGTCATGGTCACGCTTGGTGATCTGGGTAAGGGGCCTTCTATTCCTCAACACCCTAACTCCTTTGCAGACACGCTGGGCTCGGGTGGTTTGTCCTTTCCTCCAGTCCCATCGGAGGATCTATGCGGCCCGCCACACATGTCTCTTTCCCTTCCAATAAACCTCTGGACACTCCTCCAGAACCTCCTGTAAATATTATCCCTAGGTTAGTTTCAAGGGTAGAATCTAGTAAGCCCCCATCCCCGACTAGGAAGAGCAAGGGTAGTGGCATACCCCGTAGGTATTTGTTAGATCTGGCGCAAAGGTGTGGCGCTCTTCTAGCTGTTGAAGAGTTTGCCCAAGAAGCAATTGTTTTGAACATAGAAGCTCAACACGAAGAGGAAGGGCTAGACGATGGGTTTGGAGTGTATGAAATCTTAACTGAGGAAGACCCAGTGGATGAAGAAGAGGGTGAGGTAGAGGACGCTGCCGAGATGTATGCAAGTGGCATGAAAAGATTTGACGAGCCTACATTGGCAGTGGATGAGCCCATTAAAGAGGTAAATGTTGGAACGGAAAAAGATCCCAGGCTCTTGACCATAGCTTCTAGTCTCCCTCTTGAGGAAGAAGAGCTGCTCATAGAAATGTTGAGGGAGTTCAAGGATTCTTTTGCCTGGTCATATGACGACATGCCTGGCATTGACCCCGAATTGGTGGAACATAGGTTAATTTTGAAGCCAGGGCAGTTGTCCTTAAGTAAAAATTGAGGCGTTTCCTCCCCCACATTGCTTTGAAGATGAAAGAGGAAATTGATAAGCTACACAAAGCCAAGTTCATTCGTGTAGTCCTCTATCCGTTGTGGGTGGCAAACATAGTCCCGGTAATGAAGAAAGATGGAAGAGTGTGAATTTACATTGACTTCCGGGACTTGAAAAGGGCATGTCCAAAGGATGATTTCCCTTTACCTCATTTGGATGTGTTGATTGATAATACCGCTGGGTATGAAACTCTATCGTTCATGGATGGGTACTTAGGATATAATCAAATCCGTCTAGCCCTAGAGGACCAAGAGAAAACCTCCTTCACCACGCCCTAGGGAACTTATTACTATGTGGTCATACCGTTTGGATTGAAAAATGCCGGCACCACTTATCAAAGGGCAATGTTAGCTATCTTCCACGATATGATTCATATATATGTTGAAGTGTACGTGGACGATATTGTGGTGAAGTTTCGGACTCAAAGAGAACACTCCTCCGTGCTTGCCAAAGTGTTCTGCCGCGCACAAGAATATCAATTGAAGATGAATCCAAAGAAGTGCGTGTTTGGGGTTTCTTCAGGCAATTTGCTAGGGTTCATAGTCAGCAAACAGGGGATTCAAATAGACCCGCATAAGGCCAAGGCAATCAATGAGATGCCTCCTCCTAAGAATATATCTGAGCTTCGAGGTTTAATTGGTCGACTTCAGTTCAAAAGGAGATTCATATCTCAGCACTCCCAAAGATGTCGACCTTTCTATGCACTGTTGAAAGGAGGAGCCAAATTTGAATGGAACGCTAAGTGCTACGAAGCCTTTGATGAACTCAAGAGTTATCTTATGAATCCGCCCGTGCTGCAGGCGCCTGTCCCTAGGAAACCTTTAATCCTATATCTGTCTACAATTGAGGACTCCCTAGGAGCTGTCCTTGCGCAGCATGACGACTCTGGAAAAGAAAGGGCAGTCTATTACCTATCTGGGCTCTTCAATCCGTCCGAGCTCAAACTCACCACAATGGAGAAAACATGTGCAGCGCTAGTATGGGTAGTGCAGAAATTGAAGCACTACTTCTTAGCCCATAAGGTGAGTTTGATTTCTAGAATGGATCCTATTAAGTATCTCCTAGAAAAGCCAGTCCTCACCGACAGATTGGCGCATTGGCAGAGCTTCTTGTCTCAATTTGATATCACCTTTGTAGTCCAGAAGACTATAAAAGGGTATGCCATTGCTGAGCACCTCGCTCACCTTCCTCTGCCTCACAGTGACACGATTCAAGAGGATTTTCCTGATGAAAACCTATCACTCATCTCTCGCGATCCCTTATGGTTGCTCCACTTCGATGGGGCTCTCAATTCTAGGGGACGGGGCATAGGTGCTATCTTGCTCACCCCAGAAGGGATCACAATTCCACTCGCATATCAACTCCAGTTCCCTGCCACCAACAATGTCTCCGAGTATGAAGCTCTCCTAGTTGGTCTTAAGCTTGCCTATCTTGTAGTCGCGCGCCATCTCAAGATCATAGGAGACTCTCAGCTCGTTCTTTGGCAGGTCCTTTCTACCTACCATACTCGTGACCCCAAGCTCAAGCCTTATCAAGATATGGTCACACTCCTAGCCAAGAAATTCTGCAAACTCATCTACATTCACAATCCTCGCTCTCAGAATATCCTGGCCGATGCCCTCTCATCCCTAGCCTAATCTCTCTCTTTCCCTCTCAGCCGCAGTGCTGAGACAATCATTGTTCAAAGATTAGAAGCTCCCTCCACTTAGGACCCTTGGTTCAATAACCTTAGGAGCTCTTTAGTCTTAAAGGCAGAGAGAAGAGAAGCGAAGGAAGTAATGCTTGTAGAGCTAGGAGAAATGATGGCAGAAGAAGACCATGGTACCATGAGATCGAGTTGTATTGCAGAGACGATACCTTCCCAGAAGAAGCGGAAGCAGAGGATAGAAGAGCCATCCGTAGAGCAGCGTTAAGATATACCATTGTTGGAGAAGTGTTGTACAGGCGCGCTCAAAATGGAATGCTCCTCAGATGTTTGTCAGACGAAGAAGCTTGGAAGATAGTGGAAGGAGCCCACTCTAGTGAATGTGGAGGGCATGTGAATAGCCAAATGTGGGCTAAGAAGATCCTTAGACAAGGCTACTACTCGCCAACTTTAGAAGAAGATTGTGCCATCTACGTCCGTAGGTGTGTCAAGTGCCAGCTCCATGTCGATAAGATCCATGCTCCGTCCTCTTCTTTACATCCACTATCTTCTCCTTGGCCTTTCTCCATGTGGGCCTTTGATATCATTGGACCCCTTGGTGATCTTAATGCTCAAGTAAAACAAAAATCTTTCATCCTTACTGCTACTGAGTACTTCACCAAGTGGGCCGAAGCAGAGGCATTTGCAGAAATCAAAGGCTCGACCGTGTGCAGATTCATCATGAAGAACATCATCTCG
>CM024754.1:100975242-101057118 GCA_014218235.1 Colocasia esculenta | reverse complement strand
CACAATAATGTCTCGAGTATGAAGCTCTCCTAGTTGGTCTTAAGCTTGCCTATCTTGTAGTCGCGCGCCATCTTCAAGATCATAGGACTCTCAGCTCGTTCTTTGGCAGGTCCTTTCTACCTACCATACTCGTGACCCCAAGCTCAAGCCTTATCAAGATATGGTCACACTCCTAGCCAAGAAATTCTGCAAACTCATCTACATTCACAATCCTCGCTCTCAGAATATCCTGGCCGATGCCCTCTCATCCTAGCCTAATCTCTCTCTTTCCCTCTCAGCCGCAGTATGAGACATCATTGTTCAAAGATTAGAAGCTCCCTCCACTTAGGACCCTTGGTTCAATACCTTAGGAGCTCTTTAGTCTTAAAGGCAGAGAGAAGAGAAGCGAAGGAAGTAATGCTTGTAGAGCTAGGAGAAATGATGGCAGAAGAAAGACCATGGTACCATGAGATCGAGTTGTATTGCAGAGACGATACCTTCCCAGAAGAAGCGGAAGCAGAGGATAGAAGAGCCATCCGTTAGAGCAGCGTTAAGATATACCATTGTTGGAGAAGTGTTGTACAGGCGCGCTCAAAATGGAATGCTCCTCAGATGTTTGTCAAGACGAAGAAGCTTGGAAGATAGTGGAAGGAGCCCACTCTAGTGAATGTGGAGGGCAATGTGAATAGCCAAATGTGGGCTAAGAAGATCCTTAGACAAGGCTACTACTCGCCAACTTTAGAAGAAGATTGTGCCATCTACGTCCGTAGGGTGTGTCAGTGCCAGCTCCATGCCGATAAGATCCATGCTCCGTCCTCTTCTTTACATCCACTATCTTCTCCTTGGCCTTTCTCCATGTGGGCCTTTGATATCATTGGACCCCTTGGTGATCTTAATGCTCAAGTAAAACAAAAATCTTTCATCCTTACTGCTACTGAGTACTTCACCAAGTGGGAGAAGAAGCAGAGGCATTTGCAGAAATCAAAGGCTCGACGTGTGCAGATCATCATGAAGAACATCATCTCGCGGTTTGGAGGCCAAGGGCTTCGTCACACGACAATGGACCCCAGTTATATCCCAAGAGCTTCAAAGACCTATGTAAGAAATTCACATTTCCTTGGATCATTGTCTCGTATTATCCCAAGGCAATAGCCAAGCCAAAGCCACAAACAAAACACTTTTGAAAATTTTAAAGAAAACTTGTGAGTCTCATAAGTTCGCTGATTGGCCTGAAAAATTGATTGAGGCTCTGTTGGCCTATCGTACCTCCGTCCGCACGTCCACTGGGAAACTCCCTTTTCACTTACATACAAGATGGAGGCCGTATGCCCACATGAGGTCCTCATTCCTTCGCTAAGAGTTCAGCTAGACAAAGAAATTAATCCCGACTAACGTCGAGAGGCATTACTTACACAGCTGGAATTCCTAGACGAACGACGTCTAGCCGCAGCCGATCATGTGCTTTCTTATCAAAATAGACTCTCAAGATCTTTTCAAAAGAGAGTGATTGAACGGAAATTCCAAGAAGGAGACATGGTTTTGAAGCGAATTTTCATAAAACCTGGAGGTCTTAGGTCAAAATTGCAACCAAACTTGGAAGGGCCATACGTTGTTAAGGAAGTGTACCCTGGGAATGCGTATAGGCTTATCAATGCCGCTGGTGATGAGCTCTCTCACCCATGGAATGGGCTGTATCTTAAAAGATTCTACCCTTAATAAAAGGTTTTCAACAACAACATCATTTTGCAAAAGAATGTTAGTATCTATGTGTCTTACTCCCTTTCATTTGTTGTCAAACGACCCTTATGCTCAGTCACACACCCCACACGGAAACACAGGGCTAATTTGTCTTTAGTGGTGGTGTTCCTGCCTAGCCTAGTATGGGGTGCGAGGTCAATTCTCTTCTTGCTCGGACAAGGTTTAGGGGCAAATGGACACTAATTAAGGATTGGGAAGGTGTAGCTCATATGTATGAAGTCTCAAAGAGAGGACGGTCTGTTAAAGAAAGAAAGAAAAAGAAGAGAAAAGAGAAAATTGATAAGAATATGAAGAGCAGAAAATTGAAATTAGGGGGCATGTCAACTAGTGGATATACAGCTCCCACGGGGCCCTTGAGCTCGGTCGTACGCATGCCCCAGCCAATGAAATGACCACAAAGTCTCTGGACAACAGATGGATTCCATATGAGATAACACTTGCAAGTCATATAAGTCAGTCTCCCAAGCACCAAGTCCAAGTGCTTGTTCCTTTAAGTCTTCCTATCCCCGTAATGACTGAAGACCCCGACACCTGGTCTATGTTTCGAACATTAGCGACTAGGGGTAAGTGTCTTTGGAGCCAAAGCAAATGCACACTTGTGCTTAGGGGATAGTTACAAGCATAAGATAGGAGCGAGATCCATAGCCAATCACTCAAATGAGGATGTCGTTATCAGAAAACCCCAAAAGTCCAAAAAAACAATTGGATTCGCGTGCAAAAGATTTACTCATGTACTCTCTTCCTCTCTTTTATCGGTCTTATCTCACACTCAATTCAACACATCTAGTGCGATTGTAGACGTGTAGAGTCGGAATCAGAATGTATTATTTGCAATTGCAATTCATTCATTTTACAAAATAATAAGATATAATATGAGATAAAGCACTATGAGATAGCAGTATGTACAAAGATAAGGGGGAGGTGGCTCACAAACTCCTCACTGTCTACCGCCACTCTCCCTGGATCCTCATGCCTATCTGGTGGTGGTGGCATCTCACCACCACCCCCGGCCACTCTGGGCGCTCGTCTCCCCTCCGAGGCGCCTCTCCTCCTCCTCGTTCCTCCAGCGACTGCAGGAACCTGCTAAATACTATCTGACGGAGGCGCCGGTCGCTCCGCTGGCTCCACTCGCACCGATCCTTCTCCGCCTCCGTGAGCAGCCTATGGCCGTCATCACCTCCTGAAGTCCTCGCGCTAATGTTTGTTGTGCGTGAAGATCAGCGCGCAGCCAGGCCAGCTCCTCCTGGTCTACCGATGACCCCTGCACCTACAGCGTCGCCAGCTCCCTCGCCACATCTGGCTCTCGGGACTCAGTTGCCTCCGCCCAAGTGTGCATCTGATCTCTCTCTGATGTCACGGCATGGACCTGCCCCTGCAGCTGGGTCGCTCGGTCCGTGGTAGTCTTCAACTCCGTCTCCTGTAAGAAAAGCAAGTCAGTTCCAATTGTAAATATAAATAATTATCAATCAATGTATGTATTGCTTACCCTCTCAGCCAACTCTGTCCGTGCCTCCTAGGCTCTCCTCACCGCGGCTTCCAGTCGATCCTCCAGATCCGATTGGGAGCCCCGCGCTCTAGAGGAGGAAGCACCAGCCTCCGCTACTCTCCTTACCCTGTCAAACTCCCTCCACTGCACATGCAACACACGTTAGTTTCTCAAATCAGCTAAGGAAATTGGTAAGGTACTGAAGTCTGAGTAGGTACTTACCAGCTACTCCGCCTCCCTCTGAGCCACCTCGTGATCCTGCACCATCGAGTGGAGCAGGGCCTAGAGCGAGGCAGTCTCCTCGGCTACATCTATCTGTAATTCATCAAGATTTGTCAGCTCAATTCAGTTAGAACAATTCATAAGGTCTGAGTTTAGAAGCTGACCTGTCGCCTCGCTCCCTTGTAAACCCTCACCCCGTACTTTAAGGCAAATGCCTGTAAGTATGCGTCATCAGACACGGCCTCTGATCGCACTCGCCTGCCGCGGTGCTCCCAGTCTGCAATCTGCTCTCGGGCCCGCTCACGCCAGTCCGTGGTGTCGTGGAGTCCCCGGAAGCTCCGACCAGGCCTAGGAGTCCGGTCTCGGCTGGGGAACTCCACCGCACTCTGGCGGAGGCTGAGTGACCTCTGGGTCAGCTGTAAGTGTAGAGGTAGCACAAGGTTGAGTGCATGCACCCACAACGCTCTACCAAAGTAGGGGCTGGCCTGCAACAACCAGGGCTGTTCCTCATCACCCTCTTCTAGGTATGGCTGCCACACCACCTGCACACCAAGCACATCTAATTAGTAGCCAGGCAATCAATTCAAAATCATTGAACTTAGAGAGAAGGGTTAGATCTTTTACATCTAGCTGAGGGTAAGTGTCGATCACGTCTTGGAGGGATGCTAACTGGTCGCTCAAAGTGTGTGTGTCGTGACGCGAGTCCCAGCGTCGGGATATGGGCACGAAGCCCGGTCGCTCCAGAATTCCTCTCCTCAGGCCAGGGAGGTGAAGGTAGGCCCAGACCTACGAAAATGTGAGAGCAGTCAGATCTCAGTTTCATAATAAGTGCAGTAAGTAAAGGGGCAAAGGAAAGAAGAGTACCTGAAGAAAGGGAAAGAACCCGCTCATCGATGTCTGCCGCTCGGAGGTGCCGAAGCTGTTGAACTGGTGAGCTAAGAAGGCTACTCCCCACGCGAAGTCGCCCACCTGGCCCAGGTCCTCTAGGATGGTTAGAAACCTGTAGTGGACTGCATCGCCCCTCGTGGCAAACAGTAGTCTGCCCAGGAACAAGATCAGAAAGCGATGCAAGTCTAGGTCTGCCTCGGCCCTTGGCTCCTTTACTAAAACCTCCTGGCAGCCCCTCGTCAGCTCCTCAACTGCCCGTCCACTGTCTCTCCCACCTTCTTCCCCGTCTCATACAACCCTAAACTCTCCTGCAGACTCACTCTAGGGATGAGGGAAGACCTCGCCTCTACAATCAAGCCTAGCAGTCTGTGGGCTAGCTCTCTATAGCAGGGGTACGTAAACCCACTCACAGGCCTCCCGTACACCCTCATCCCTATGATCTGGCTCACATCCTCTAAGCTGGGGATCATATGACCCCATGGGAATACGAAGGCAGTCGCCTCCACATCCCACCTGCTATGCAAGGCCTGGGTGAGCGCGGGATCCGCCCTCATCCTGTCCATCCTCAGGACCTCCCCGAACCCCATGTCATCTAATCTCTCTCTCTGGAAGCTAGGGAGGGCTAAATACACTTCCAAAACTAAAATCCATGAGACCCGAGCCCTCATTTCTCCCTGCAAGCACAAGTCAAGTCAAAACCAGTTTAAACACTCCCCAGTTCAGGCTCTCGGTTAATATCGCGGCGGCCTAATGGGCCGCGACCATGTCGCGACGCCCCGATACGACGCGACCTGGTCGCGTCCCTCCTGTGGACCGCGACTATGTCACGACGGCCTTGGCCGGCGCGATAAGGTCGCGTCCCGTTGACAGGTCGTGACACCTGGTGTCGCGACAGGCCGATCCGTCGCGTTCTCAAACGCTGACCGGCCGGAGCATCCTTTGTCCGGGGGTCGTTTCTCTTGGCATCATGCCCTACATGGTGCCCTCTAGGGGATTTCTCATCCATCCACACATTCAAAATCAAAGGGGAGGGATCCAATCAATTATCGTCTTCATCGCTTGTTCTCAGACCTTCCTCGCCGCCTCGTGATCAATCGTCGGGGCTTCTTCCTCCTCCTCCATCTCGATTTTCGGCGCTGCCACCTCTGTCGGAGGCGCCTCCTCCCGCCCCCGGGAGCTCCCCATCGTTGCTGGCCGCTTCCTCCTTTCGTCGCCGGGTGAGCCGCCACCGCCTTCACCACCGTTGCCTCCTTCCATCCCAAAGAGAGGGAGAAAGAGAGTAGAAGAGGGAGTGAGGAGAGAGAAAGATGCAAGAGGGTGAGAGCAAGAGAGAGAGAGAGAGAGGATTTCCGAAGAGCAGGAGAAGAGAGATGTGAGCATATGTGAGAAAAAAGAGAGGGCAGTCTGCATTTCGAAATGTCGGGTTGAGACGCAACGTTCATGGGTGCCGCGACCTTGTCGCGACGACTCGGTATGTCGCGACCTTATTACAACCACCCGCTATGTCGTGATTAGATGGTGTCAGCCTTGGGAGTTGCGTTTCAAACAGAACACAGTGAGCTAAACTCAAAATACTGATTTGATTCATTCAAATCATTCATTACATTATCTAATTATCCCTACAATCGATTAAATGCACTTTTTTCTGCCATAATTACCATCTGATAACCTTGCCTACATCAATCTAATCCATCTCAAGCCCCTGTTTCAGCTAGACGAACCCTCTGCAGTGCCCGAGGTACTCTTGGGTCACGTCCTCGTCCTCCACTACCTCCGCTTGGAGGAGACCCGTGGCGCATCCCTCCCAGTGGACGATGGCGCTTCTCACATCCCGCTCATCTTAGTCATCACCCCTCTTCCGATCTTGAATGGGCGGGGTAGTGCGAGAGCAAAGGAACCACTGTACGTGCAGCTCTGCACTGAAGTTGGCAGCGATCAGGGTATATAGGGCCAATGCCTCGTTCCCTATGAGCGTAGAGCTAATCCCGTGCACTGTGGTAGGCGGATCATCCTGTTATGGAGGAAGTGTGGGCGCATGTCGAACCTTGCTACCGTCATTGTCCTGAAGTAATCGCGCCATCCTTTCAGCCCCTTCACTTGTGCCCTCTGTTGCACAATTGACTAGCCCAGTGGGGGGGTGAATGGGTCTTTAAAAATCTATTTAGGTGACACCTGTACGTAAAAGTATACACAAAAACAATCTTCGATGTTGGTTAGTAACGGTTAGTATGAACAACAAACTCACAAAGAATCAATCACACAACGCAAAGAATTATCCTAGTTCGGACCTCCTTTCCTTAGGAGTCCTACGTCCAGTCCCAGAGCAACAACTCAGGTTTTCACTAAATAGGGTACAGTCCCCCTATGGACACTACAACACCCAGCACAGCTGGTCTTCCTTCACACCAGAAGGGAAAAACTACACCCTGGATACCTCACCAGATCTTCCTTCACAACCGAAGGGAAACAACACCTTGGATCCTACCAGGTCTTCCTTCACACACGAAGGGAAACACCACAAAGAAAATAGAATGAATTCAAGCCCCTAGATCAAGCTTTTACAAGCCAAGATCTGAAGCAACAAGCACTGAGAGCAAAAGATCTAAACAAGGCACACTCTCAGAACTACACGGGCTCTCTTAGAAATTCTATTACAGCCCAGAGAGCGAAGAGCTAAAGGTGATGAGGAATGAGATTCTTGGCTCTAGACTTCTTGCAGAAGAATTTGAATGCTTGAATGCGAGATGCTTGTTCTCCACACTTCTATCTTATTCTTCTCTTCTGTCTTGTATTTATATCTCCAATTTGAAATATTATCGTTGGAGTATCCGTTGTCTCTTGTCCAAGTAAACGTTAGACTGCTTGTCATGATGGATGCTTCAACAATCTTTTATCCATTTGAGCACGCAAAGAGATAAGGTCTTCTGGCGTCTATATGGTCCAACGTTGTATGACAGAATGTCTTTAGAACTTTGCACATATTAAATACTAGAACAGTAGACAGCTAGGCTGTCTCTTGGTGTCAGTAAACGTTGATATGAATATTCACAAAATAGCAATGCCAAGTAGCTTGTTCTAAAAGATGTTGACAGAATATGCACGATAGAGAAAATATATCATCTGTGTGCATGCAGATACGTTCTGTCCTCATTAAATGCACAGAAGTCAGACATATAAGAGAAGACTTTGACTATTCAATGCTTTAAGATAAAAGTCAAGTCGATATAAACCATAAAGTCATTGTCTATATGACTTATGAAATCGTTATGATAAAGTCAGTTTGACCAAGTCGTTATGAGTCATAAATCGTTATAGAAAGCAAGTCGTTGTGTTCACTAAAGAAATCGATGTGAAACACTTAACAAATCATTATAGAAAGTAAGTCATTATGTTCACTAAAGAAATCGATGTGAAACACTTAACAAATCATTCTAGAAAGCAAGTCGTTGTGTTACTAAAGAAATCGATGTGAAACACTTAACAAATCGTTATAGAAAGTAAGTCATTGTATTCACTAAAGAAATCGATGTGAAACACTTAACAAATCATTCTAGAAAGCAAGTCGTTGTGTTCACTAA
Organism: Colocasia esculenta; assembly: GCA_014218235.1. Lineage (NCBI taxonomy): Eukaryota > Viridiplantae > Streptophyta > Magnoliopsida > Alismatales > Araceae > Colocasia > Colocasia esculenta. The sequence continues at coordinate 101,049,207 of CM024754.1, read as the reverse complement.
AGAAATCGATGTGAAACACTTAACAAATCGTTATAGAAAGCAAGTCATTGTGTTCACTAAAGAAATCGATGTGAAGCACTTAACAAATCGTTATAGAAAGCAAGTCGTTGTGTTCACTAAAGAAATCGATGTGAAACACTTAAAAAATCATTATAGAAAGCAAGTTGTTGTGTTCACTAAAGAAATCGATGTGAAACACTTAACAAATCGTTATAGAAAGCAAGTCATTGTGTTCACTAAAGAAATCGATGTGAAACACTTAACAAATCGTTTTAGAAAGCAAGTCATTGTGTTCACTAAAGAAATCGATGTGCTAACTCAAGGAATCGTTACGACGGGCAAGTCGTTACGAGTTCTAATGAAATTGATGTGATAACTTAAGGAATCGTTACGATGGGCAAGTCGTTACGAGTTCTAAAAAAATCGATGCGATAACTTAAGGAATCGTTACGACGGTCAAGTCATTACGAGTTCTAAAGAAATAGATGCGATAACTTAATGAATCGTTACGATGGGCAAGTCGTTATGAGTTCTAAAGAAATCGATGCGATAACTTAAGGAATCGTTACGACGGGCAAGTCGTTACGAGTTCTAAAGAAATCAATGCGATAACTTAAGGAATCGTTACGACGGGCAAGTCGTTACGAGAACGACTTGATTGAAACACCATTATATTTTAGTCTAATAAAGAAATCGTTATAGCTATATTGAAATCGATACACTCATAAAGAAATCATTGTGACTTTCAACAGAAGTCGATGTGGACTTAGAGAAATATATAGTCTTGAAATGATTGAAGCTTCAGAGAGGTAATGCTACCAATATTTGCTTGTTTGACCTGGTATTTTTCCTGTACTTAAGACTTATGAAGAATGTGTTAGAAGTTTTTGATAGGGTTATTTTGGTTTTTTAATCTCCAAAATAAATATGTAATTAATTAAAATTACATGGGGACAGACTGAGCATCAATCTGCCCCTTTTTGGTGATGACAAAACTTAATAAGCATGATTAAAAAAACAACTTAACAATAAGCATGAAAAAGAGTCTGAATATTTGCAGAATGAATTTCAAACATGCTGAGTATTTTTCTCCCCTTTTTATCATTAAGCAAAAAGATAATCTGAGACAAAGAATGAAGAGAAAAGATAAGCAGAGACAAGCAAAAGTAGTTTATTCATTCTGAGGAGGTACATGTAAGTAATAAGCAAGAGATAGAAGAGATGCAAAATGAGAAATAATCTCCCAGGTCTGCTCTTCCTGCCTTTCAAAGTAAGTCTTGAAGGGTCCAGGACCAACAGAATAATTTGGTCCCATAGAGGGAGCCATTCTTTTGAGGTGAAGGACCAACTGAGCTTCAAGGAAATCAATGTACGGATCTATGTCCAAGGAGTGCTTGTAGAAGGAGACTTTTCCAAAGCTAGCACACGTAAGAAACTGATTAAGGGAAACAGGATAGAAGATCTGCCTATGCTTCAATTCCTGGCGCATGGCGACATAGACTTTGTACCATTCCACCCAAATTTGAAGAGGATCATTTACAAGGTGGAGGGAATTCATATCCAAAAAGGTTGCAGCTGAGATTGGAGGGTGGCCTTCCCTGGCTAAGGTTACATTTGTATCCTACAATTGCTGAGCAGATAGGGGATAGAACTTGGCCCACCCTGCAGGTGACAGTCTTTCACATTCTGACAAGGCAGGGGCTAGAATCTCAGCATGGATGTGGCCTAGGTGGTATTCCCTAAAGATAAATCTGGGGAAAGCTACCACACTGCCCTTCTGAACTTTGATTCTGCCCATCACTCGCGCAAAACGATCAAAAATAACTCAGCCCACTGGTGTATCCATGAGCAAAGAGTGAAGGGGAGGAAGATATGTAGCCTCTTGCAGCTGAAGAGTAGCAAAGTCGACTTGAATTGCTGCAGTGCCAAGCTCAGGTCCAAGATTTCAGATGGCTTGCCTGAACTGACTGAGTTGGACTTCAAGGTAAACGATGAAGATACCTATATCATTAAACATGTTCAATTTCCTGATCATCTGATCTCCTTCTGGATGAAGGGAGCCCAGTGTTGTTATGGTGAAGCGAAGAAGAAACCAAATGACAAGGAGAGAGAGTGATCCCTGGGAGGAAAACACTTCAGATCTGGCTGAGAGAAACTTGTTGTAGAGGACCTTATTTGAGTGTGCCCATTCTTCTTCAGATAGGGAATGAGCAGAAGAGAAGATCTTGGCCTTGACAACCTTGGTAAGAGAGGTGTAAGGTAGGATGGTTTGAAGATGGTCAGAAAGGTTTAGAAAAGGTAGATTGAAGAGGGTGGCAAAGACAACGTTTGTGAGGTATTCCCTGTAGAGAGGCCTGTTTTTAGTGACCTCTGTGAGAGAAAACCACAAGGGAGGATACAACGGATTAAAAGATGAAGATGTTTTTCTTTTCTTAGAGAGAGGACAGGAGGGATCAGAGACATGAGTATGCTGGCCAACTTTGAGATCAGAGCCAAGAATAGTGTCCTCAAATTTGTATTTGATGGGGCTCATATAGGGACCATCAATTTGAGTTCCTTCTGGAATGATGGTGATGAAGGAGGGAGGAGGATGAGGATGAAGAAGGGATGGTGGAGGAGAAGAGGTGTGAGGAGATGGTCCAACTGATGATGAGGGACCAGAGGAGGAGGCTCCAGCTATTGATGAGGCTGGAGGAACCTCTTAGATAGATGGAGGTGGAGGAATATGAGTGGGAGAGGCAGGAGAAAAAGTAGATTGAGAAGGAAATGGTGTTGTAGAGGAAATGGGTATGGGTTGAGGCTTTTTGAAGGTCTGGGGAGTAGGAGGTGCTGTAGAAGCTGGGGGTGGAGATGGAGGAACACGTGTGTGAGAAGAAAAAGGAGTTGGGGGCCTGGGTGCCAAAACTTCTTCTTCTACCACTGTCTGCACAGGATCAGACTCCAATGGCCCTGATGGCCCTGACACCTTCTCAGCTGGCCCTAGAGGCCCTTCAACTTGCTCAGCTGGCCCAGATGGCCCTTGCTCATTCACCTCTGCCTCTGCTGCTGCTGCTGGTGCCGGCCCTGATGGCCCGGACACAGAAACTGACGGCCTTGATGGCCCTGGTAGCCTGGAAGTATCAGCATCCAAGTTCTAATCTGCAGGAAGTGCAGGAGGAGGAGGAGCTTGAACTCCAACTGCCTTCAGAATCTCAGCTATCATAGACTTCATGCTGCCCATCTCTTTGTTGAACCATTCATGGCATTCTTATTTGAGAGATTTCCTTAGTGGTGGATGCTTGGCTAATAAAAATGGAGTTCACATCACTTGAAGAGAGCACAAGATCTCTCCTTGAGCATCTAATCTTTCAACGACAGGTTTCAAATTAATAACAATTTTCTGTCTCACCTGCCTCTCGAAAGGAGTATCTGCTAAGAGTGGAACTTCAGAAACCACTTCTTTTCATTTCTGCCTTGCCTCTGAAGCTTGAGGCTGCTGATCATCATCTGATTCTGAGGAGTTCACAGTCTCCCCGTCTCTAGGATCATTACCTGGGGGATTGTCATGTTCCTCCCCCTGAGTGCCATCATCATGAACATCTGGCAAATCTTCATCAGCAGGCACACTGCCCATAGGCTCATCACATTGTGCTGCTTCAGTTGGTCCACCCTTTAATTGCCCCCCCTCAGTAGGAGCATCTTCTATAATAATGTCTTCAGGAGCAACTGATTCCTCAATGTGGCCTGATGCCACAACTTCTTCCTCTGAACTTCCACCAACCTCTGGAGTGACTGGGGTGGAATGAATAGAATCCAACACCTCTAAGGATAGAGGCAACAATGGAGGTGGGCAAAGGATCTGCTGCACCTACCACTGCTTCTCCTACTGGTGCTTCTGGAGGTTGAGATTCGACTGTCACTTCAGGGACCCTGCTAGCTCTGCTGACCCTGCTACTCAAGCTGCCAATTTAGATGGTCCTGCTGCCTCTTGAACTGCTGATAAACAACTGCTGCCTCAACTTTGCTGCTAATGCTACTGCTGCTGGTTCTGCTGATGCTTCTGGCACTTCTTCCTGAGTAACTGGAATATCTCCTATAATGGCCTCTCCCTCTACCACAGAGGTCTTAGACCAAATTCCATCAACAATTGAGAACCCACTCTTCCTAAGATTTCTGGACCTAATTGCTTGGCCCATCTTCTCAACTACTGCCCCAGAAAGATCAACACCAAAGTGTTTGAAGAGCTTGGTAAGCAAATGGGCATAAGGCAAAGAGACATTAAGCTTGCTCTTTGTATCCCAAATATGATCACGGGAAAACCTCATCCTCTCAATCATTACTTCAGCCATGTAATGTCCTTGTTCTATATGGCCCAGAACTTCATATCTGAATCTGCCTTTGTACAGGTTGAAAAGGTTGCGCTTGGGAGTGATTATCTGACAGACTATAAAGTGAAGGAGATGGTTTGAAGCATTCATTGATTTATATCTAGTTTCCCATCTCTCAGACGATACTCAAGTCCAATAATTCCGAGACCCTTGACATTTGAATCCACAGTGTGGACTCCACTGTGACCGGTTGCGCTCACATCAAACAACATCTTCAGAGATCATGATCAATCTTTATGGGGATTCCTTTGACTGAAGACGTCACAGACCCATCTTTCTCTGATTTCAAGCAAACATAGAATGCCTTCATGAGGTCTGGATAGCTTACCTCAGAGAAGGTTGAAATAACTGACCACTTCATCCTCAGGGCTGCCACAACACTGTGCATCCCGTTCTTCTCAAGATCAGCAACATCTACTGCTTTATTTCCACACAGCTTGGTCTTCACGAACGTGAACCTTTCCTGCTGCTCAGAGAGAGGAACTCGGCGCTGTAACCACCCAGATTGTCGGAAATGATGGATGCGGCCATGGATTCAAGTGAAAAAGGTTTTCTAGAGGATTGAGATGGAAGAAGGAGTGAAAGCCCTCAAGAAATTTGTCGCGGGAAGGAGAGAAGAGCTTGAAACTTGCAGAGAGTCGATGTTCGAATCGTTAGGGCATCGGCTCAGCAACCAGACGAGAGAGGGAAAAAAGGTAGAAGATGGGAGATGAATCGTTCCCACATTGATTTTTGTAAATAAATAAATGCTTTGCGGAAAGTGAGGTGCCAAAAGGCGGCAAAAAACGACAAAAGAGTTTGACTATTCAAACCGACTTTAATAAAAGAGCGGCCAGGAAATATAATTTAAATTTCTTTTGCTTAAATCCATGGAGGGAAAAATTTACTTAATTCTGAAAATTTATATGCCATTTTTTAATAGAAATCTTTTCACAAATTACACATGCCCAATTCCCTTCAAAGAGATGTAAATCTCTCTTCAGGTAAGGCTTTTGTGAAGATATCTGCTAGCTGACCATTTGTATGAATAAATGAAATTTCAATATTACCATTTGCTACATGACAACGAATAAAGTGATATCCGACCTCAATATGTTTGGTCCTTGAGTGCTGAACTGGATTTTTGGTGAGATTGATGGCACTGGTGTTGTCACACAATAGTGGAATTGATTTGATATTGAGTCCAAAATCCTCAAGTTGTTGCTTTATCCATAGGAGTTGTGTACAACAACTTCCAACAGCCACGTACTCAGCTTCAGCTATAAACAGTTCCACTGAATTTTGTTTCTTTAATGACCAGGATATCAATACCTGCAAGGAAATGACAACAGCACGCTTTGCTATCTACTTTGAATCCAGCATAGTCAGCATCAGAGCTACACGCACTATCTACTTGCATCCAGTTCAGAAGTCCTCAGGACTGTAAACTAATTTCACAGGATTTTGGATACCACATACCTAAATCATGAGTTCTATCTAAGTATCTAAATATTCTTTTATAGAGATTAAATGTGATCCTCTAGGATCTGCTTGATACCTAGCACATATGCATACACTAAATAGAATATCGGGTCTACTAGCTGTTAAATAAAGCAATGAACCTATCATACCTCTGTAGATCTTTTGATCTACTTTCTACAATCTTTGTCACTGTCCATCCTTGTTGATGTACTCATGGGTGTTGACAGTGGCTTGGTATTATCGAATCCAAATTTCTTCAAGAGTTCTTTTGTGTACTTTGCTGGCAGATGTGGGTGCCATCTTTTCCTTGCTTGATTTGCAATCCAAGGAAATAATTAAGCTCCCCCATCATGCTCATCTCAAATTCTCCCTGCATCAACTTTTCAAAGTACTTGCAAAGGGATTCATCAGTAGAACCAAAAATAATATCATCTATATAAATTTGAATTAACAGTATGTGTTTGACTTTTGACTTTATAAAGAGAGTACTATCTACTTGACCTCTACTGAAATCGTGGTTTAAAAGAAAAGAACTAAGCCTTTCATACCAGGCTCTAGGTGCTTGTTTTAAACCATATAAAGCCTTATGAAGTTTGAAAACATGGTTAGGAAATTCTGTGTCATCAAAACCCGGGGGTTGTTCCACATAAACTTCCTCTTTTATAAAACCATTTAAGAATGCAGATTTGACATCCATTTGAAATAGTTTTAAGTCTAATGTTGATGCATATGCAAGTAATATTCTAATAGCCTCAAGTCTAGCTACAAGTGCATAGGTTTCATCGAAATCTATGCCTTCCTCTTGGGAGTAGCCTTGAGCTACCAGTCTGGCCTTGTTTCTTAGGATCACACCAGCCTCATCCAATTTGTTTCTGAACACCCATTTGGTGCCAATAACTGGATGGTCTGATGGTCTAGGAACAAGTGATCATACTTGGTTTCTCTTGAACTGATTTAGTTCATCTTGCATGGCCAAGATCCAAGATTCATCACTAAGAGCTTCATTGACTGTCCTCGGCTCTATTTGAGAAACAAATGCTAAATAATCACAGGGTATCATGTTACCTCTTGTTCTTACCCCAATAGATGGATCACCGATAATATTCTCAGGTGGGTGATCTTTCTTGTATCTCCACTCCTTTGGAAGATTTTCATGTGTAATTTCCTTTTGTTGCATGTCTTCCAGAGGTGGATCATCATTGTCCTCAATTGATGTATTCTTTAGTTTCTTGGACAGTTCATCTGCATCATCATTATCACTATCTTCTTCCTTTCGGGGAAGGGTTAGTTTCATGAAGAATAATATGTACAGACTGTTCAATTAATAAAGTGCGTTTATTAAATACTCTATAGCCTTGGGTTTAGAGGTGTACCCCATGAAGATGCCTTCATCTGATTTGGCATCCAACTTACCAATGTCCCTTTTCCATTGTTGTGGATGAAGCAAGGACATCCAAATGTCATGAAGTGACTGATCTTTGGTTTCTTTCCTTTGAACAGTTCATATGCAGTCTTCTTTAGGATTGGCCTGATCATTACTCTGTTGATGATGTAGCTTGCTGTGTTGACTGCTTCGGCCCAAAAATACCTTGGCAGATCATATTGATAGCATTGTTCTTGCCATATCCAATAGAGTACTATTCTTTCTCTCAGCAATTCCATTTTGCTGTGGTGTCCTTGGTGCTGAGAAATTATGCTCAATCCCCTGATCATCACAGAATTTAGCAAATTTTCATTCTGAAATTCACCACCATGATCTGATCAGATAGAAACAATGCTAATCTTCTGATCCTTCTGGACTTTCTTGCTGAAACTAACAAAGTTTTCAAATGTGTCATCTTTATGCTCTAGGAATGATACTCATATGAATCTTGAGTAATCATCGACTATGACAAATCCAAAGTTCTTTCCTCCAAGACTGGTAGTTCTCATTGGCCCAAATAGATCCATATGAAGGAGCTCTAAGGGTTTTGAGGTGGTTACCACCATTTTTGACTTGAAGGAGCTTTTGGTGTGCTTTCCCTTAGCACAGGATCTACAGACACCTTCCATTTTTGCACTGACTTTTGGCAGACCTTCCACAAGATTTTTCTTTAGCAATTTCTCATGCCATCTATGCTGCAATGACCCAGTCTTCTGTGCCACAGTTCAGTTGACTGGCTTTTATTTGCTGCCAGGCAAACATGATGATTGAGTTCTTCAAGATGAAGCGCATACAGGTTCTTCTCCTATTGGCTTCGAAGATTGCAGCTCCATCCTTTAGTATGCTGCACTTTGACTCTTGAAACTGAATCTGATGACCTCTGTCACAAAGCTGGCTGATGCTGATGAGGTTGTGTTTCAGCCTTTGACAAGCAATACATCTTCAAGGACTATCTTTCCTTTGTTGCTCACAGAACCACTGCCAATTACCGTGCCTTTCCCATTGTCTCCATAGGTAACTGTTCCTTGTTCAGCTTGGAGATTGGTGAATAGCTTCTGATTTCCTGACATGTGCCTTGAGCACCCACTGTCCAAATACCATTTGGATGCTCGAGTATTACCCTGAAATAAAATCATCAAGTTTTAGGTACCCAAATTCTTTTGGGTCCTGATTGGTTAGTATCATTGATTTTACCTTTGATTATCCATTTCTTATGTTTCGTTGGGCATGTTGTTATGATATGTCCTAACTTGTTGCAATGACTACAGCAGATAATTTGGTTACTTTTTCTATATATTTGAAGTTAGCTTTGTATGTTATATCTTGTTCGGGTACAAATTTTGGTCTTGGATATGTTTAGGATAAACTATAGTTTCTTCATTATCTGGGGGTGTATATCCTAATCTATTTTCTTCTTACCTGATCTTCTGACACCTTTAATATGAGGGAGTTTTTACCATTTGTGAATTTTTCTAATGTGCTAGATAACTGTATATTTTCTTCTGTTAGTGTCTTGATTTCAGTTTTCAGTTCATCTGAACTTACTTGTTTTTCTAATTTAGTTATTTGTTCATTCTTAGCTTTTAGATCTTCACATAACATTTTTTTCTTCTTTTATTTCAGTTATTTGACTTTCTAATTGTTCATTTTCTGATTTTAGATCTGAGTTTGTATTTTCTAGACAAACTATGTTTTTCTTGCTTACTTTTAATAGTTTGGTTACTTCTCTATATTATCATATAGTTCGTTGAAAGCTTCTTCTAAACTATCGGAATCTGAACCATTACAAGAATCAAAAGATGAGTCAGAGGTTACCTTTTTGTAGGTATTTGCCATGAAAGCCAGGTTGGCTTCTTCCTCATCACTGGTTGAGCTTGACTCACTGTCTGAGTCGCTGCTGTTGCTCTATGCAGCTGCCATAGCTTTCTTCTTATAGTTCCTGAACTTCTTAGAGCTCTCTCTCTTCCTGAATTCAGGCTACTTGAGCTTTGGACATTCAGCTTTGATATGTCCTGGCTTTTTACACTCGTAGCATATGAGCTCACTCTTCTTTTGATCCTTTCCATCTGGTTTCTTGAAGTCTTTATTTCTCTTGAAGTGTCTTCTACCAGATTGGAACTTCTTCTTCTTTGCTAGAATGCGTTGCAATCTTTTTGACAGCATGGCTTCTTCATCTTCACAGCCACTTGAGTTCTCATCTTCAGCTGAAGACTCATCTAACTTGTCTTCTTCTGCTTTAAGAGCATTTGAATGCTTCTTTCTGCTAGAGGACTCTCCTAGCCTTTCCATATTGATCTCATGGGCCATAAGGGACCCAATGAGTTTTTCCAAAGACATCCTTTTCAGATCATTAGCTTCTTCAATAGCTGTGACCTTTGGGGTCCATGAGGATGGTAAAGATCTAAGAATTTTCCTCACCATATCTCCAATATCATAGGTTTTTCCTAGTCCGGCTAACCCATTTATGATATCTGTAAATCTACTAAACATGTGGGTTATGGATTCACGTGATTGCATCTGAAATCTTTCATATTGTGTAACAAGAATATCAATTCTTGTCTCCTTCACCTTGTCTGTGCCTTCATAGGTAATTCTAAGCTTTTCCCACATATCCATTGCGGATTTGCAGGATGAAACTCTGTTGAATTCCTTTTTGCTTAGTGCACAGCACAGAATATTCTTAGCTTTACAGTTCAAGGAGATCTTTTTCCTGTCATCATCTGTCCACTGAGCTTTCTCATTTGTAACCAGGAGATCGCCTTCTTCTACTATTGACCATATCTGATAGTCGTGACCGGAGAAAGTACTCCATTCTGGTCTTCCAGTAAGCATAGTCTTCACCATCGAAGAGAGGGGGTCGGTTGACAGACTGACCTTCAATGTTACCTGGGCTGCCATGGATCTTTACTCTTCAGATCGTTAGATCTTCTTCTTTGTCGAAGAGACTTGCTCTGATACCACTTGTTGCCCAGTTGACTAGCCCAGAGGGGGGGGTGAATGGGTCTTTAAAAATCTATTTAGGTGACACCTGTACGTAAAAGTATACACAAAAACAATCTTCGATGTTGGTTAGTAACAATTATTATGAACAACAAACTCACAAAGAATCAATCACACAATGCAAAGAATTGTCCTAGTTCGGACCTCCTTTCCTTAGGAGTCCTACGTCCAGTCCCTGAGCAACAACTCAGGTTTTCACTAACTAGGGTACAGTCCCCCTATGGACACTACAACACCCAGCACAGCTGGTCTTTCTTCACACCAGAAGGGAAAAACTACACCTTTGATACCTCACCAGGTCTTCATTCACAACCGAAGGGAAACAAACCCTGGATCCCACCAGGTCTTCCTTCACACACGAAGGGAAACACCACAAAGAAAATAGAATGAATTCAAGCCCCTAGATCAAGCTTTACAAGCCAAGATCTGAAGCAACAAGCACTGAGAGCAAAAGATCTAAACAAGGCACACTCTCAGAAACTAAGGGCTCTCTTAGAAATTCTATTACAGCCCAGAGAGCGAAGAGCTAAAGGTGATGAGGAATGAGATTCTTGGCTCTAGACTTCTTGCAGAAGAATTTGAATGCTTGAATGCGAGATGCTTGTTCTCCACACTTCTATCTTATTCTTCTCTTCTATCTTGTATTTATATCTCCAATTTGAAATATTGTCGTTGGAGTATCCGTTGTCTCTTGTCCAAGTAAACGTTAGACTGCTTGTCATGATGGATGCTTCAACAATCTTTTATCCATTTGAGCACGCAAAGAGATAAGGTCTTCTGGCGTCTTTATGGTCCAACGTTGTATGACAGAATGTCTTTAGAACTCTGCACATATTAAATGCTAGAACAGTAGACAGCTAGGCTGTCTCTTGGTGTCAGTAAACGTTGATATGAATATTCACCAAAATAGCAATGCCAAGTAGCTTGTTCTAAAAGATGTTGACAGAAAATGCACGATAGAGAAAAGATATCATCTGTGTGCATTCAGATACGTTCTGTCTTCATTAAATGCACAGCAGTCAGACAGATAAGAGAAGACTTTGACTATTCAATGCTTTAAGATAAAAGTCAAGTCGATATAAACCATAAAGTCATTGTCTATATGACTTATGAAATCGTTATGATCAAGTCAGTTTGACCAAGTCGTTATGAGTCATAGCAAATCGTTATAGAAAGCAAGTCGTTGTGTTCACTAAAGAAATCGATGTGAAACACTTAACAAATAGTTATAGAAAGCAAGTCGTTGTGTTCACTAAAGAAATCGATGTGAAACACTTAACAAATCTTTATAGAAAGCAAGTCGTTGTGTTCACTAAAGAAATCGATGTGAAACACTTAACAAATCGTTATAGAAAGCAAGTCGTTGTGTTCACTAAAGAAATCGATGTGAAACATTTAACAAATCGTTATAGAAAGCAAGTCGTTGTGTTCACTAAAGAAATCGATGTGATAACTTAAGAAATCATGACGACGGGCAAGTCGTTACGAGTTCTAAAGAAATCGATGCGATAACTTAAGGAATTGTTACGACGGGCAAGTCGTTACGAGTTCTAAAGAAATCGATGCGATAACTTAAGGAATCGTTACGACGGGCAAGTCGTTACGAGTTCTAAAGAAATCGATGCGATAACTTAAGGAATCGTTACGACGGGCAAGTCGTTACGAGTTCTAAAGAAATCCATGCGATAACTTAACGAATCGTTATGACGGGCAAGTCGTTACGAGAACGACTTGATTGAAACACCATGATATTTTAGTCTTATAAAGAAATCGTTATAGCTTTATTGAAATCGATACACTCATAAAGAAATCATTGTGACATTCAACAGAAGTCGATGTGGACTTAGAGAAATATAGTCTTGAAATGATTGAAGCTTCAGAGAGGTAATGCTTACCAATATTTGCTTGTTTGACCTTGGTATTTTCCTGTACTTAAGATTTATGAAGAATGTGTTAGAAGTTTTTGATAGGGTTTAGTTTGATTTGTTAATCACCAAAATAAATATGTAATTAATTAAAATTACATGGGGACAGACTGAGCATCACCGTCTTGCACCAAGCCTGCGGTGTCATGTAGAGGGGTGCACCCACAAAAGCTAATGGATGATGCAGCATGCTCTTGCACTCAGTGGAGAGGTTGTCCATCGCCCAGAATTGTATGTGCATTCCCATCTAGAGCTCAAGGGCGACGACGGAACCATAGAAGGGGCCTCCAGTGGCTGCAGAAGAAAGACGGCATAGAGATAACCAAGGACGGCCTGTGCAATGCTCATACCTTCGAAAACATAGTCGATTATGCTCAGGTTGGCGAAAGAGATGGCACAGTCTTCTGTCGGGAAGAGAATGACGCCGCAGATGCAAATGGCGATGGCCTTGGCTATGGCGAGGTAGTTCCCAGTCTTATGCTTGCACTAAGAAATGACCCACTGGGAAATAGGGAGGATATGGACATGGTTCTGACTAGTCATGTTGTGCAAGTCTGTTTTCTTGGTGGTGATCTCACCGAGAATGCTCCATGTGTCGATCGGCGCCATAATGTAGGAGAGGGCATGCTCCTCGCCCCTCTTGTACTTAGGGAGACTCAGCATCAACTCCAATTCCTCCAGCAGGACGGTAGCCTCAAATCCAGGGAAGATGAACATATGTGTCTAGGGATGCCACAGTTCTGTCAGTGCAGTGATGCTATCCCACACATGCATGATCTTGTGGTACTGCTTCGCCAGAACCAGCACCGTCGATAGCCCCCATTCGCGTAGATGACGGGTAGAAGCCAGAGGGAACATGTCTATCATGGGTGCTAGCCATGGGACTTTTGAGAACCTTCTATGGCCCGGGAGAATATGAAGTAGCAGGAGAAAAGAAGAGCATTGGTAGGAGGATAAAAGAAGAAGAAGAAGAGCTTGAAAAGAGGAGAAGAAGAAGAGCATGAAGAAAGTGCACTTACTCAGAGTTCCGGCCTTGCGTAAATGTGCCCGCGCACAGAGGAGAGGCGCTGTAGCTCGGCATGAGACACTCAGGCCGCCTTGGGGCCTGCATATGGCTTGATATCATCTTGAAAGGCAGAGCAAGACCTCTTCATGGTTGTAGGAGAGAGAAAACAAAGAAAAATTTGGGAGAGAGAGAGAGAGTTGCAGGATTAACTCCCCTAAACAGCCCTATTTATAGAGTTCTAGGGGGGCTAGTGTTGGCCCTTTTGGTACGGCAGCAAGCTAACCTAGAGGTGAGGTGAATAAGTTTTCTGAAATCTGAAACAAAAACTTAAACACAGAAAATTAACACTTCAAAGTTTGGTTAGTTTGGTGTGATAAAGAGTAGCAGTGAGGAAGCAAGTAAACAATAACACAAATAACAAGGGATTTATCCTGGTTCGGCCCTTCCCATATGAAAGTCCTACATCCAGTCCCCAAGCAACCTCTGGGATTTACTAACCAAGGGTACAGTCCCCCTCAAGGACAATACAATACCCAGCACCCCAGCTGTCTTCTTCTCTTTCCCGGGCAAGAAGGCAACCGATTTCTCTGACATGTAAAGAAGCCACCCTCCTGGTACAAACCCCAGTGTGGTTCTGCTAGACACAAACCCCTAGCTAGGTTCTACACTGTATACAGTCCTACAGCGGATAGAAGTCTTTCTTAGAAAAGAAAGAACAAAGCTGAGAGTTGGAACAAATGAAAACCAACTAAAAGAACTCTCAGCGAAAAGACTCTCTCCCCAGATTACAAAGATGCACACACAGAGAGTGAAGAGAGGAGAAGGAGCTTGAAGCTTGAGGGCTTCAGATGCTTCAACACTTCTTCTTGGGCTCGGGCTCTTTCTCTCTTTTCCTTTGAGTGTATGTGGAGTTCAGGTTCTTCACAGGATGTACACTCCTTGAAAAAAAAATCGTCAGGAAAGCTCACTTTGTTCTTCATCCATGCTTCATCTTTTATATGAGTAATTTGAATAAATCTGTTGGAGTTCTAGCCGTTACTTATCTTCTCTTTCTTCTGATAATTTTGGTCTACGAGGCCTGCAAGCATATAAGAAAGTGTTTGGATAAAATGATGTTTCTGTCAAAAAGGCTCATACCTCTATGTTTCCTGTTGCCACCCAGAATTAGTAAGTAATCCCCTTTTTGTTGGCAGGAAAGAAGAGATCTAGAGAGATAAGCAAAAAGATCTTCTGTCAGAAAGATAGAGGATTACGCAAATCAAGAATATTTGATTTTTTCACTAGATGCCAAAAAAATACTTTGGAATATAAGGAAATCTATGTTTAAGTGAAATCCATGTTGAAATCCATGTTTACAAGCGAATCCATGTTTCACTTATGAAATCCATGTGAGAGCAAATCCTTATGAGAGCAAATCCTTATGAGAGCGAATCCTTATGAGAGTCACTTATCGAATCCTTCTGAGAGCGAATCCTAATGAGAGCGAATCCTTATGAGAGTCACTTATCGAATCCTTATGAGAGGGAATGCTTATGAGAGCGAATCGATATGAGAGTCACTTATTGAATCCTTATGAGAGGGAATCCTTATGAGAGAGAATCGTTATGAGAGTCACTCATCGAATCCTTATGAGAGCGAATTGTTATGAGAGCGAATCGTTATGAGAGCGAATCGAAATGAGAGCGAATCCTTATGAGAGTGAATCCTTATGAGATTGAATCGTTATGAGAGCGAATCGATATGAGAGCGAATCCTTATGAGAGCGAATCGTTATGAGAGCGAATCCTTATGAGAGCGAATCGATATGAGAGTCACTTATCGAATCCTTATGAGAGCGAATTGTTATGAAAGCGAATCCTTATGAGAGTGAATCGTTATGACACTTTGTAAACTGAATCGATGTATATTGAATGGACATCGATTTATCTTTTTAGTGCAAATCACACGGCAATAATGTCATAAATTTATATTTATTGGAAAAACATGATATTTAATTTATTATTAGAAAAACATGGTATATTTAATATTTAATTAATCACATAAATTTATATTTATAAGAAAAACATGATATTAGATTTTTTAATAATAATTAATAATCATAAATTTTATTATCACCAAAATATAAGGGTAAAATACAGGAGTAGTTCAACAATCTCCCCCTTTTGGTGATGACAAAATTTACGAGAATTTTCTGACAAAAAATACTTAAAGTATAGAAAATACAGAAAATTCATAGATAATTCTCTCCCCTTTTTGTCACTAACCAAAAAGGAAGGATCTTACTATGCATTCTCTCCCCATTGTGAAAATTCTTACCATTGAGGGGTTCGACAATGATTGACATTAAAGAATAACTCCTCCTTAGTCTGTGCTCCCCTGAATGAGAGACTCCACCTGAATGAGACTTGCAAGTAGTAATACTGAAATTTTAAAATAAAGAAATGATTACTCCCTCTTCAAAATTGAGTTGGATGAAGAGCTGGCAGTCACCAATGCCTTGAGCATCCTTGATCCTGATGCTCCAAGGCTATCCTGCAAATAAACTACTCAGATGTAGGTACCCAAATCTTTTTGGGTCCTTGATGGTTAGATGCATAAAAATATCCTTTCGGGATCCATACTAGGTGCTTTGTTGTGCAGGTGTTTACTGTGTGTCCTAATTTATTGCAATGGAACAACAATGAATATAATTTATTTTGCAGTTCTTATTCTTTTATGATGTCTGTTTAGAACACAATTTTAGAAACCTTTTTCGTTTGATAATGCTTGTTCATTTCAGGGCCTTTTTCTGAGGCATTTTGGTTTCTTGTACAATTTTGGCAAAAATGATTTTCCTGAAATTATGGCTGTTTTCTTTTTCGGAGGTATGTATCCAAGCCCTTGTTATTATTTACAGATTTTGATCCTTTTAAGCATAGGGCTAAAGATGTTTTTCCCTCTAGTTAATTTTCTAACTGATTCTTTTCAAATAGATTTTCTTCAGTTAAAGTTTTTAATTTTTCTTCTAACTCTACTTCTCATTCTCTTGCTTTTCAAATCTTCATTTAAAAGATAATTATTATCTTTACTGTCCTTTAATTATTTTCTAGTTGCTCCAATTCGGATTAAGATCAGAATTAATGTTTTCCGAGCAAGTAGTGTTGTTTTTCAGATTTTTAATTCTTTTACAAACCACCTATGTTTTTCATATAGTTCATTAAAGACTTCTTCAAAGTCTAAGACTCTGACCTGAATCAGTGCATGAATCAAAAAAGGGTCAGAATGTACCTCATCTAGTCCTCATGAAGGCTAGACTTACATGTTCTTTGACTCTGAGCTTGATGATCTGAGCTTGTGGCCTATTCTTTTCCCAAGCAACGCCATGGCTTTTCTTTTGAATTTCTTGTGCTGCTTTTGGCTTTTTCTGGTTTGCCAGTCTTCTTCAGGTCTAGGTCCGTTTTCGCATTCATCGCCAGGATTTCTCTTTTTCTCTTCTTGACTCCTTTCTGGCTTCGTTATCTTTCTTCTCTTTCTTTTTTTCTTCTGTAATCTTTCTCTGATTCATTTTTTCTGTTTTTTGGAAATTTCCTCTGTTTCCTCTCTTTGTGACTTTTCGTACTCTTCTACTTTCTTTCTTTTTATTGATTTTTTTGAACTTTTTTGAGACTAAGAGTTCTTCTTTTTTGGCTCGCAAACTTTAAGTTGCTTTCGTAAGTTTTTTCTTGGATGAGCTTTTAGATAGTCGCTCCATATTAATTTTTAATGTTCTGTTTGGATTTAACCTCTTGTTGCTTTTCTTCCATATCGTTTCTTCTTGGTCTTGTCGGTCTTTTCCTGTCCTTCTTAGGTGTCTGGAAGTTATTCTTTCTAACAGTTTCCTCATCAGAACGATTTTTACCAAGAGAGAACTTCAAACCAACTACTGGATGCTCGAATGTTACTATATACATTGATGATATTTTATTTGGAAAGCATTTTGAAAATTGCTCATATTGTGAGACAAGACATATCTATCCTAGTTTGTTTTACTTTATCTGTTCTTCATAAGTTATCTGCAGTTTATCCCATATTTCTTTAGCTAATTTACATGCAGATACTCTACTAAATTCTCTTTTGGATAAAGCACAACATAAGTAGTTCTTAGCTTTAAAGTTTAAAGATAATTTACTTTTATCTGTTGTTGTAATGGCAGTAGTGCTAGGAATAGGAACAATAACATAATCACCTACCTCGATTACCGGCCACAGATCAAAGTCTGTGCCTCGAATGAAGCATTCCAATCTCATCTTCCAATATTGGTAGTCCTCTCCATCAAAGAATGGAGGTCTGGTGACTGATTGACCTTCAGCATATCCTTGAGCTGCCATGGATCTTCTCTAAGATCGTTAGATCTTCTTGATTGATCAGAGAACCTCGCTTTGATACCACTTGTTGGACTTTTTGGTACGGCAACAAGCTAACCTAGAGGGGGGGTGAATAGGTTTTCTGAAATCTGAAACAAAAACTTAAACACAGAAAATTAACACTTCAAAGTTTGGTTAGTTTGGTGTGATAAAGAGTAGCAGTGCGGAAGCAAGTAAACAATCACACAAATAACACAAGGGATTTATCGTGGTTCGGCCCTTCCAACATGGAAGTCCTACATCCAGTCCCCAAGCAACCTCTTGGGATTTTACTAACCAAGGGTACAAACCCCCTCAAGGACAATACAACACCCAGCACCCCAGCTGGTCTTCTTCTCTTTCCCGGGCAAGAAGGCAACCAACTTCTCATACAGGTAAAGAAGCCAACCTCCTGGTACAAACCCCAGTGCGGTTCTGCTAGACACAAACCCCTAGCTAGGTTCTACACTGTATACAGTCCTACAGCTGGACAGAAGTCTTTCTTAGAAAAGAAAGAACAAAGCTGAGAGTTGGAACAAATGAAAACCAACTAAAAGAACTCTCAACGAAAAGACTCTCTCCCCCAGATTACAAAGATGCACACAGAGAGAGTGAAGAGAGGAGAAGGAGCTTGAAGCTTGAGGGCTTCAGATGCTTCAACACTTCTTCTTGGGCTCAGGCTCTTTCTCTCTTTTCCTTTGAGTGTATGTGGAGTTGAGGTTCTTCACAGGATGTACACTCCTTGAAAAAAAATCTTCAAGAAAGCTCACTTTGTTCTTCAGCTATGCTTCATCTTTTATATGAGCAATTTGAATAAATCCGTTGGAGTTCTAGCCGTTGCTTATCTTCTCTTTCTTCTGATAATTTTGGTCTACGAGGTCTGCAAGCATAGAAGAAAGTGTTTGAATAAAATGGTGTTTCTGTCAAAAAGGCTCATACCTCTATGTTTCCTGTTGCCACCCAGAAGTAGTAAGTAATCCCCTTTTTGTTGGCAGGAAAGAAGAGATCTAGAGAGATAAGTAAAAAGATCTTCTGTCAGAAAGATAGAGGATTACGCAAATCAAGAATATTTGAATTTTCACTAGATGCCAAAACAAATATTTTGGAATATAAGGAAATCTATGTTTAAGTGAAATCCATGTTTTACAAGCGAATCCATGTTTCACTTATGAAATCCATGTGAGAAGCAAATCCATGTGAGAGCAAATCCTTATGAGAGCAAATCCTTATGAGAGTCACTTATCGAATCCTTATGAGAGCGAATCCTTATGAGAGAGAATCCTTATGAGAGTCACTTATCGAATCCTTATGAGAGCAAATCCTTATGAGAGCGAATCGATATGAGAGTCACTTATCGAATCCTTATGAGAGGGAATCCTTATGAGAGCGAATCGTTATGAGAGTCAGTTATCGAATCCTTATGAGAGCGAATCGTTATGAGAGCGAATCGTTATGAGAGCGAATCGATATGAGAGCGAATCCTTATGAGAGTGAATCTTTATGAGAGTGAATCGTTATGAGAGCGAATTGATATGAGAGCGAATCCTTTTGAGAGAGAATCGTTATGAGAGCGAATAATTATGAGAGCGAATCGATATGAGAGTCACTTATCGAATCCTTATGATAACGATTCCTTATGAGAGCGGATCCTTATGAGAGTGAATCCTTATGGCACTTTGTAAACTTAAATCGATGTATATTGAATGGACATCGATTTATCTTTTTAGTGCAAATCACACGGAAATAATGTCATAAATTTATATTATTTGGAAAAACATGATATTTAATTTATTATTAGAAAAACATGGTATATTAATATTTAATTAATCACATAAATTTATATTTATTAAAAAAACATGATATTAAATATTTTTAATAATAATTAATTAATCATAAATTTTTTTATCACCAAAATATCAGGGTAAAATACAGGAGTGGTTCAACAGCTAGTCCAAGCTAATCCCGTACCTAGGTGATAGAGTCATAATAGAGTGGATTTAGGAGTCCTGGTGTTAGTCTAGGTGGTCTTAGGATGGGGATAAACACATATTTTCTGTGTTTATCATTTCGATCGAAGCTGCGATGCCGCGATATGCCGCGTCCAGGTCGCGACATGGCGGGGCGTCGCGATTGTGTCGCGATCCCTAGAGGTGTCGCCTCTTTATCTTGTGTGTTGCTTAGTGTCTGTTCATGCTTTATTTGCATAGTTTGATTGAATGTATGTATGTGTCATTGTTGTGATTGTTGCTTTGATTTATTAAATAAAAAAAATTAAAAAATCGAAAAAATCACAAAAATGGTCTTCACAGGTAAGTTAGGTAAGTATTTCTATCCCTATTCTCTCGCATTACTATATGGAATTCTACTTATTCTATCATTTCAAGGACCGGCTAGTTCTTAATGTGCTCTGGGATTTGAGTTCCCCTTTACCAAAAACAATGATAATCTAGGTACACATTACTAATCGCTGGATAGGCCGTTAAGTCAGGTAAGTCTGGGTATGATGGATTCAGGCCTACACTACGGTTGCAGGTAGTCTCTTGACCCATTCTTGTCTAGTTTAACAATATTATCCTTCATATAATTTCTATTTTCACTTTTCTTTGCATTTGTTTTAATGATTTCTTTTTCTTTTGCCCAACATGCATCATGTAGGATTTGAGCTATCATGACTCATTCCTGGCTAACGGTGAGCCCTTGTTGAGTGCCTAACCATCCTTCATGATCAGACAAGAAATCCCATTGCACTCCGAATCAGAAGGATTGCCTCCGAGTAAGTTGCTCCTATCAGTTTATCAAGAATTTCCCTATCTGGATTCTCTATCCAATTTTCGTGTTACTCCTTTGGTCCGTTTTGGTTGCGAACTGCTCCCAGGACAGAGTCATGAGTTACCTACCTAGTACGCACATGTCCCTCCAAAATGAAACCTACAGGCTAATCAGTTAGGGTACCTCTCAATCGAGGGGTTGATCATCCTCTTCTTCCTCCTTCTCGTCCAGACTGGTTCTTTTCCTTGCATTCTGCTCGAGCAACTAACTCGGGGCTTTCACAAAGATTCCAATTGCTTATTGGTTAGATCAGGTGTCTCTTTACCTTGACTCCCCACTTTTTAGTCTACTCCACGTGATTTCCGCTTCGCCATCACTTCATGACACCTCCGCTACACTTCTGCTACGTTCCCTTGGAAAGTGGTAGCCAAGGAGGGACAATCTGTAGACACCCGTTTCTGGCCTATGAGTTGAACACATTTCTTGTCATCTTAGTGAGCCCCTATTGGTCACTCACCTTGAGCCCACTATTAGCCTTGCTTTGAGCTCATTAAGAAGCCCAATTTCATTTAATCTCGTCCATTCTTCTTTTAAAGGAGTCCATGTGCCTTAATTGCCTATCATCCTCCCATTTGATTGGCCATTCATTGAGAATAATCGATTTTCATTAACGAGACATATCGTGGCGATGCGTTCATCTTGTCGCCCCCCTTTTGGCCGTCGCGACAGCCCATGCATATCCATGCACGTGGCTTCCCAGTCGCGGCGCCTTCGGCCGTCGCGTTCCTCTAGGTCGCGCCTCTGCGATATGTCACGACTACAGCCATGGCAACAACCTCCGCAACCACCTCCACTTTATCCTCCCATGGCCTTATCTCTATCCCATGCAACCTCCCAACCCTCATGGCCGCGGTTTGGGGTTGTGGGATACTCTAGGAACCCCTTTGGACTCTCCCAATCTGGATTTAATGACATTTATCCTTTATTTGGGGTAATTATCATTTAAAAATGGGATATTCTCTCTCCAAGTCTATATAAGCAAGACCCTCTCCTTCAGAGAAGGGGACCCCCCGTTTTTTACCTTCAAAGGCTGCCGAAATTTTTTATGACCTGGAGTTAGCCTGCAGCTCTTACATTCCTCCCATTTTCCTCCTATTCCCTTCACCAAGCCATGCTAATTTCTTCATCCACAAGGCTTGGAGCTTGAGGAGGGCGACTTATAAAGCTTCTACAATGCTCAGGGATTTCATTTGGAGCTAGGGAGTCGCCCTAGAAAGGGCTCTTTCTTCCCTCTCATCTCATTTCTTTCCCTCCATGCATGTTTATTGCTTTGTTAGATAGAAATTCATTTCTCTTTTCCTCCCACATTTTCCATATACCCAAGGGGTTTAAAAACCACCCCCAGGTCCGTTCCCACCATGCTTCATCTTTCATTTATATTTTGAATATATATTACGCTTAATATGTTCTAACAGGGGTCTTCTTTCTTGTTTTCATTATTTTGGTAGGTACTTAGGCAACATCCACGAGGAGCTCTTGTCCTATGGCCGGCCGGAGGATGGGAAGAAGGTCCAAGCACATCTCTCCCGCACTATAGAGAACGCGATTGGGAAGGGCGACGCGACAACATAGACGCGCCCTATATGGGCAACGTGACTACAGCCCCATCGCGACGGAGTTGACCGTCGTGATCTCAGTAAGTCCATAGTTCTCTTTCCCTTTCCTAGTGTAGTTAGCCCATACTATTTTAATCATTAGGCAACTATCTAAATGGTGATCACATTCCTATTTCCATACTCCTATAGCCAATAGATATTTGCGTGTTTTGGGGGTGGCACAATCCCCGTGATTACACCCTTCTAACACCAGTAGGAGTAATCAAACGAAGTCTATGAAGTGTGAAAATAAAAATGGAAGGCACAAGGTGTTCTGACTTGTGAGAAGCATTTAATCAAACACTGTTGCATCAAACTGGTTTGATTCCTCTGGGTCAGCTCGATTCAGAACTCGAATATCCAATTCTTCAACCTTGGATCTAGGATTCTATTCTTTAGATTTAATACGATCAATCCTTTCAATTTCTTGAGCAATTGAGTGTGAGTTTCCTTGAATCAGACTTGAACTCTAATGCTCTGCTTCAGCATCTGCATATTTGACTTTAGTGAAGCTTCAATTCTTCAATCGGCCTTAGCGGGGACTATAACACCAAAAATTTAAATAATATAAAATATTAAACTTTAAGAAAGATATTGATTACCATAAAAACATACAAGAACATGATTACAATTGAATCTAGAATCCTTTCACATAATTTGTGTGATTCTGGTACTGTCTTCAGATGTGCGCACCCCAACAGGACGTCATCAAAATTCGGTAACAAAAGTAAAATGTAACAACACCATAATTACCAGAAAAATGTACTGATCTCAAAAATATAAATGTCATAATTTATTGAAGCACATATATCAAGATTAAGCCGACATAATGATTTTTGGAGTAATTTTCACTCGACGGAAAACTAATCCAAAAAATTATGATAAAATCACCATAATTTGAATTATATGTCAATTAGCTTATGTTTGGAATTCGACTTAATTGGACATCATCTAGACCAAAAATTATTAACCTAAACTAATTAAATGGAATTACGTAATGGCATTACGTAAGCTCCCTTATGCAGGAAGCTTGGGTGGCCTCATGTCCATTTTGGGATGATCCTTATCTAATAGGGTTAGGTGGCATTCGAAGATGATCAGCCCCACCTTCGTGGCAAACATCCGATGGATGTTAATTCCTTTATACACCTCCCCTTCCAGTTCTTCTTCTTCTTCCTACGTCGTCTTCATCCACTTTTTCTTCTTCTGCTGCTTTCTTTGCTACTTATTTCACGTCTTGTTCCTACTTCTTCTTTGGCTTCCCCCACTTCCTCTTCTTTCGCTACTTCTTCTTCTTCACCGCTTCTTCTTGCTACCACCACCACCATGCAAAAGAAAGAGAGAAAAGAGAGAGAGAGCAGCAGGTGTAGAGGATAGAAGAAGAGAGAGAGTAGGTGCAGATGCAAGGAAGAGAGAGAAAGTGGCTACAGTGCCCTGAGGAGCGAGAAATAATTGAGATGAGGAGCTTAGGAAGTCATCCCCACCCGACGACCATGCCCATCTGATGAGTAGTTCTTCTCTATCCTTCTTAATTGTTCACTTCTATTCCAAGCATATTTGAACCATGTGATTCGAGTTTTTATGATTCTGGTTTTTTCCAGAATCGATCGACCAATTTTGGTTTTCTGGCCGATCGATCCCATAGTCCAACCTAGAAACCAGTCCAGGCTAAGTCGGTCGACCGATTTTGTTATTCTGGTTGATCGATTCTCCCCTGAAACCCAGAATAAATGCTAGCCATTCCGGTCGACCGATTTTCCTATTCCAGTCGAGCGATTTTACAGTGAAAACCCAAAAATCAGTACTGGCTAGATTGGTTGACCGATCTTTCCTGTTCGGTCGACCAATTTGGTTATTCCGATGGACTGATTCCTTCTGTTCGGCCGACCGACCTTGTGTTTTTCTGACATGACTCCTTCTTCTAGAGGTGTCAGTAGGAACCCTGTAAAACTAAAACTCATACCTTATTTACACTCCATATCATTTAAGTAAATGTTATAATTTGATGTTTCATTTACTTAATATATTACATATAAATAAGAAAGTACCCCCTATTTGAATCCAATAAAAATATCAGAAAAATTATATCTCTTACCAATAAAAAGTCAACTCTCCCACCGAAAAAGAAAACGATTTTGGCGATTCCATCAAAATAGCGTCTTTCTAATCTCCCATAATTTGGCCTACTTGAAAGTCTCATAATTCAAATAAACCTAGTAGAATGCTAAAAATTCAAGGTCCGGCGAAAAATTATAAACATGCATATGACTTCTCCAAGGGAGTCCCACTCCTACTAAAAAAGACGTCAAACTTGCTCACCCCTTATTTTACATTAATATGACTTTTACATTGATATGGTATTATTTCCAATGTTGAATAGAATTAGTAATTGAATGATTTGATCGGCCATATTGATTTCATGACTATCTTCGTGATGTATTATTTTGTTGATTTTCAGTTCTAAGGCTTAACATGTTAAGTAAGCCTAAGTACCACATCACATAGCTATTCTCTAAAGCCAAAAAAAGTAGAAAATATTACATGATATCTTCAGAACTTGTAAGTTTACACTGTCTTGTAACTACGACCAGTGTTTCGACATTGTAATATCGTTTGGAAATTCTATTTAGCATCTGATTCACAAACTGACTTGATACATCGACTCCCGATTGACTTCTGAAAGTCCAATATCGGCTATGAATTACACCTTGAATTTGGTTCACTATCATAAACCTCTCATATTGAATAACTGTGTTTCCCATTGAAACTCCAATCATTTCTAACTCTTTTGAGATCCTTATACAATCTTGTACATGTGCCTTGTCCTTGAAACTCTAAAGTGCTGCATAATTTTCCGGGAACATAACAATAATGAATGTGTACTTAGTATTCGGGTCTTCAGACTCTACTGGATCAAGATGCAAATAGGGGCAAGTCCAGTCCCTGGGAGGAACACCCGAACTCAACCACTAAATTAGACAATTCGATTAAGTACCCGTTGAGAATGGATCTCCCAAAACATGGCCCTAAATCGGTCTACTCGAATATGTACCTGTCCAGAGTGGATCTTCCAAACTCGGCCACTGAATCGGTCTATTCGAATATACCCGTCGAGAATGGATCTTCCAAACCCGGCCATTGAATCGGTCTATTCGAATATGTACTCGTCGAGAATGGACCTACTTAGTGTCTTGGCATCAGACACTGCCTACTGCTTGATTGATGAATATTCAATTATATGTTATTATTTCCCATCAGTATGACTTAACTGGGTTCCACTTATCACCAGTACGTGTTCAATGGACTGCTAGATAGTGATTACACATTTGATAATGATGGCATGTCATTATATGCCTGACACTCATTATTTTGATTCAGTTCATTAATGTATCAGTTTAATCTTGCATGATTCAATATTGTACCTCTTGATTTGCATTATTCTTCCTTTCTTGAACACTTTTAATTGTTATCCTCGTATGCATTAAATTTTCCTTGATTCCAATATCTATTTCTTTGTTATTAGAGAATAAATCCTACTGGGCAAGACTACTCATAACTACTATTTTTCTAGGTATTCATCAATTCTAGAAGGCGGGGCAACGAGAACTGTGTGATGAGAGATCAACACTTGTCATGTCTGACCTTTGAATTACGGTTTTGGAATCATGTAAATACCTCCACATTGAGAAACGACTATTAAATGTATATTTTTATGTTAAGTCATTAACCTGAGCAATTCTTGCTTGAAAACTTTTAAACTTGTTATCGATTTCCTGTTCAGTTGCATCTCAATGTTTACGGAAATATTAAATGACGGGACGCATCAGGTTGCTTCTCCAAGAAGAGCTCTTCTCAGAGGGTTCTCTTACTTCCTTCTTGGCTTGCCTGCTCGCCTCATTCCAAAAACTTCCCTTATTGCTCAGTTGTAGCCTCTCACTATCGTAGCTTCACCGAATCTCTAGGTGAGCCCCACGAGATTCCCAGTTAGTTAGAAAATGTGAGAATCTTGCTCCCAAAAGATCTCTTCCAAGTCCTTCATCAATAGATCAAGGAATCTTCAGTCTTTGGTCCTTGGACACTGTGCCCAAAAATGATGCACTAACACTTAGTCTCTATCGCAAAATGAAGGGTAGGTCGACGTAGAAGAGAGGTACGTCGACATGTACATAGTTTTCCACAAATTCTGGATAGAGTGGGTCAAGAATGTGTCGACGCACCTTGTGCACTGTGTTGACGCTCTGAAAGAATTCTTCAAAAATAGCTCACTGGATAGATCGGGTGCATTGACCTCGTGAGTAAGTTGTGTCGACGCAACTCGTTTATCCTTCAAAGCTGGCTTACTGGATGGATAGGTTCGTCGACCTCCTGATGAACATGTGTTGATGCAACTATGTCTTGATCCTTCATGCCCTTACTAGAAGGGCTGGTGCGTCGAGCTCTCAATGAACATGTGTTGACCCATATATGATTTGTTTGCTTTTGATGGTACCTACTACGAGTACTAAGATGTTAGATAATTGTTAAATAGTTTATGTGGATTACGTATGTAAGGCCCTCGAATTTTGTTGCATTATTGTATTGCATGTAAATAATTCATATTGTGTATGAACGTATGTAAATATCTACGTAAGTACTAGTTGGTATACTTATGTATGCATGTGTATAATAGTTGTAAATAAAGTATGAATGGTATGATGGCAGTGTGTACATGATAACGTATACATATGGCACATATATAGGTATAAGATGTGCATGGTTTCTGCATGTTTTAGAGTTCTGGCCGAAGGCCAGATTGGCGTCAATATTAATAGACGTCGATGTTGTGTCGGCGTCAACCCTATGGACGCCAACACTAACCCCAGTGTCCAGCGATGTGGACACCAATTTCTCTAACCCGCATGCGTTTCAGAGCCCAGAATTCCGGGAACAAGCTACCCCAACAATTGGGGAGCTGTCTCCATCGGTCTGAAAGCCCTCTTGTCCGACCTACTTGAGAGGAGAGCTTCCCCTCCTCTATATACAAGTCCTCCTTGCAACCCTCAGCCCTCTCTTAGCTCTTTGCAAGGAGAGGAAGACAAACCCTAGTTTCTGTGAGAAGGACCTGACTTTGCAAGCCTAGATCCAGGAATTTGGAGATTCATCCGGCCATCTACAACAACTGGGAGATAGCTGGAGCATCAGGGAAGGCTTCCCCGACCTCGCTTTGGTGTCTACATCAGTCAAGAACCCGGTGGAAGGTGTCTATGGAGGCTTCTTGGGACTGCCCAAGGAGAGCTTGACTGCCATTTTAGATCCCTTTGGAGTATTTTTCAGAGGCAAGTAACCCTCACACATCGTCCATGTAGATGTCAAGTAGGGTTTTATAAATTTCATGTATTTTCCTCGTGTCCTAGATCCCCATTTCACCTTTGCATTTGGAGTTCGGTCTGTGTTTCTGCACAGACAGGAACTTGGCGTCAATGCCCTTGACGCCAAGATCTCTAGTATTCATCCAGCGATCTGGCCGTCCACTCCTGGAACGGCCAGAGACCACCGTTAAGTTCTCCAGGACAGAACAGTGAGCTGTTCTTCCTGGCATATTGGATTAATTTCGACGTGTTTTGCAATGAGGATATAATGTAACTCTTATATGCTATGTATATTAGCTAATGTGATGAATGGGAGAAGGAATGAACATTTATTTTGTGGGTGGTTGAGTTTATTTGTCTATCTAATGTGTATGCGAAAAGAATGGCAATGTGTATTCACCATGATCCTAATGATCCGTGGCAAAGTTTTGTTGCCCAATTTTGTTAGACCATGTATACATGATCCTGTCTATGCTCTGAGTTCTGACATTTTTCCCATGCTTGTATGGTTATTGAAATTTCTGTTTTGGGAAAATAGAAATCATGCGTAGGTTATGTTAAATTTCCAGTAAATTGCGTGTTGCTCGGTAAATTCGGGAATAAATTCTGTGACCCTGTGCATGCCAGGGTGCAAACAGTGAGCTGTTAGGTTTGTGATTATGTTCAACTCCATGTTAATTTGCATTATGAATATTAATGTGAAATCAATGTTAAATTTTATGTAACTTCATTTTGAGTCAAAAAAATCCGAAATTTTATACTTGGAATCATAAACCTGAGATCAGCATGTGGTTAAATTTTTAAGTCGTTTGGACAACTATATAGTGAAATATGAATTTTTCCATGCGAGAAATGTGAAAAGAAAAATGCATGCTAATGTAGGAATAATGTGATATGTGTGTGTGATCTGATTTGTGCAAATTCTGAACATGTAATCCCTATTAACTGTAGAATCATGTTAGGAAAACAGAGCCCTTGTGTGAGTGAGAAAATGAATGAGAGGCAAGTGACATGTGTAAAGATATGTGTTAAAAATCGGTAAATGTTTAAATTGTACCAAGTGTGACACTGCTTCCATAGAGGGCAGTGGAACCGTATTAGGGAAAAGTCCCCCTGAGAATGTTCAATGTGTTGTGATCCTAAGGGCATTAGGATGAAATCCTGGAGGTGGACAAGTACCGCTGGTTAGGGTGGAGACTTGTTCTCCGGTCTGCGCAGTCCAAGAGTCGTCACTATATGCCTAGGTGACGTCTATGTGTATGTGATGTGATGTGTCCTTCTTATGGTGGTTGGGACTATGTGTCACGGCACTAAAGTGAAAAATGTGAATGTGATTGTGATCATGTGCAAATTGTGTAGTGTGAACAATGTGTAAATGTGCAATGTGTAAAGTGTGAAATATGTGAATTAGAAATTGTGTAAAAATGTGAAACCAAAAGTGAGAATGTGAAATTGAAAACCCATGATATGATGATCTGAAATCATGTTAGAACAGCAACATAAATGTGGTTATGATTTGTGCTACATGTGTACGATGCGTAGAACCCATGCTAGGGACAATCCTTACTATGTGTAAACCATTACATGTGTGTATGCTCTCACGTTGTGGTTTGAATGAGAACATATTTCATGTGTTAGATTGTAAAGTGTTAAACCACATCAAAACAGCAAGCTTAAAGCATGTGAAATGGTTATGTGCATGTATACGAATGAGTAGTAACGATGTTAGAAATGTTCTTTCATGTATGCAAGATAGTCATGCTAGATTGCTCTCATGTTTTAGTTAAATTGAAAGTAGAACTTCATGTGTAGGAATGATTAGAGAGCATGTGATAGGAGATTTTGATTTAGAAAATCTGAAAGCATGAATCATGTGTTCATTAGTAGAATTTCCAAGATAAGGTTGTTAATTTCAATGTCACGCATGCTATATGTTGTGCCTTGTAAAAGTGTATGTAAAACCGCTATGATATGTACATGTATGGTATGTGTAGAGTTATTTTCTGAGTCTTTTAGACTCATTACTTGCTTCGGCTATAGGTGTAGTAGGTGACACACCTTTGGAGGAGACCGTGGAAAGCGACTCCGAGCGCGGGGAGTAGCAAGTTTTGTGGAGCTTAGTTGTGACTTTTGGCATTTTGATGTATGTAATTGCAACATTGTACTAGCATTATCATGGAAAAATGTATAAGTGTGGACAATTATGTATTTGATTTTCAGCAATTTAATTATGTGGACTTTTAGTTCTTTAAATGTTATCGAATCATGTATGTTAAATGTGGATGATGAATGAAATGAAGACAATGGTTCTTTTACTTCCGCTACTCTGTTCTAATATTCACGTGTATCTCAGCTGAATGTTATTGTTGGGTAAATGTCCCACTGTGGCAACGTTCACTATATTGACGTGGGTTGGTATAACCGTACCGATATAATGAGGGTCGCTACAGAGATTGGTATCAGAGCAACCGATTGAGATTGCACATGAATATACATAAGTCATCATCTTCGTTGCATGCTAAGTATGTCCACCTGTGTAGAAAACATTAATAATGAGTGAAAATAGATAAGAAAATAGTTAGAAAACTTAGTAACCTAGCTACGGTGGCTGAAATTTATTACAGCCATGGCTTCGAGAGGTAGGCGTGGCGGAGCGCCGGCCCGTGAGGATGAGCCGAGACGTGACGAGCAGGCGGAGCAGCAAGCCCCGGCACCGCAAGGTCCTGTACTTCCCCCACCGCCGCTTGTGGATTATGGAGTATTCATACAAGGTCTGGTGCAAGCCACGCAGACGCAGGCTCATACCCATGTAGCACTCCAGGCTCAGTTGGAGGCTCAGGTTAGACTAATAAAATGATTAATAGTCTGTTTTATTTAATTATGTGATATTATGATTGATTGTGTATTGCTTGCTGTGTACTGTAGCAGGCTCAAGTACCAGCTCAGGACCATGGTGGACCTTCTACCAAGGAGAGATTTAAGAGGATGCTGCCACCCTCTTTTAAGGGGGAGAGCGATCCGTTGTTGGCTGAAAGCTGGATGAGGGAGATAGAAAAGATCTTCCGCGCCATCAGGTGTGCAGATGAGGATAAGGTCACATTAGCCACCTACATGCTACAGGTATGCTTTAGTTTATATGCTTGTATGTTTTGTTAAGATTAGATTTGTTTAGATGGTGCTTATGAACGGTGTACTGCAAGAAAGAGCTGATGTATGGTGGGCTTCATTGCTGCGTACCCGGTTTGAGGACGGAGCTATTGATGTTGCTTGGGACGAGTTCGTGAGGCTCTTTCGGGACAAGTTCGTCTACGAGCATGTGCAAGATCGGATGGAGCAGGAGTTCCTCTCTTTGGCCCAAGGCTCCATGACCGTGCTAGAATATGAGGCAAGATTTTCTGAACTCTCTAAATATGCACCTCATATCGTGACAGACGAGTGCAGAAAGATAAAGAAGTTCGTGATGGGACTCAAGCCATCACTGCGGATGAGGCTCGTGGCGTTTGACCACCGCACTTTGGACGAGGCCCTCAGCGCTGCTTGTAGGCAGGAGGGAGAGATGGAGCAATACCTTGAAGAGAAGAAGGCTTCGCAAAAGAGACCTGTAGCCACGTTCCAACGGCAGGACAAGAAGAAAGCGGTGTACCCGACACAACAGTGGTCAGTGGCAGTCGGCAGTTCTCAGGTACCTTCTGTACGTTCCCCTGGTGTGAAGAAAGAGTGTCCCCACTGTGGGAGGACACATGGTGGTTCCGAGTGTTGGATGATTACGGGCAAGTGCTTGAAGTGTGGAAGCAGCGACCACAAGATCAAGGATTGCCCAAGACTTCAGCAGGGAGTCCAGCGCGGAGCGCCAACCCCAGCAGCAGTAGCGGCAGCGGCGCCAGCTACAGGAAGACCAGGAAGGCCTCGAGCCCCAGCTCGAGTGTTTGCTTTAGCGCGCGAGGACGCCGAGCAGGCGGAGCATGTCACCGAAGGTATGGTTTTACTCTTAGGTGTGCACGCTCGGATTTTGTTTGATATGGGTGCTACTCACTCGTTCATTTACGAGTGGTTCACTAGGCAGTTAGCCCTAGAGTCAGGCACAGAGTCTGAGGATTTAGAGGTCCCTTTGTCTGTGCACACCCCTGCGGGTACGGTATCGACTAGGAAGTGCATTCCGTCGTTACCTGTGTGCATTAAGGATAGAATCCTAGATGGGTGTTTCTTCTTGCTAAAGATGAAGGACTACGATGCTATTCTTGGTCTGGATTGGCTAGAGGAGCACTATGCGTTAGTGGATTGTCGTCGGAAGAGGATCGTTTTCCGCATTCCGGGTGAGGATGAGTTCTCTCACCCTTTGCCAAGGAACTTGGCGGGAAAGATGGTTATCTCTACCATGAAGGCGATGCGCATGGTAAACAAGGGTTGTGACGCTTTTCTTGCCAGCATGGTATTAGTGCCAGAGGCTGATGAGCCACCTACTCTTGCGGAGATTGAGGTAGTGCAGGATTTTCCAGATGTCTTTCCTAATGACTTGACTGGATTGCCACCGGATAGAGAGATAGAGTTTACCATAGAGTTGCTTCTGGGCACCTCTCCTATCTCGAAGGCTCCATATCGAATGGCACCTGCGGATTTAGCCGAGTTGAGGAGGCAGTTGCAAGAATTTCTTGATAAGGGATTTATTCGCCTTAGTGTTTCCCCTTGGGGCGCACCTGTATTATTCGTCAAGAAGAAAGACGGGTCACTTAGGTTATGCATTGATTACAGGAAGTTGAACCAAGTGACTGTGAAGAACATGTATCCCTTACCTCGTATTGATGATTTGTTTGACCAGTTGCGAGAGGCATCAGTCATTTCTAAGATTGATTTGCGATCTGGTTATCATCAGTTGAGGATTCGGAGTGAGGATGTGTCCAAGACGGCGTTTAGAACCCGTTATGGACACTATGAGTTTTTGGTCCTTCCTTTCGGATTGACCAATGCCCCTGCAGCATTCATGGATCTCATGAACATGGTGTTCAGGCCTTATCTACATAGCTTTGTTGTAGTGTTTATTGATGATGTGCTGATCTACTCTCCGGACGAGGCCACACCCGTCAGCATTTGAGGGTAGTGTTAGAGGTTCTTCGTGAGCACAAGCTGTATGCTAAGTACAGCAAGTGCGATTTTTGGTTGCGCGAGGTTCATTTCCTCGGGCATGTTATCTCCAGTGCTGGTGTAGCAGTTGATCCAGCAATGGTCCAGGCAGTTATGGATTGGGAGATTCCCAAGACCCCTTCGGAGATTCGTAGTTTTATTAGTTTAGTTGGTTACTATCGGCGATTTATTGAGGGATTTTCATCCATCGCCGCCCCATTGACTCAGCTTACCAGAAGGGAGTGAAGTTTGTTTGGTCCGAGAATGTGAGAGTAGTTTTCAATTATTGAAGACTAAGCTCACGACAGCCCCGGTGTTAGTCTTACCGAGCGGTGTAGAGGGTTTTGCTATCTACACGGATGCGTCTCACATTGATTAGGCTGTGTGCTAATGCAGCAAGAAAGGGTAGTGTTGCCCGTTGGCTAACCCAGAGGGGGGGTGAATGGGTCTTTAATTAAATTTATCAGATAAAAACCTAAACTCACACACATAAAGAGTTCTTGAAAGAGATTAGTAGTGGTTAGTAAAAACAACAATCACACAATGAAGACAATCACACAACACACAGATTTATCCTGGTTCAGATCTCCTCTCCTTAGGAGTCCTACGTCCAGTCCCTGAGCAACCCTCAGGATTTCATTAACTAGGGTACAGTCCCCCTATGGACAAAAACAACCACCCAGCTCAGCTGGTCTTCCTTCACTCCTGAAGGGAACACAACACCCTGGTACCACCAGGTCTTCCTTCACTTCCGAAGGGAAAACCAACCAGGTCTTCCTTCACACACGAAGGGAAAACACAAGAAAGTCTTGAAAGGAATGACTAGCCCCTAGATCAAGCTTTTACAAAACTCAATCTGAAGCTACAAGCACTGAGAGACGAAGATCTACACAGTGTGCTCTCTCTCAGAACTAATCTAGCTCTTCCTTAATTTTTCTTCTCACAGCACAAGGAGCTAAGAGCCAAGATGGAAAGGAATGAATTTCTGGCTCTAGAGATCTTCTAAAGACTTGAAAGCGGCAGAGTTCTATGCTCTCTTGAATGTCAATAATGCTTCCTTCTTAGATAGATAGTCTGTCTTCGGAGCTTCGTCTTGTATTTATATCTCCAATTTGAATGAGGACGAAGAGATGACCGTTATCTCACAGCTTTGGTGTACGTTAGACTGAAGGATCTGTAGAAACTTCCTGTCGACAGTCTTTTGTTCTTTGGAGCACGCAAAGTGATGAGATCTTCTTAGTTGGCTTGTAGTTCTTTCTGTGTCAGATGTTGTAGGATAGTATATCCTTAAGGTTCTGCAAGGTTGAGCTTTAATGGTAGACAGCTATACTATCTCCAGATTTCAATCAACGTTAGAGCAGATAGACACGAATATGGTAGTGACAGTTTATCGTTCTAGAAGATGCATGCAGAGGATACACGAGAATGGAAGATATGTTCTGTATCCGTGCAGAGATACGTTCAGTCTTTATTAAATGCATGGCAGTCAAACAGACGTGATGTGACTTTGACTATTCAACGTATCTTAAATCAAGGAAAACAATTAATTAATGGAACATGACTTATGCAATCGTTATGAAAGTCTGATAGAATCGTTATGAATAAATTGCTATAAACTCAGAAGAAGTCGTTTTGAAAACTTATACAATCGTTATCACAACCAAGTCGTTATAACTCCTAAAAGAATCGTTACGCTTTCTTACAGAATCGTTATGACGAGCAAGTCGTTGTAACTTTCTAAAAAATCGTTCCGATGACTTACAGAATCGTTATGACGAGCAAGTCGTTATAACTTTTCTAAAGAAATCATTCCGATGACTTACATAATCGTTATGACGAGCAAGTCGTTATAACTTTTCTAAAGAAATCGTTACGATGACTTACAGAATCGTTATGACGAGCAAGTCGTTATAACTTTCTAAAGAAATCGTTCCGGTGACTTACAGAATCGTTATGATGAGCAAGTCGTTATAACTTCTGAAGAAGTCGTTACGATAACTCACAGAGTCGTTATAATGAGCAAGTCGTTATAACTTCTGAAGAAGTCGTTACGAAACTTACAGAGTCGTTATAATGAGCAAGTCGTTATAACTTCTGAAGAAGTCGTTACGATAACTTACAGAGTCGTTATAATGAGCAAGTCGTTATAACTTCTGAAGAAGTCGTTACGATAACTTACAGAGTCGTTATAATATCGACTTGTTTGATACAGCAAGGTTATTCAACCTTTCAAGTAAATCGTTACAGCTTGTGAGGAAATCGTTACATTTAATGACGGAATCGTTATAGCTCTTCTGAAAAAAAAGTATGTAAGTACTTACCACAATGCTTGACTTTCTTTGGTATTTCCTGTGCTTAAGGCTAAATAAAACATAGTTAGAAAAACTTTTGACAGTGTTTTGTTTATCACCAAAATAGGCATGTAATAATTTAAAAGTACATGGGGATGGACTGTTCATCAATCTCCCCCTTTTGGTGATGACAAAACTATGATCAACATTAAGTAGTACTTAACAGTAAACAGGAATTTAAGTACTTCAAGCATGATTTCAAGAATGTGTCAGACACATGTAGTAGGTAACATTCTCCCCCTTTTTGTCATTAAGCAAAAAGCAATAGGAAAGAGACAAAGAATAAGAGACAATGAGGAGAAAGAGCACAATACATTCATTAAGGTTGAGGAGGTACAGGCAAATAATAAGCAGAGAGAGAAGGGAGGCATAATGAGAAATAGCTTCCCAGGCCTACTCTTCCTGACGCTTGAAAAATTGCCTAAAGGCACCACTCTCAATGGAGAAGGTTGGTCCCATGGTTGGAGCCATCTTGGATAGATAGATGCTGCGCTGCTTGGTAAGAAACTGGTCATACTCATCTGGATCCATGGAGGAGCAGATGATGAGAGTTGTACCAAAACTTGCACAGGCAAGAAATTGATCCATGGTGACAGGATAGAAAATCTGTTTCTCCTTGAGTTCATGGCGAAGAGCTAAGAACACCTTGTACCTTTCAGCCCAAACTTTGTAGGGATCAAGGACCAGATGGATTGAGTTCATATCCAAGAAGGTGGCAGGAGAGACAGGAGCTTTTCCTTCCCTGGCCTGAGCAGCATTCAGATGAGCTAGCTGTTGAGCTGACAGAGAATAAAGCTTGGACCATTCGGAGGCATTCAGCCTTTCACATTCTGAGAGTAGAGGGGCAAGAACATCTGATTTGACAAACCCTCTATGATATTCCCGGAAGAGAAATCTAGGAAAACCAACTTGGAGGCCTTTCTGAATCTCAATTCTGCCCATAACTCTTGCAAAACGCTCAAAGATGATTGAACCAATCGAAGACTCCATGATCAGGAAATGAATCTGAGGCAGGAGAATGTCTTCAGGGAAATGAAGAGTTGCAAAATCTACTCTGATTTCCTCAGACTGCTCAGAGTGGATAAGAACCTTGATGGCTCTCTTGAACTGGCTAAGCTGAACTTCAGGTAATCTGTTGAGATACCTGTAGTTGTTGAACATTTGGAAATGTCTGACCAGCTTGATTAGCTTCTGAATGGCAGGGGCCCAGGTGTTCTGGTGGTGAAACTTGAACCACTCAGAAAGGGTCAGGAGTGATCCCGGAGAGGAATCTGGGAGGAATCTGCTGCCTTAGCCTGAAGAAAGCGATTGTACAAATCTTTATGAGATTTAGCCCATTGCTCCTCAGTTTTGGAGTGGGCTGAGGAGAAGATTTTGGATTTTTCGGCTTTAGACAGAGGAGTATAGGGAAGAATTACATCTAGATGATCAGAGAGGTTAAGAAAAGAAGATTGTGAAGAGTGGCAAAAACAACCTTTTGAAGGTATTCTTTGTACAGTGAGGTATGCTTGTGGGTGACTGTAAGAGAAACCACAAAGGTGGGTAAAGAGGAGTGTTAGAGGAAGAAAGTTTGCGTTTCTTTGAGACAGTACTGGAAGAGTCTGTCTTGGAAAGGTGGTCTCCTACCTTTAGCACAGACCTAAGGATAATCTCTTCAAACTCATCCTTAATTTTATCAAGAAAGGGAGAGTCGATTTGGACATTCTTAGGAATAATAGTGATAAAGAGGGAGGTGCAGGGGGGTAGAGAAATGCATCAGAATTGAGAGATCCTACTTCTGGAAATGAAGATGTACCAGAAGAGGATGAGGCTCCAGCTGAGGATGCTGGAGGGGCCTCGAAATTTTGAGAAGAAGAAAGATGAGAAGTGGTAGAAACAGGAGAGGATGAGATAGGATGAGGAGGGAAAGGTGTGGGAGAAGAAATGGGCCTGGTTCTAGGCCTTTTGAAGTGAGGTGGAGCAGGTGGAGCTGTGAAGTTAGTGGGTGGAGAAGGAGAATGGGAGTGTTGGTAGAAGTGGGAGCAATGGTGGGGATCTGAAACCACTTCTTCAGGCAAGGGGGCAAAGGATCCAACACTGCCGGCCCTGGTGCCCTGATTCCAACACAACTGGCCCTGGTGGCCCTGATTCTTCATCTGGCCCTGATGGCCCTGACTCTTCAGCTGGCCCTGATGGCCCTGACTCTTCAGCTGGCCCTGATGGTTCGGCCTCTGCTGCTGGCTCGGCTTCAGCTGCTGGGGCTGCTGCTGTCTGCCCGGAGGGCTCAGGTACACTTGGGTTAGGCTCCTGAGCTGCTGGAGGAGGAGGAGCTTGAGCTCCAACTGCTTGAAGGATGTCGGATAACATATTCTTCAGGTCCCCATCTCCTGATGGAACCATGTCATGGCAGAGCGAATCTGAACCAGTTCCTTGCGGGCTGAAGCTTGGCTTAGAAAGATGGAATTCACATCAGACTGGAGTGAACAAAGCAGCTCACCCTAAATATCCAACCTCTCAATCACAGGTTTTAAATTGACGACAATCTTTTGCTTGACCTGTCTTTCAAATGGTGCATCAGCTAAAAGGGGTACTTCAGGGCTATATCTTTCTCTTTGCCCTTTGTAGCTGGAGGAGGGGATCATTATCCTCATCAGAACTTGATGAACTAGCTGTCTCCCCTTCTCTGGCATCCAAATTTTCAGAATCTCTCTGTTCTTCCTCCTGATCTCTGGTGGCTGGAGGTGCATCATCTAGTTTCTCTTGGGATTGCTCCCCCTCATGGAGCATCTTCTGCAACTGCACCAGTCTCCCCCTGACAGGGAGCATCCATTTCCATAGAATCATCTTGAGGATTTTGCTGCTCTTCTTCCACTGGACCTTCTTCAAAGATGTGGCCTGATGCCACAGTCTCTTCCACAATAGGCAAGATGTCTTCTGGAGAATATCCTCAATTCTCCTTTCAGCATGAAGTACAACTGGATCTGCTGCTGCTGGCCTTTCTTCTTCTTCCCTCACTGCTGTTGCTGCCTCTGATTGATTTCTGGCCATAAATGGCCCTTCCTGCTCTGCTTCTACAAAGACTGGAACAGAACCTGATTCCAGTGGCAATTCGGGCATCACATCATCTGCCGCCAACTGAGATTGAGCAACTGAAGGCTCACCAACAAGTGCTTCACCTTCTGCAACTGAGGCCTTGGACCAGACCCCATTGACTACTGAAAAACCACTCTTCTTTAGATTTCTGGACCTGATAGCTTGGCCCATCTTCTCTACAACTGCCCCTGAGACATCTACACCGAAGTGTCTGAAGATCCTGGTAGTAAATGGGCATAGGGCAGGGAGACATTCAACTTGCTTTTAGTGTCCCAAATCTGTTCCCTGGCAAATTTCATTCTCTCTATCATTACTGCGGCCATATTGATTTCCTCATTTTAATGGCCCAGTACATTAGGTCGGAGTCAGCCTTAGTGCAAGAGGAGAAGGTTGCACTACGGGGAACCAAAATCTGACAAACAATGAAGTGAAGGCGATTGAAGGCACTTAATTGATTATATCTAGCTTGCCATTCATTGATGCAATCTCTTCCTTCCTCCTCCTGCCCGCCCTCCCCAACCTTTTTCTGGTTTCCACAGAATGAATCCCACTGAAACCGGATGTGCTTACTCCAAATAGCATCCTAAGCAGTTCCTGGTCGATTCTGATTAGGGCGCCCTTGACCGAAGAAACGAGGGCCCCATCTTCTTCTGTTCTTAAGCACAAAGAACGCCTTTACCAAGTCCGGATAACTTACCTCTGAGCAAGTGGTAAGCCCTTTCCATTCATCTGATTGATCTTCTCAACGATGCTGCTCATTCCATTCTTCTACAGATCTTTATATCTACTTCCTTGTGACCACAGAGCTTCGTCTTCACAAAGGTGAAACGCTCCTCCTGTGCTGGGGTGAGGTATTCGGCGCTGTAGCCACCCACACTGCCGGCAATAGCTGGTGCGGCCATGGATTCAGGTGGGAGAAGATTGGAAAGGTTGAAGAGAAGGTGACGAGAAGAAACCCTCAAACGATTTCGCGGGAAGGAGATGGAAGCTTCAAATTTGCAGAGGATAGAGGCAAGAGTCGCTAGGGCATCGGCTCGTGCGTCGGGACGAAAGAGGAAAAAGGTGAACGAGGAAGGGGAATCGTTAACGCATCGATTTAAAGAAAATAAAAGCTCCAAAAGGTGAGGCGTCAGAAAACGACAAACGAGGTTGACCGCCTCGAAAGACTATGACTTAAAGACGGAAATGCTTAAACTGAGAATTTTGAATTGATTTTGCCTTAAAAGGAGAGAGAGAAAACCTACTTAAATTCTGAGAATTTTTATACCAGCTTTAAATGAAGATCTTTTCAAAAATACACATGCCTAACTCCCTTCTAAGAGATGTAAATCTCTCTTCAGGTAAGGCCTTTGTGAAAATATCTGCTAACTGATTGTTTGTATCAATAAACGATATTTCAATATTGCCATTAGCTACATGATCACGAATAAAATGGTATCTGACCTCAATGTGTTTGGTCCTGGAGTGCTGAATTGGATTTTTGGTGAGGTTGATAGCACTGGTGTTGTCACATAGCAGTGGAATTGTCTTGATTTTGAGTCCAAAATCCTCAAGCTGTTGCTTTATCCATAAGAGTTGTGTACAGCAACTTCCAGCAGCTACGTACTCGGCTTCAGTTGTAGATAGTGCTACTGAATTTTGTTTCCTTGAGGACCATGAGATTAAACACCCTGCAAGATATTGACAGCATCCACTGGTGCTTTTTCTATCTACCTTGCATCCAGCATAATCAGCATCAGAATATCCTACTAATTTTACATCACAGGAGTTTGGATACCATAGTCCTAGATCATGAGTCCTGGCTAAGTATCTGAAAATTCTTTTAACAGAAATTAAATGTGATTCTCTAGGGTCGGCTTGATATCTAGCACACATGCATACACTAAATAATATATCAGGTCTACTTGCGGTTAGATAAAGTAATGAACCTATCATACCTCTGTAGATCTTTTGATCTATCTTCTTACCATCCTTGTCACTGTCCATCCTAGTTGATGTACCCATTGGTGTGACAGTGGCTTGGTGTTTTCAAATCCAATTTCTTTAGCAGTTCTCTGGTGTACTTTGCTTGACAGATGTGAGTTCCTTCCTTTCCTTGTTTGATTTGAAGTTCAAGGAAGTAGTTAAGCTCTCCCATCATACTCATCTCAAATTCTCCCTGCATTAGCTTTTCAAAATACTTGCACAAGGATTCATCAGTAGATCCAAAGATGATGTCATCCACATAAATTTGAACCCACATATATTTTTGACTTTTGTTTTTATAAAAGAGTGCTATCTACTTGACCTCTACTAAAACCATGTTTTAGGAGAAAAGAACTAAGTCTTTCATACCAGGCTCTAGGTGCTTGTTTTAAACCATATAAAGCCTTATGCAATTTAAAAACATGATTCGGAAAGTCTGTATCATCAAAACCCGGCGGTTGTTCCACATAAACTTCTTCTTTTATAAAACCATTTAGAAAGGCAGATTTAACATCCATTTGAAATAACTTTAGATCTAATGCAGAAGCATAAGCAAGTAAAATTCTAATGGCCTCAAGTCTAGCCACTGGTACATAGGTTTCATCAAAATCTATGCCTTCCTCTTGACAATAGCCTTGAGCCACCAGTCTGGCCTTGTTTCTTAGAATTACACCAGATTCATCCAATTTGTTTCTGAACACCCATTTAGTGCCGATCACAGGATGGTCTGATGGTCTAGGAACAAGTGACCATACTTGGTTCTCTCTTGAATTGATTTAATTCATCTTGCATTGCTATTATCCAAGATTCATCAGTTAAGGCTTCATTGACTGTCTTAGGCTCTATTTGAGATACAAAAGTAAGGTAATCACAAGGAATCATGTTACCTCTTGTTCTTACCCCTACAGATGGATCACCAATGATGTTTTCAGGTGGGTGATCTTTCTTGTATCTCCATTCCTTTGGAAGAGTTTCATGAGACATTTCTTCTTGTTGCAATTCTTCCAGAGGTGGATCATCCTTGTCTTTCAGTTTATTAGACAGTTCATCTGCATCATCATTATCACTTTCTACTTCCTTCCTCAAAGAAGGGTTAGTTTCATCAAAGATAATGTGTACAGACTGTTCAATCAATAAGGTACGTTATTAAATACTCTATAGCCTTTGGGTTTAGAAGTGTACCCCATGAAGATGCCTTCATCTGATTTGGCATCCAACTTACCGATATCCCTTTTTCCGTTGTTGTGTATAAAGCAAGGACATCCAAAGGTTCTGAAATGGCTGATCTTTGGCTTCTTCCCTTTAAACAGCTCATATGCAGTCTTCTTCAGGATTGGCCTGATCATGACTCTGTTGACAATGTAGCTGGCTGTGTTGACTGCTTCTGCCCAGAAATATCTTGGTAACTCATATTCACAAAGCATGGTTCTTGCCATATCCAAGAGAGTTCGGTTCTTCCGTTCGGCTATACCATTTTGCTGTGGTGTCCTTGGTGCTGAGAAATTGTGCTGAATTCCTTGATCATCACAGAATCTAGCAAACTTTTCATTTTGGAACTCACCACCATGATCAGATCGAATGGATACTATACTGAACTTCTGATCTTTCTGGACTTTCCTACTGAAGCTAACAAAATTATCAAAAGTATCATTTTTGTGTTCTAAGAATGATACCCATGTGAATCTTGTAGTCATCTACTATAACAAATCCGAAATTCTTTCCTCCAAGACTGGTAGTTCTCATTGGCCCAAATAGATCCATATGTAGGAGCTCTAAGGGTTTTGAGGTGGTCACCACCGTCTTTGACTTGAAGGAACTCTTTGTGTGCTTTCCCTTAGCACAAGGTCTGCAGACACTTTCTAATTTACCATTGATTTTCAGTAGACCTTCCACAAGATTCCTCTTTCTGAGCTTGCTCAAGCCATCCAAGCTGCAGTGGCCTAGTCTTCTGTGCCACAGATCAGTTGATTTGTCTTTGCTGGCAACCAGACATACATTTTGCTCTTTGAGTTCTTCAAGGTAGAGCACGTACAGATTCTTCTCTCTATTGCTTCAAAGATGACTGCTCCATCCTTTAGTATGCTGCATTTTGACTCTTGAAATTTGATTTGATGTCCTCTATCACACAGCTGACTTATACTGATGAGGTTGTGCTTCAGTCCTTTGACTAACAGCACATCTTCTATGACTGTTTTTTCTTTGCTGTTTACTGATCCACTGCCTACTACAGTTCCTTTTCCATTATCTCCATAAGTGACTGTTCCTTCTTCATCTGGAGATGGGAGAAGAGCTTCAGGTTTCCTATCATGTGCCTTGAGCACCCTCTATCCAATACCATTTGGATGCTCGAAGGTTAACCTTATCCCCGGTATTTGCCATAAGAGCTAAGTTGGCTTCTTCTTCTTCACTGCTGGAGCTTGACTCACTGTCTGAGTCGCTGCTGTTTTCCCATGCAGCTGCCATGGCTTTCTTTTTGTATCTTCTGAACTTCTTGGAGCTGTCCTTCTTCTTGTGATCATTTTTCTTTAGCATTGGACAGTCTGCCTTGATATGTCCAGGCTTCTTGCATTCATAGCAAAGTGGCTCATTTCTCTTCTGATCTTTTCCGTCTGGTTTTTTGAGATCTTTGTTTTTCTTGAAGTACCTCCTACCAGACTGGAACTTCTTCTTCTTGGCCAAGATTCTCTGCAATCTTCTTGACAGCATGGCTTCTTCATCATCACTATTTTTGCTATCTTCACTATTATCCAAGGATTCTTCAGATGAGTCCCCATTAGCTTTAAGCGCATTGGACTGCTTCTTTCTACTGGAGGATTCTCCTAATCTTTCCATGTTTATTTCATGGGCCATGAGAGACCCGATGAGTTTTTCTACTGACATTCTCTTAAGGTCATTAGCTTCTTCGATAGCTGTGACCTTTGCCGTCCATGAAGATGGCAAGGATCTGAGAATCTTCCTACCATATCTGCAATCTCATATGACTTTCCTAGACTGGCTAGACCATTAGTGATGTCAGTAAATCGACTAAACATTTGGGTAATAGACTCACCTGATTGCATTTGAAATCTTTCATACTGAGTGACAAGAATGTCGATTCTTGTCTCCTTACTTTGTCTGTACCTTCATACGTAATCCTTAGCTTTTCCCACATTTCCATGGAGGATTTGCATGCTGAGACTCTGTTGAACTCCTTCTTGCTTAGAGCACAACATAGAATGCTCTTAGCTTTACAGTTAAAGGAGATTTTCTTTCTATCTCATCTGTCCATTGTGCTTTCTCATTTGTGACGACCAGATCACCTTCTTCCACTATCGACCAGATTTGATAGTCGTGGCTTGTAGAAAGTATTCCATCCTGGTCTTCCAATACGTATAATCTTCACCGTCGAACAAAGGAGGTCTGTTGACAGACTGACCTTCGAAGTGACCTTGGGCTGCCATGGATCTTTACTCTTCAGATCGTTGGATCTTGTTCTTTGTCGAAGAGACTCGCTCTGATACCACTTGTTGCCCGGTGGCTAACCCAGAGGGGGGGTGAATGGGTCTTTAAATTAAATTTATCAGATAAAAACCTGAACTCAAACAAACATAAAGAGTTCTTGAAAGAGATTAGTAGTGGTTAGTAAAAACAACAATCACACAATGAAGACAATCACACAACACACAGATTTATCCTGGTTCAGATCTCCTCTCCTTAGGAGTCCTACGTCCAGTCCCTGAGCAACCCTCAGGATTTCATTAACTAGGGTACAGTCCCCCTATGGACAAAAACAACCACCCAGCTCAGCTGGTCTTCCTTCACTCCTAAAGGGAACACAACACCTGGTACCACCAGGTCTTCCTTCACTTCCGAAGGGAAAAACACACCCTGGAAACCACCAGGTCTTCCTTCACACACGAAGGGAAAAACACAAGAAAGTCTTGAAAGGAATGACTAGCCCCTAGATCAAGCTTTTACAAAACTCAATCTGAAGCTACAAGCACTGAGAGACGAAGATCTACACAGTGTGCTCTCTCTCAGAACTAATCTAGCTCTTCCTTAATTTTTCTTCTCACAGCACAAGGAGCTAAGAGCCAAGATGGAAAGGAATGAATTTCTGGCTCTAGAGATCTTCTAAAGACTTGAAAGCGGCAGAGTTCTAGGCTCTCTTGAATGTCAATAATGCTTCCTTCTTAGATAGATAGTCTGTCTTCGGAACTTCGTCTTGTATTTATATCTCCAATTTGAATGAGGACGAAGAGATGACCGTTGTCTCACAGCTTTGGTGTACGTTAGACTGAAGGATCTGTAGAAACTTCCTGTCGACAGTCTTTTGTTCTTTGGAGCACGCAAAGTGATGAGATCTTCTTAGTTGGCTTGTAGTTCTTTCTGTGTCAGATGTTGTAGGATAGTATATCCTTAAGGTTCTGCAAGGTTGAGCTTTAATGGTAGACAGCTATACTATCTCCAGATGTCAATCAACATTAGAGCAGATAGACACGAATATGGTAGTGACAGTTTATCGTTCTAGAAGATGCATGCAGAGGATACACGAGAATGGAAGATATGTTCTATATCCGTGCAGAGATACGTTCAGTCTTTATTAAATGCATGGCAGTCAAACAGACGTGATGCGACTTTGACTATTCAACGTATCTTAAATCAAGGAAAACAATTAATTAATGGAAACATGACTTATGCAATCGTTATGAAAGTCTGATAGAATCGTTATGAATAAATTGCTATAAACTCAGAAGAAGTCGTTTTGAAAACTTATACAATCGTTATCACAACCAAGTCGTTATAACTCCTAAAAGAATCGTTACGTTT
Organism: Colocasia esculenta; assembly: GCA_014218235.1. Classification (NCBI taxonomy): domain Eukaryota; kingdom Viridiplantae; phylum Streptophyta; class Magnoliopsida; order Alismatales; family Araceae; genus Colocasia; species Colocasia esculenta. Next base: position 101,004,577 of record CM024754.1, on the reverse strand, counting down.
TACAGAATCGTTATGACGAGCAAGTCGTTGTAACTTTTAAAGAAATCATTCCGATGACTTACAGAATCGTTATGACGAGCAAGTCGTTATAACTTTTCTAAAGAAATCGTTCCGATGACTTACAAAATCGTTATGACGAGCAAGTCATTATAACTTTTAAAGAAATCGTTACGATGACTTACAGAATCGTTATGACGAGCAAGTCGTTATAATTTTCTAAAGAAATCGTTCCGATGACTTACAGAATCGTTATGACGAGCAAGTCATTATAACTTCTGAAGAAGTCGTTACGATAACTCACAGAGTCGTTATAATGAGCAAGTCGTTATAACTTCTGAAGAAGTCGTTACGATAACTTACAGAGGTTATAATGAGCAAGTCGTTATAACTTCTGAAGAAGTCGTTACGATAACTTACATAGTCGTTATAATGAGCAAGTCGTTATAACTTCTGAAGAAGTCGTTACGATAACTTACAGAGTCGTTAAAATGAGCAAGTCATTATAACTTCTGAAGAAGTCGTTACGATAACTTACAGAGTCGTTATAATGAGCAAGTCGTTATAACTTCTGAAGAAGTCGTTACGATAACTTACAGAGTCGTTATAATATCGACTTGTTTGATACAGCAAGGTTATTCAACCTTTCAAGTAAATCGTTACACTTGTGAGGAAATCGTTACAGTTAATGAAGGAATCGTTATAGCTCTTCTGAAAACAAAGTATGTAAGTACTTACCACAAATGCTTGACTTTCTTTGGGTATTTCTGTGCTTAAGGCTAAATAAAACATAGTTAGAAAAACTTTTGACAGTGTTTGTTTATCACCAAAATAGGCATGTAATTAATTTAAAAGTACATGGGGATGGACTGTTCATCAGGTAGTGCTTATGCTTCTCGTCAGTTGAAGGAGCATGAGAAGAACTATCCGACTCATGACTTGGAGCTCGCAGCAGTGGTTCATGCACTAAAGATCTGGAGGTACTATCTTTATGGTGTCAGATTTGAGGTGTTTACCGACCACAAGAGCTTGAAGTATCTTTTCTCCCAAAAGGAATTAAACCTGAGGCAGAGGAGATGGATTGAGTTCTTGAAGGACTATGACTTCGACCTTCAGTATCACCCTGGGAAGGCGAATGTCGTAGCAGATGCTCTGAGTAGAAAGAGGCCATCTCTCCACCAGGATTGGAAGATGTTGGAGGATGCGGCTTGCGCGTTGCCTGAGTTAGAGCCATCGCTATGCCAGGCTTTTGTAGCTCAGTTATCTCTTAGGTCCTCGGTTTTGGATGAGGTGATCGAGCAACAGAAAGCCGACCCTAGACTCTTAGAGTTAGTGGGCAAGGCAGGCATTGCTCGTGATGAGGACGGTGTGATTAGATTTCAACACCGTGTTTGTCCCTGATTTAGTAGATGTCCGTGAGCACGTGTTAGCGGAGGCTCATAGATCGCGATTCTCTATTCATCCAAATAACAATAAGATGTACCAGGATTTGAAGAGATCCTTTTGGTGGTCTGGTATGAAGAGGGATGTAGCGGATATGTGTCTAGGTGTTTGGTGTGTCAGCAAGTGAAGGCCGAGCGACAGCGACCATCGGCCTTATGCAAAGGATAGACATCCCAGTGTGGAAGTGGGATGCTGTCACTATGGACTTTGTTTCGGGTTTGCCTCGATCTAGAAGGGACAATGACTCGATTTGGGTAGTTGTAGATAGATTCTCGAAGACTGCTCATTTCTTGCCTATGAAGAAGAAGCAGTCAGTAGAGAGTTTAGCTAGATTGTATGTTAGTAGTGTCATTAGATTGCATGGTGTGCTGAAGTCGATCATTTCGGATGGAGATCCGAGATTTACTTCGAGGTTGTGGAAGGGTCTTCAAGATGCTTTAGGTTCGGAGCTAAAGCTCAGTTCGGCATTTCATCCCCAACTGATGGACAGTCCGAGAGGACTATCCAGACGCTCGAGGATATGTTGAGAGCATGTGTTCTGGATTGGAAGGATGATTGGGAGCGTCATTTACCTCTTGTGGAGTTCGCTACAACAATAGCTTTCATGCGAGTATTGGTATGGCTCCATTTGAGGCGTTGTATGGTAGGCCCTGCAGATCTCCTTTATGTTGGGAGGAGACCGGGGATAGGCAGCTGATCGGTCCGAAGTTAGTTCAGGAAACTTCGGATAAGGTCCAGCTTATCAGAAAGAGGCTTGTTGCGGCGCAGGATAGGCAAAAGAGCTATGCCGACAACAGGAGGAAGGATCTTGAGTTCGAGGTGGGTGATCATGTCTTCTTGAAGATATCGCCTACTCGAGGTGTCGTCAGATTTGGCAGGCATAGTAAGTTGAGCCCTAGGTTCATTGGCCCATATGAGATTCTCAGACGTTTGGGCAGCGTGGCGTATGAGCTAGCCTTACCCCCAGCGTTGGCTAGTGTTCATCCCGTTTTCCACGTTTCGATGCTCAGGAAGTATGTCCGAGATCCGTCTCATGTGATTAGTCATGAGCCAGTGGAGATTCAGCCAGATCTTTCGTATGTCGAGCAACCAGTAGCTATTCTTGACCAGAAGGTTCAGCATCTCTGGAATAAGAGTATTGCGTCGGTGAAAGTTCTCTGGCGGAACTTCTCACGAGAGGAGGCTACTTGGGAGCTTGAGGATGCGATGAGGAAGAAGTATCCCCTTTTTTTTGAGTAGCGTCGTTCTAACATCGAGGATGAAGTTTCTGTTAAGGGGGAGAGGGTGTAAGGCCCTCGAATTTTGTTGCATTATTGTATTGCATGTAACTAATTCATGTTGTGTATGAACGTATGTAAATATCTACGTAAGTACTAGTTGGTATACTTATGTATGCATGTGTATAATTAGTTGTAAATAAAGTATGAATGGTATGATGGCAGTGTGTACATGATAACGTATACATATGGCACATATATAGGTATAAGATGTGCATGGTTTCTGCATGTTTTAGAGTTCTGGCCGAAGGCCAGATTGGCGTCAATATCAATAGACGTCGATGTTGTGTCGGCGTCAACCCTATGGACGCCAACACTAACCCCAGCGTCCAGCGATGTGGACACCAATTTCTCTGACCTGCATGCGTTGCAGAGCCCAGAATTCCGAGAACAAGCTACCCCAACCATTGGGGAGCTGTCTCCATCGGTCTGAAAGCCCTCTTGTCCGACTTGCTTGAGAGAGAGCTTCCCCTCCTCTATATACAAGCCCTCCTTGCAACCCTCAGCCCTCTCTTAGCTCTTTGCAAGGAGAAGAAGACAAACCCTAGTTTCTGTGAGAAGGACCTGACTTTGCAAGCCTAGATCCGAGAATTTGGAGCTTCATCCGTCCATCTACAACGACTGGGAGATAGCTGGAGCATCAGGGAAGGCTTCCCCGACCTCGCTTTGGTGTCTACATCAGTCAAGAACCCGGAGGAAGGTGTCTTTGGAGGCTTCTTGGGATTGCCCAAGGAGAGCTTCACCGCCATTTTAGATCCCTTTGGAGTATTTTTCAGAGGCAAGTAATCCTCACACATTGTCCATGTAGATGTCAAGTAGGGTTTTATAAATTTCATGTATTTTTCCTCCTGTCCTAGATCCCCCTTTCACCTTTGCATTTGGAGTTCGGTCTGTGTTTCTGCACAGACAGGAACTTGGCATCAATGCACTTGATGCCGAGATCGCTGGTATGCGTCCAGCGATACCAGCGATCTGGCCGTCCACTCCTGGAACGGCCAGAGACCGCCGTTAAGTTCTCCAGGACAGAACAGTGAGCTGTTCTTCCTGGCATATTGGATTAATTTCGACGTGTTTTGCGATGAGGATATAATGTAACTCTTATATGCTATGTATATTAGCTAATGTGATGAATGGAGAAGGAATGAATATTTATTTTGTGGATGGTTGAGTTTATTCGTCTATCTAATGTGTATGCGAAAAGAATGGCAATGTGTATTCACCATGATCCTAATGATCCGTGGCAAAGTTTTGTTGCCCAATTTGTTTAACCATGTATACATGATCCTGTCTAAGCCCTGAGTTCTAACATTTTTCCCATGCTTGTATGGTTATTGAAATATCTGTTTTTGGAAATAGAAATCATGCGTAGGTTATGTTAATTTCCAGTAAATTGTGTGTTGCTCGGTAAATTCGGGAATAAATTTTGTGACCCTGTGCATGCTAGGGTGCAAACAGTGAGCTGTAGGTTTGTGATTATGTTCAACTCCATGTTAATTTGCATTATGAATATTAATGTGAAATCGATGTTAAATTTTATGTAACTTCATTTTGAGTCAGAAAAATCCGAAAATTTTCATGTGGAATCATAACCCTGAGATCAACATGTGGTTAAATTTTCAAGTCTTTTGGACAACTATATAGTGAAATATGAATTTTTCCATGTGAGAATGTGAAAAGAAAAATGCATGAATGTGGGAATAATGTGATATGTGTGTGTGATCTGATTTGTGCAAATCTGAACATGTAATCCCTGTTAACTGTAGAATCATGTTAGGAAAACAGAGCCCTTGTGTGAGTGAGAAAATGAATGAGAGGCAAGTGACATGTGTAAAGATATGTGTTAAAAATCGGTAATGTGTAAATTGTGCCAAGTGTGACACTGCTTCCATAGAGGGCAGTGGAACTGTATCAGGGAAAAGTCCCCCTGAGAAGTTCAATGTGTTGTGATCCTAAGGGCATTAGGATGAAATCCTGGAGGTGGACAAGTACCGCTGGTTAGGGTGGAGACTTGTTCTCCCAGTCTGCACAGTCCAAGAGTCGTCACTATATTGCCTAGGTGACGTCTATGTGTATGTGATGTGATGTGTCCTTCGTATGGTGGTTGGGACTATGTGTCACGGCACTAAAGTGAAAAATGTGAATGTGATTGTGATCATGTGCAAATTGTGTAGTGTGAACAATGTGTAAATGTGCAATGTGTAAAGTGTGAAATATGTGAATTAGAAATTGTGTAAAAATGTGAGAATGTGAAATTGAAAACCCATGATATGATGATCTGAAATCATGTTAGAACAGCAACATAAATGTGGTTATGATTTATGCTACATGTGTACGATGCGTAGAACCCATGCTAGGGACAATCCTTACTTATGTGTAAACCATTCCATGTGTGTATGCTCTCACGTTGTGGTTTGAATGAGAACATATCTTTCATGTGTTAGATTGTAAAGTGTTAAACCACATCAAAATAGCAAGCTTAAAGCATGTGAAATGGTTATGTGCATGTATACGAATGAGTAGTAACGATGTTAGAAATGTGTTCTTTCATGTATGCAAGCTAGTCATGCTAGATTGCTCTCATGTTTTAGTTAAATTGAAAGTAGAACTTCATGTGTAGGAATGATTAGAGAGCATGTGATAGGAGATTTTGATTTAGAAAATCTGAAAGCATGAATCATGTGCTCATTAGTAGAATTTCCAAGATAAGGTTGTTAATTTCAATGTCACGCATGCTACATGTTGTGCCTTGTAAAAGTGTATGTAAAACCTGCTATGATATGTACATGTATGGTATGTGTAGAGTTATTTGCTGAGTCTTTTAGACTCATTACTTGTTTCGGCATACAGGTGTAGTGGGTGGCACACATTTGGAGGAGACCGTGGAAAGCGACTCCGAGCGCGGGGAGTAGCTAGTTTTGTGGAGCTTAGTTGTGACTTTTGGCATTTTTATGTATGTAATTGCAACATTGTACTAGCATTATCATGGACAAATGTATAAGTGTGGACAATTATGTATTTGATTTTCAACAATTTAATTATGTGGACTTTTAGTTCTTTAAATGTTATCGAATCATGTATGTTAAATGTGGATGATGAATGAAATGAAGACAGTGGTTCTTTTACTTCCGCTACTCTATTCTATATTCACGTGTATCTCAGCTGAATGTTATTGTTGGGTAAATGTCCCACTGTGGCAACGTTCACTATATTGACATGGGTTGGTATAACCGTACCGATATAATGAGGGTCGCTACAATGTATCATAGTTAGAAAATGTCTAAGACACATCAAAATAAGGGTCACAACAATCTCCCCTTTTTTGATAATGACAACTATGATTCATAAATACTTTGATATTTTGTACAAGTACTTATACAGGATGTTCCATCATTTAATCATTATAATGTAGTCTTTCCAACCAAAATCACATATACACTAAATATGGGAACACAAATTGCATTTCATTTCATTTAAAAACACATGTACATCAAATATGAGAACATAGATTGTATTGCATTTCATCAAGAAGGTTGTGCATAAAAATGCATGTATGAAATGGACATGTTCCCAACCCATGACCATAGAAAAACACAAAAACTATCCAAACTCTAAACTCTCTCCCCCTTTGACATCATCAAACAAGGGGGATTCATCACTTAGATGGAGGCTAGGAAGAACTTGCCAACAGCTTGGTCTCAATTCTGGACATTCTAGCATCCAGATCATCATAGTCGTTGTTCAGCATAATATGAACTGCATGCAGCCTTGTGTCCAATGTCTCTCTCATGGCCTTCAAGTTGTCATTGACATGAATGAACATTTAATCTAACCCATGAGGCATGGGTGGTGCTGCAATGTATGATGTGGCATGGGTACTCTCAGCAGTTTGTGCCTTATCATGGAGTTTCCAAATCGTATTAAATTCTTTTTATTTTAGCATGCTGTTGAACAACTTCACAATTGTGTGGCTTCAAGGCATTCATATACTCAACAATATGAGCATATGAGAGTCTGAGCTTCTGAATCTCTATGACCGTTTCTTGGCCTTTGGCATTTCCAGCCACTAGCTGACCATCAACAACTTTCAATTACTCATTCAATCTGTTTGCATGTAGGCGGCTTGATTTGACACTTCAGCAAGTTTTTCGATTAACCTATTAAACCATTTTGTTGCAAAGGCAGCAGATGCTTTCTGATTGAAGAAATGTCTTTCCATTGTATTTTCCAATCTTTGAACTCTCAATTCAAAGTTGGAGGACATTGTCTGCATTGTGAGTATAACTTTTCAAACTGATCTTGAATGAGCTTATATAGGTGGGAAGGAACTACAAATTCACTTCTTGAAGAAGAAACTCTATCATGAAGAGTATCTGGAGAAGGATCCCTACTGTTCTGTCCAACTAGATCATGGGGTGCTAGCACTTGGCATACATTCTATGGTATTAGACTTGGAGGAACAGGTGAAGAATGCAGATTAAGCTTCAAAGGAAATCTAGAGGGGGCGGGTTGAATAGATTTCACTCAATTTAAAGAAAATACTAATCAAATTCAAATCCTATAGTTGATGTGAACAATTAAAGTAGGTGCAGATCAGATTTGATGCCAGATCAATGTGCTATAAGTAAATTCAGTGGTGATCGAGTGACAACAATGGAGATAATAGAACGTGCCTACTAAGCATCTATCGTAAGAAGATCAAACCACATGAACACACAATTTAAGGTGGTTCGAACTACAAACCTGGTGTGTCCTACAACCACCATCCACACACACACTCAAAATGCTTATATATCAAGTTTGAAACACACACACAAGTAATCACACCTGAGACGAGAGAGTTCTTAGATCAAGATACACAACACGTGAGATTGAGCACAGGATTTCTCAATTCACACTCCACACACTAGAGAAGATGAAATTTAAGAACACATGAACAATTTAGAGTAGAACAGAATAGAGGCAATTGGTTTTGAATCCCCCTTGAGCTTTAATCCAGATCTTCTGACTTGAAATTACATGAATATGATGCGAACCCATGAGCCTTGATGATGAATTTGGCTTCCAATCGATTTCCTCAAATGATTCCACTGGTCTTCAACCTTTCAAACTCGAGTAGAGCACAAGAGAAATCCTTTCTGGTCGTTGCAGCCATTCTTGGGAGTTGTGTTTGCTCTCTCTTAAAAAAGGAAACAAAGGACACCTTTTATAGGTGTGTCCTTATCCTCACACGTACATGGAAGTGCATGTGGATGTGGAAAGGATGCCCTAATTAATGCCCCATGTCGCTCACGTGTTCAATCATTGGCTTTACGATTGTCGACAGCCGCACACAGGTTGTCGACAACTACTACTATGCATTTTGTTGGATCTCTGATTTTGATGATAGCCAAATGTGATTCATTAATACTTTGAAATCATGCTTATCATGCTTACATTTTTATCTCATAATGTTTCCTTCACATTTACAGCTCAAAAGTACTCTGTGGTGTCGACACAACTCAACTGTGTGTCGACAATAGTGCACTGTCCCAGCACAAAGACATCAGTAAGTACTTAGTGGTGTTGACACAGCTCAATTGTGTGTCGACACTAGTGCATTGTCCCAGAACAAAGTCATCAGTAATTACCCAGTGGTGTCGACACAATCTGGTTGTTTGTCGACACTAGTTCCAGACACTAGGAGACAGTTTGTGATGACTGGGATAGGGTGTCGACACATAGGTAAGGTGTGTCGACACAGTCTGTCTATTTTTTTTTCTCTTTTTGATGTAATTAACAGGGACACGTAGAAGCTTTTGGGAAAGGATTTTTGGGCGGGAACTTCTATGCCCACAGATCCCAAGATATTTTGTGGACCCATGGGCTATAAATACCCCTTATCCACTTGGCCTTAACAAGAAGTCGAGCCAAATACTTCTGTTCTTCTAAGACTCTAGAGAATTCTAATCAATTTCTGAGGAAGACTTCAACCTGGCGAATTGCTCCCAGATCTGAAGGAACAAGAGGTCTGCATGCCTTAGACGATCCAATTGAAGGAGAATTTTGATCCATCTAAGTTTTCTTCCTGAAGCTGAAGCAGAAAAGCTGATCCCCATTCCTGAAGCAGAAACAAGGATCTTCGAACCAGTCCTCTTCAATTTGGAATTCAACTGCTCCGACTGGTTTCTCATTTCAATCTCATTCTATACTATGTGTTTTTATGAAAGTGGTGCAATCCTTGTGCCCAATTTCACGTGTGTGTGATTGAATCTGAGATTTCGGTATCTCAGAGTGTGTGTGTTTATTTGTGACTTTTCTGAACTAGCAAGATAAGACATAATTGGGTGTGTGTGTGTGTGATGGTGGATGTAGGATACACTGTTGTGTAATCCGAACCACCCTAAATCTTTGTATCATTGTGGTTTGCTTGTCTCTTGCGCTAGATGCTTGATAGGTTCGTCAAAATCTCATCATCTGGCTTGCCTAATTTGTTTAGAATTTCCATTAACACTCATATTCACACACTCATTAAGTTTCTCTAAGTTTCTGTTGAAGTGATTTTTAAAATTTGCAGAAATCTATTCAACCCCCCCCCCCCCTTCTAGATTTCTGGTAGCAGTTTTTTCCACAACATTTCATTTGGTATCAGAGCGGGCTCTCATTACACTTTAAGTGTTTGATCTAACGATCAAGAGTTTATTGCTATGGAGAATGTAGGGGATTTATTGCTGAAGGTCATTCAATCTCTAGACCGCCTTTTTTCGATGGATCTGACTATGCTTATTGAAAAAATAGGATGCAAGTATTCCTTAGAGCACATAATTATGAGCTCTGGAAGATTGTTGACAAGGGACCAGATGAACTTCCGGAGGATGAAAGCTTATGGACCAAGGACCAGATCAACAAGTCCACACTCAGTTGGAGTGCCATGAATATGATGCAATGTGCCATTCATCCCAAGGAGTATTCCAGAGTGTCCTCATGTAAGACTGCCAAGGAGATGTGGGATAAACTCCAACTTATTTATGAGGGAACTTCTGAGGTAAGGGAGACCAAGGCAAGTATTCTAGTCTCAGAATATGAAATGTTTAGAATGAAGAGTGATGAAACTATTTCTGAGATGTTTTATAGATTCATGCTTTTAGTAAATGGTCTTAGAGGTCTAGGTAAGGAATATTCAAATAGTGACCTTGTCAGGAAAGTCCTTAGATCACTTCCATTAGCTTGGCACACGAAGGCTACTGTAATTGAGGATTCCAAAAATCTGTCAACCATGCAATTGGATGAGTTAAAAGGTTCTCTAATGACATATGAAATCAACTTGAAAAGAAATGCATCTTTGAACACATCTAAGAAACCTATTGCTCTAAAAGCTTCATCTAGCTTAAAATTGTTACTGATCAATCTGATGAAAATGATGATTCTTCTGATGAAGAGAATGATGAAGAACTAGCCTTATTGACAAGGCATTTCAAAAAGTTTTTGAGAAATAAAGGAAAAGGTAAGCTCAAGCCCTTCATCAGAATGATGTTTCAAGGAAAAATGATTTCAATAAAAAATTGGAAACTACTAAAATGACTGACATTATTTGTTATGAATGCAGGAAACCAGGACACATGAGAGGAGAGTGTCCTGATCTAAAGAAGAAGCTGAAAATTCAGATATTCAATAAGACAAGAGCAATGCTAGCTATATGGAGTGATGATGATGAAGAAGACCAAGAAGAAGGTAGTTCAGATGAGGAAGAGGTGACATGTCTTATGGCAAGGCATGAAGAAAATACTGAGGTAAGTCCTTCCTTTGAGGATTTTACAACTGATGACTGGGAAGAAACCTATGTTGTGTTATTTGAAAAATTGTGTGAATTAAAATGTGAAAATAAGGCATTGAAAAGAAAAGTGAACAGCATGGTGCAAAGTCCTCAAGAATCTGAGCAATTAAAAGTGTTGACTGATGAAATCAATAATCTAAAAAAGGAGAAAGAATGTGTGGATAAACAAATTGATGAAATCAAGGAGAGATGTCAATCAATTGAAAAAGAAAAACAGATCTTGATGAATGAAAATGAAAAAATCATAAATGAAAGAGAGGTGATACAAGAGGAACTAAAAACTATTAAGAAGAACTGGATGACAAGAAATAGACCTTGTTAAAACTTGTCAAAGGCAAGCAAAACCTAGATGCTATCTTAGGAATTCAAAAGAACAACATCAAATATGGTCTAGGTTATCAGCCTGAAAATAAAGAAAAAATTGGACAAACCTTGATAACTTCATTTGTTCAAGGTAGTACCTCTTGTAGCAACTTTGAAAAGAACATCAAAGAAAAACCACAAACAAATCTAAAATCCAAAACAAAACCCAAGTAAGACAAGAAAGAGTTCAAAGCAAAATCAACAAAATGGAAATCAAATGATAGATCAGATTTGTATCCAAGAACAACAAAAGTTTCTCAGTTGGATATAATTTTCATACCAAAAGGAATAATATTTTCACACCACAAAGAGTCATTATGTGCACAATATGCAAGAAATCTGATCATACTGATAAAAAATGCAGATCAGGAATAAATTTGATGAAAATAAAACAAATCTGGATTCCAAAACATCTTGCTGTTGAGCTGAAACAACTGATGGGACCCAAAGCAATTTGGGTACCAAAATTGTTTTTCTAAATCTGTTTTGCAGGAATGTCTTATAGCCCACAAGAAGGATAAGTGGTATCTTGATAGTGGCTATTCAAGACATATGACTGGAGATAGAGGAAAATTTTCTACATTGATTGAAAAAGATGGTGGACAAGTAATTTTTGGAGGTAAGAACACATGTAAAATCATTGGAACAGAAAAAATTGGTAAGACTCCTTCAAGCTCCATTGAGAATGTTTTACTTGTTGAAGGTCTTGATCATAATCTCTTGAGCATAAGTCAACTATGTGACAAAGGCCTTAAGGTAATTTTTCATTCTGAATCATGTGAAATTTTTGAAAAAGATAATGGAAAAATAAAATTTCTTGGCCAAAGAATAAATAATGTTTACTTGGTTGATTTGAATAGTCATCAACATGAAAATTTGTGTCTTGTTGCCAATCAGCATGATCTATTTCGACTGTGGCATAGAAGGTTAGGTCATGCTAGTGAAAATGTTCTAAATAAGTTGTTAAGAAATTCTCTTGTGAATGGTTTGCCAAAAATGAAGAAAAAGAAAAATGCAATTATATGTGCTTCATGTGCCCAAGGCAAATAAACCAGGAAATCTTTCAAATCAATTGCACCGTTAATCACCTCCAAACCCTTTGAATTGTTGCATATGGACTTATTTGGTCCAACTAGGACACTCAGTCTTAGTGGACATAGATTTGGATTTGTGATTGTAGATGATTTTTCTAGATTCACATGGGTGTACTTTCTATCTCACAAGAGTGACACATTAGAAAACTTCAAAGAATTTGTTGATAAAATTGAAAATGCAAAAATAAATAAAATTCATTCTATCCTTACTGATCATGGTGGAGAATTTGATAATAATTCATTTTTTAATTTTTGCAGGAATAAAGGAATTGAGCATAAGTTTGCTTCTCCAAGGACTCCTGAACAGAACGGATTGTAGAAAGGAAGAATAGGACTCTAGTTGAAATGGCAAGAACCTTGTTGATTGAAAGTAAACTTCCAAGAAAATTCTGGGCAGAAGCTGTCAATACATCATGCTATATGCTCAATAGGGTAATGGTAATACCAGTCCTTAAGAAAACTTCATATGAACTTCTGAAAGGTAAGAAACCCCACATTGCAATTTTAGAATCTTTGGATGTAAAGTTTTCATTCACAATAATGACAAAAATGATCTTGATAAATTTGAAAAGAAAAGTGAAGTAGGCATCTTTCTTGGATACTCTGAAAATTCAAGGTCATATAGAGTGTTTAACAATGAATCAAAAAATGTAGAGGAAACTCCTCATGTCATTTTTGATGAGAATATTGAAAAATCTACTGACCATAATTTGTTCAGGAATCAGAAGAAGATGCTGACATTCTTATGAGAGAAAAAGATCAAATTGTGGAAAATGAAGAAGTTGTTGAGCCTGAAAGTCCTAGAGCAGGTAAGCACAACAACAAGAGGTAACTTCAAATACTCTAAAGACCATCCACTTGAGAATGTTGTTGGAAATGTTCATGATAGAGTCCATACAAGATCTCATTTTAGAATATCATTGAACAAGATCATATGGATTTTATTTCTCAAATAGAACCCAAAAACATTGAAGAAGCACTAAAAGATGATTCTTGGATAGAAGCTATGCATGATGAACTGAACCAATTCAAAAGAAATAAGTCTGGAGTCTAGTTCCTTAAAATCCTGAAAACTCAATAATTGGAACTACATGGGTGTTTAGGAATAAATTGTATGAAGAAGGAAAAGTTGTCAGAAATAAAGCAAGACTAGTTGCTAAATGATATACCAAGAATTTGGAATTGATTTTGAGGAATCCTTTGCACCAGTAGCTAGATTAGAAGCAGTGAGAATTCTCTTGGCATATGCATGTTCCAAAAACTTCAAATTGTTTCAAATGGATGTGAAAACTACCTTTTTAAATGGTTATATTAAAGAAGAAGTTTTTGTTGCTCAACCTCCTGGATTTGATGATCTTGATAAACCTAACCATGTTTACAAATTGCATAAAGCTCTTTATAGTTTAAAACAGGCTCCGAGAGCATGGTATGATAGATTTAGCAATTTTCGGTTAGTAAGAATTACTCCAGAGGTAAGGTGGATCAGACTCTTTTCACAAGATCAATTCATAATCATATCATTGTAGCTCAAGTGTATGTAGATGATATCATTTTTGGATCCACTAACCCTTCACTGTGTGAAGAATTTTCTAATCTAATGCACAGTGAATTTGAAATGAGCCTAATGGGAGAATTACAATTCTTTCTTAGTTTGCAGATCAAACAACATCAAGATGGATTCTTTATTAATCAAGCCAAATATGTCAAAGAGTTGCTCAAGAATATCACTTTCAACAAGCTAAACCAGCAACTACTCCCATGAGTACAAGCATCAAATTGAAAAAGATGAAAAAGGTAAACTGGTTGATGCAAAGCAATACAGAGGTATGATTGGATCTCTTTTGTATCTTACTGCAAGTAGACCAGATATTCAATTCAGCGTGTGTCTTTGTGATAGATTTCAGTCTAGTCCAAAAGAGAGTAATTTGCTTGCAGTTAAGAGGATTTTTAGATATCTCTGTGGAACTTGTGATTTGGGTCTATGGTTTCCAATTGGATGTCCTGCTAATCTAATTTCATATTCTGATGCTGATTATGCTGGGTGTAAACTTGACAGGAAGAGTACCAGTGGATATTGTCAATTCTTAGGAAATTGCATGATAACATGGGCATCCAAAAAGCAACACCCAGTTGTACTATCTACTGCAGAAGCAGAATATGTTGCTGCAGGAAGTTGTGCAACTCAAGTGTTGTGGATTAAAAGTTAATTGCTTGACTACAACATTGATATTGGATGTTCATCTATCATGTGTGACAATACTAGTGCAATCAATCTTTCCAAAAACCCAATTCAACACTCTAGAACAAAGCATATTGAAATCAGACATCATTTTCTAAGAGATGAAGTTGCAAATAAAAACATTGAATTAGAATTCATCCCTACTAAAAAACAAATTGCAGATATTTTCACAAAATCTTTGGCTGAAGATAGATTCACTTCCTTAAGAAGAGAACTTGGAATAAAAATAAAAATTTGATAACAACTTTGTGATTCGTTATGCTAAGATTATGAGGTATATCAAATGGTGATTAGTGGAAGAACAAGTTATGCTTGTTTGAAAACTATCATTATGTGTTGAGGAAAATCCTCCGCCTAGTACCCATGATATAAAATGTGTAAGAGTCATTCTGTTCTTTCTTTTGTATTGTGATTGATCATGTTTGTTTTCTTGATGAATTTGTCTGCCAAAATCTGAATGTTGAATGGCTCGTTAATTCACATATTGAGGGGGAGCTTGTTGCTTGAGAAACAAAGGCAATGTCTGAAAATTGAATTCAAATCATAACTGTTTATGATGATAAATAGATGAGATCAATAACTCAGGGGGAGCTAAAGAATTCAATACCATTTTTTCTCTCATTAAACCAAAGTTAATTCAGTGTGCTGATGAATATCTTTACATGAAATGTTCATTCAGTCTTCTGAAGAACATAAGAGATGATTTCTTAAGTTCTATAACATGTTCTTTCTGTTAATACTCTTTTTTACTTTGAATTCCTCAAGTAATTGATTTCTTTCATGGATTTTTTATTCAATCATGTATTGATTTTAAGCACTTCCTTCAAGACTGATGAAAGGGTAAAGTTGTGTCAAAATCTCAATGTTCATTCTAAAAAAAAAAAAAAAAAGTTTTACAGAGCAATGGCATAACACTGAGAAACTGCACACCTTCACAAACAGTGAAGTGCCATGTATGTCATGAAGTGCTGTGTTATCTCTATTCTAAGGGGTAAATTAAAAAAAAAAATCCAATGTTAACTGAGTAACTGGAAATATTGGCGTCTGATAAACGTATATTTCCATGTAAAAATGTTTTCATTCACCCCTTGAGGTAGGATAATTAGTAAATCTCTAGTAACCAGGGATTCTTGTGTGTAAACCATATTTACTTGTGTGAAAAAGATTTACTATATTTGACTGCTCATTACTTCAAAGTGACAAATAAAAAAAAAAGTCAAAGAAAATGAACAGCTTAACCCTGCATTAATTCTTCTAAAAGTGTTCAATCTCTATATGTGTTGTCTAAATCCTAACGCAATCAGATCACTTTTGGTTAAGAAAAGTGGAAAAGGTTGACACTGACTATATAGAATAGTTTATATCACTTAAGCAATCACTCTAATTCTTTAGAATTTCTTGGAGATTAATTTCTTGTCAGATATTTTTCAGCCCACTAATTAATAAATGGGATAATGTTGAAAAAGGATATGATTTCTTTATCATATTAAAAAATCCCTGAATAATTGATTTCAGATTTGACTCATCATACCCTACCACTTCTGCTTGATATCTTTTGTTTGGATGATGTCAAAGGGGGAGAAGTATTCATATTGATTACTTTTTAGGCATGCATCTCTGGGAAATACATTTCTTTTTGATGTGAATGCTAGCACATTTCTTGCAAGCACATTTCTTGCATGCTTAATGTTTGTATGACTGATTGTCACAAGTGAATGATATGGTTGTTTGCCAAGAAATGAAAATGTTTGGATGATGTTGATGAAAAATTGTGGATGTACTTATTATGCCTATGACTTGCTTTAAAATTGATTATATTTGTGAAAAAGTCAAAGTTACTTAATGAATCATAGTTGTCATCATCAAAAAGGGGGAGATTGTTGGATCTCTCATTTTGATGATAGCCAAATGTGATTCATTAATACTTTGAAATCATGCTTATCATGCTTACATTTTTATCTCACAATGTTTCCTTTACATTTACAGCTCAAAAGTACTCTGTGGTGTCGACACAGCTCAACTATGTGTCGACACTAGTGCACTGTCCCAGCACAAAGACATCAGTAAGTACTCAGTGGTGTTGACATAGCTCAACTGTGTGTCGACACTATTGCATTGTCCCAGAACAAAGTCATCAGTAATTACCCAGTGGTGTCGACACAATCTGGTTGTGTGTCGACACTAGTTCCAGACTCCAGGAGACAGTTTGTGATGTAGCACCCTGGAAATTTTGAATTACATAAAAAATTCAAAATAAATGGAAATAAATAATTTCCATAATATCGGAGCATTTAAACATACGTAAATTATCGTATGTGCTAAAATATATAGAAAAAATCCGTAAAATAAGAAATCAACCCCACACATTATTCTTAGGGGTTCCACGAAATAATTCGTGTAATGAAAAATCCGACTAACCAAGTGAACATCACAGGGTGACCAATTATCCGAATTAGGAAACAAGTCGGAAAACCGTAACACGGAAATACGACGCAATCATAAATTAAATAAAAATGTTAGAAATGCTTCTAACAATATAATAATGACCCAATATCATAAGTGGGCCAATGGACGACATATGGCCCAAAAATCAAATGAAGCAAGAAAATACATAGAAATTCGTAACCATAAATAAGCTGAAATTAAAAAGAGGCAATTAGAGTTGAATTGGGATACAAACATGCATTCATGGCAACCCAAATTCGTGCCTACCCATCCATGGAAGTTTCTTGATGGCCAAGACTCTCTAATGGAGGAAGAAATCATCAAAATAGGAAACCATCATGCCAATCCTGAAACCATTCTTTCCTAGTTACAATAGGACTCCTAAACACCATGGATGCTTAATTACTCTTCACCCAAACCCTAGGGACGAGTTTAGAACTTGCTGGGGTCGTGTGGAGGAGCTCTTGGTGGCTAGAGAGTAGGAGATCAAGCATACCAAGCTCATCTTCTTCCCCCGTTCATCTGCTACGTCCTGCACAAACCACCTTCTTGAAGCCAATCAAGGTAGGCCAAACCTAAATCCCATCGTGCAAGGCTTACACCCCTGGAAAGAGGGTCAAGTCTACTTTCTAACCCAAGTGGAATGCCCAAATTCCATGCAGTATACACGGAGTATTAGGCGTTCTACAAATAGTGGTCTGAACACGGGTTTTCTGAAGAGCGAGACTTCATCAACCAAGAGGTAGGTTTTCTCAGGCCAAATCTTAACATCTCCTATACCAAATGTGTAGAGCATCAAGTTAGCTTTCATTTCCCTTTGGTTTCATCGAATTTCATGGAGTAGATTTTGAATTATAAGTGTTTTCTCAAAGTCGTGCACTTTTAGAGCTTTTCTTGTTCTTTGTATGTTTCATGTGATTCAACACCGAATTAGAGTAAACTCGACATGAAAGTTATTCTATTAGTTATCCTCTTCAGGTCTGTGTTGAACGTTTTGTCTAAATGTCATCCGTTAGAGAGTTACAAGCGTGTTAATAGGACTGCTGCATGAAACTACGTTTTCAGGTTACTCTTGGTCTGTCCTGGTATTCTACTTGATCAAAACCTATTGAAACCATCTTTATTTTCTAATTCCGATTTACTGGAAGTACCCTTGTTTGTCTAGGTTGTTTTAAAACTGGTTTCGTTATTTTTCATGCCCTGTACATTTTGTTCTCTATTTTAGAACAACCCTTTGTCAAAGGAAGGAAGTCTGGTCCGCAATCCAAGGCACTGTCCTTGCTCTGTCAAGAACCAGGCACGGACCCTGTGAACGCGACGGCTCGATAGGTTGCCTTCAGAGGTCTTGTTGCGACACCCCTCTAGTCACCTTCTGAATGCGACGTGCGCTCCGTCGCTATCTACCTGCCTGATTTGACTTCCCCGTCGCGATGCTCACACCCCTGTGTCGCCTTCTGGGCCCGACCTGTCGCCTTCCTTACATGAGCCTGTCGCAATCTGACCCCGGCCTGACAACACCCATGTCGCCTTCCTCTTAGGTGCATGTCGCGATCTGACCCTGGCCTGACAGACCCTGTCGCCTTCCTTATATGGCTATGTCGCCTTCTCAGGATCTTTACCTGAACCACTTATTTTCTTGCAAAGTTTTCCGCATATACCCGAGGTCTGTTTAAATGTGATATTTACTGTGTCAGTTGCCTGTTTTGGGTCTGATCATTACATGATTGATATTTAATGGCTTAAAATTGACTAACCCATTTAAAAGCTTTAATTGCATGAATGCTATTCTAAGTGCTCCTTAATGTTATGATCCATTCATGCTCCTTGTGATTTAATCTTCCTACTGTTCTTCTACATTTAAATGATAATGGATATCACAAAATCTTGCGAACCATGATTAGTTAAAGTGCATAGTTTATTCCACGTTATATTGTTAAGTGCTTTCTGCGAGTTTGAGACCGATGGTTTGTGAATTGAGACATGCGTACCGCACTACACACTAGCACTATTAGGCAGCCTTTTCTTGGGAAATTGGAAACTCTCTACCGGTCATTCCGAATCGGTAGACTAGCGACCTTTTCACCAAGGCCTCCGTAAATCTCCTCTGACCATGGATTCCCACATGGCCGACGAGTTGGTTGTACCATTGAAGTTCCCTGAAGACAGCGTGCACTTCCTTTCTCGCCTTGTTCTCGTGAGCGTGATTGACAATCTAGACTAAAGCCATTAATGTAAAGATTTAACCAAGTACAAATCGTACAATTATGCTGCCGGATTTACCTCCTGACCATTGTTATCATGAAATCATGTTCAATTACTTATTACTTGTTCCCGTCATCATCATGAACATGACATTACACATGCTTACTTATTGAAACTCTCATTGGCCATTATTTAATGACTGTGGGTATCTACATTTAAAAATTTACATGAGATGCTGACAGGGCACGGCGTGTGTCCAAGGGCTCCAATCTAGCCCCAATGATGGCGAGTCATAGATATACTGTTAACCATAGGGTATATGATTACTGGCGTTGCATCTACGCTGGGAGTACTTTCTTGCTTGTTGAATGTTAGATACATAACCACATACATGTGTCCTAGTGTGCATTCTTGGTGGATCTTTCCTCGGTGTACATTAGAGTCTACATGCCTGATTAGTGTTACTTGATTGTGCTCATACATTCTTGCTTGCTTGCTTGCGTGATATGGCCATCCTGCATTTAATGCAATTATTGATATCTTGCGTTCTGGACATCAATTGAAATCCTGCGTGCTCGTACAAAGAGATCTATTGCTAGTTCTATATTGTCATCTTGTTCACAAATCTTGTTCTATCATAATCACTCTCTCTAGCTTGTTTTATATACCATGTTTCAACGAGTTTTATTCATACTTGCATATCATTCATCGTACTTGCCTAGTTCTAAAATGTTAATCACTTATATCATTGCCCGCATATTAAGATATAAATCCTACTGGGCTAGTTTGCTCATCCCCTACTTTTACCCAATCTAGGTGACTATGATGTTCAAGAGGAAGAGCAAGTCGAGGATGGGAATGCGTCTGAGTGAAGAGCGTTCCAAGCATGAGTCTATTTATAGTAGTTTGCTTTGAGTGTTAGATTCATGTAGTAGAAAGTGAGGATAAATGTACTTTCCTTTTTATTGAGTCTTAGTCTTGTACTAGTATCCATTTGGAACATAATGAGTTGAGATTGAATAAAAGGTTAGTTAGTTCAATATTTAGGCCCTATGATGATGTATGTTGTTATACATTTAGTGTGTGCTAGTTAGAGGCTTATTTGCCGATTTTTCACGTCTCGGAATATCGACTCGAATTATCGAACTAATATCCGCTGCGTAATTCTTGGGACGTGACATGTGATGACTGGGACAGGGTGTCAACACATAGGTAGGTGTGTCGACACAGTCTGTCTAATTTTTTTTCTCTTTTTGATGTAATTAACAGGGACACGTGGAAGCTTTTGGGAAAGGCTTTTTGGGCGGGAACTTCTATGCCCACAGATCCCAATATTTTGTGGACCCATGGGCTATAAATACCCCTTATCCACTTAGCCTTAACAAGAAGTCGAGCCATATACTTCTGTTCTTCCAAGACTCCAGAGAATTCTGATCAATTTCTAAGGAAGACTTCAACCTGGCGAATTGCTCCCAGATCTGAAGGAACAAGAGGTCTGCATGCCTTAGACGATCCAATTGAAGGAGAATTTCGATCCATCTGAGTCTTCTTCCTGGAGCTGAAGCAGAAAAGCTGATCCCCATTCCTGAAGCAGAAACAAGGATCTTCGAACCAGTCCTCTTCAATTTGGAATTTAACTGCTCCGACTGGTTTCTCATTTCAATCTCATTCTATACTGTGTGTTTTTGTGAAAGTGGTGCAATCCTTGTGCCCAATTTCACGTGTGTGTGATTGAATCTGAGATTTCGGTATCTCAGAGTGTGTGTGTTTCTTTGTGACTTTTCTGAACTGGCAAGATAAGCCATAATTGTGTGTGTGGTGTGTGTGTGTGTGTGGATGGTGGATGTAGGATACACTGTTGTGTAATCCGAACCACCCTAAATCTTTGTGTCATTGTGGTTTGCTTGTCTCTTGCGCTAGATGCTTGATAGGTTAGTCAAAATCTCATCATCTGGCTTGCCTAATTTGTTTAGAATTGCCATTAACACTCAGATTTCACACTCAATTACGTTTCTCTAAGTTTCTGTTAAAGTGATTTTTAAAATTTGGAGAAATCTATTCAACCCCCCCCCCTTCTAGATTTCTGGTAGCAATTTTTTCCGCAACATTTCACATTCTCCATCCAGAAAGAAGAAGCCGAAGACTTCCCTTAGTTGTCGACAGATGACTGATGGTTGTCGACAACTATTGCCTCTACTTCATCTTCTAGAAGCGAATTTTTATCATATGTTTCCAGTTGTCGACAATTAGTACTCTTTGTTTGCCGATAAGTACTATCGTAGGTTCATCTTCAGGAATTGCATCTCCGAACTTTGTCTTTAGTTGTCAACAAATGATTGTCAAGTTGTCGATAGGTATGCTTTGAGTTATTTTTCTTAATATTTTACTTGATCCTTTGTGCACTTCATTCTAACACTTGTTATCCTACAAAAAAACGCTTCACTTTAGATGTTATCATTCAAAGTTCATGAATCAAAATATAATATTGCCATGTGGTTGCTATCATCAAAATAACATGTACAACACATTATCCAACAATCTTCCCCTTTTTGATGATGGAAACTCTAAGATTTTAGACAATTAAGGTGTTGAGTAATTTCACAAATTTCCATTAAGGAGACATAATAGTGCATGTATAGAATGACAAGTGCAACATGATTTCCTTCATTCATAAGGTTTTCAATCATTACATTTCATTCAAAAGTTATACGATTGCATCAAGCAACAAGACTCAAGGCTCAGGATGCTCCCCCTCATTCTAGCAACCTATCCAAGACACTCTCCCCCTGAGACATAACTAACACACTTTTTATCCCCCTTTGACATCATCAAGGAGGGGCATCGCCAGGAGGAGTAGGATGTCTTGGTCCTTCAGCATCATAAGAAAGCAAGGTGTGGCCAAAGAATGGACCCGGAAAGGAGGAAAAGTTATCATCTTGGGGATTTGGAGGATTATAGAAATTCTGAACATTCTGATAATCCTCATGAAGACGTTTCAAGCCATAGTCAATGTTGTACAAATGTTATTCCATTTGATTCCGTCTCTCATCGATTGTGTCCTATCTTTTGTCCATATGTTGCTTTAGCTAATCAAACTTTGTGTCAACATAAACATGTAATTGTTGAAATTTGCCATCAACATAATTTTTCATTGCATCTGACAATTGGGCTGGAGGAGCTTCATGGAGATCTTGATGAAATTCACAAGGAAATTCAATGTGTCTCTCATGTTCAACATTATTTTCATCATCTTGAGCAATTTCTTCCTCGACTACTACTTGTTCTTCTTCATGGTTTGCTTCTTCTTCTTCTTCTTCTTCTTCTGCTTGATCTTTCTAACCTTTCAAAGTTCTAGTGACTCTTCCATTGATCATTCTAAAACCCATTCTATACACTATTGTAATGTCATAAGCATTTATGCTCTTAAGCTTATGTAGCTCATTTTGGATCAAGTTTACTCCCATAAAAGCAAGTAAGGATGAGATTGGACTGGCATATGGAATTGATCTTTTCGGGTTCCTATAGCACTATCCAATGAAGTCAAAGATCAACCGTGGAAGATTTACTTGTTTTCCTTTGAGAATATTGAAGAATAAGACCTTGTGCACTTCGCTCACCAATTCCCTACTGCCATCTTTTGGGTAAATAATGGTGGTGAACATATGATGGATTAGTCTATGCAATGGAGGAGAGGTGTTTGTATTCAACTTGGCAATGCACTTAGTTCCATTATAGGGTTGATTTGTTATCAAGGTGTAGGTCTCAACATGATCCATTTGAGGATTTAAAACATCTACACCATCATTAGGAATTTGTAGGGTTCTACTCAAAAGATTGGGGTAATCTGAAATGTGACTCCCCTCATAGTGTTATAATACTGCTGATCTGATGAGATGCCCAGATTATTGAAGAATTCCAAAACTACAGCTAGAGAGTAGGTTTTCTGCTTCGACATGACTCTTATCCAGCCTTGCTTGGCAAATAACTCTATCATCCCTTCAAATATGTCTTACACAAAAAGGAAATCCACATACCTGGGTTGCATAACCTTTTTGAATACTCCTTCAACCCTTCACAAGTCAAGATCTTGAGGTACATCCTGCTCAGGTAAACTATCTTCACGAAACTTGGTGCGGCGCTCAGAGGTTCTAAAGCTCTCCCTTGCAGCTTGAGTGGAAGCCTGCCTAATAGCTCTCTTGCTCTGAGTGCTTATGGTGAAGGGAGATGGAAGGAGCAAGTGAGAAAGAGAAATCACCTTTGATGTTGAGAATCTGGCGAAGAAGAGAAAGAGAGAGAGATTTACAGTTTTGCGGCACTCAAAAGTGGTGTGGGGTGAAGGTGTGGACAACTAGGGTGCATTTAAACCCAATGGAGATGAAAGGCCACAAGTGAATGGAATAGAATGTGAACCGGTTCACATGCCGATTTAGAATCTGAGTTGCAGTTATTGACAACTATTAGGTTATCTGTCGACAACTACATAAAATTTCAAAATTCAAGGTTGGCGTTTAATGTAAGAAAGGATGGGGTCCTTTTATAACATATTGGAGAGAAAAAAAATGAGAAAATGCACCTTTTACAAATATTCATAAGCATGAATATGAAAGTATTTCATTCTCTCACAACGGTTTAAAGATAATACTTTTGAAGTCTTGATTTATGTATCAAGTGGAATGCACCTCACAAACTAGATTTTAGTAAAACAACCCTTGAAAAAGATTTTTGTTGATGATTCACTTATGTCTCGATATGTTGAATTTCAGATGAAACTTGAGATAAATATTTAAATTAAAATTGACAAGAAACATTATCAATGAGCTTGATTGATAATGGAAGCTACACTCTATTTCATTTTTTTGAAAAAATTCATAATTCTTTGAGGAGAGAGGTAGTTTAGTTCAATCTACTCCTTTTGACGCGAAGACTGACATTTGTGGTGCCAATGCCCCTGGTTACTCAGTGTATTAACTACTATACTCTTTTACAAAGTTAATAATATTCACCTTTTGATGCGAAGCAGACATTTGTTGTGCCAATACCCTCGATTACTCAGGATATCTACTATTATTGCTCTACCTTTCATTTTTTTAATTCTTTTTTATAAGAAACATGTATCTTTTGTAACACCTCGGGCTTCCAGTTTCTCCATTTGTGTGTTTAGATTACTAGCCACTAACGCGTCTGGCTTGGGTGATGCGTTAGTGTCGAGATGGAGCTGCCTGTCACGACAGTTATCCCTGTTGCGACCGCTAAGTGCGTCGCGTTCCTGTCGTGCTCGGTCAATCGGTCGCGACAGGGTTCTGCTTTTTGGTCGTCTGGCACTTGTCAGAAGGGCAGGCGTGTCAGAGCAGGCTGTCTGGTTGTTACGGCGCCCCGGATGGGCATGTTCTGGTCGTGGCGTGGGCGGCCGTTGCGTTACGGTTGGTAACGCGACACCCTGCCCCATCGCGTTCTGGGGGCCGAAGGATAAATGCCTTGGCCGGATCTCCCTTTCCCCTTTTCGTTCCCTTCTCCTTCCCTTCCTCCTCTCCGAGGAGGGAAGTCTTCTTCCTTCCTTCTCCGGCGGTGGAGCGTGGCGGAGCGGCGGCGGCTCGTGCAGAGCGGTGGCGCGGCATTGTGGAAGCGAGAAGGTGGCGGTCGTGGTGTCATGAAGACCCCCTTTGGGGCTTCGGTTCATCATTCATGTAGGGATTTCTAGAACTCTTTCCATTCCGGGTGATTGGGAGTCTCTTTTTGTGAATCCATGCTTTAAAAGCTTTCCCCATGCTCCCCTCCCCGTGTGTGTGCATGTTGTAGTGTGTGGGCAACCCCGGGATGGAGGATCCTGTCGGTCAGCCTTCCTGCTGATGTCGCGATCGTAGGGCATGTCGCGACATCAGAGGAGGCGTCGCCCCGGTCAGACGCGACCTTATCATGGCGCAGTTGGTCGTCGCTATAAGGGTAATGTCGCGACCTGGCTTTCTGCCGTGATAGTCTTGCTGTCGTGGCCTGGTTGGCCGTCGCGACAACGTTGTTGTGACAATTGGTAGTCGCGGCGCGCTGCCCTGGCGCGACAGGGTCTTGTCGCGGTGGCCATGACCGTCGCGATGGTATCATGACGGCTTAGGAGGGCGCGATAAGACCTGATCTTCTGCGGGTGTTTTTCATGGGCGCGGTTGGCGTGTCGGCGTGTGCCCCAGGGTAGGGTTGCCATTAGGACCTTCTCGTGGGAACGCGGCAGGTTGCCTCTTTGCGTTTAGTGACCGAAGGTGACACCTTCGTGGTCGTGTCCTAGCGGCGTTGCTAGGAGGCTCGCGTCTGTCTAATAATCGATTGTCAATCAGACAATCGATTATTATAAGTGTGTTGGTTTATGTTATGTCTGGTGGTGTTCCAGTTTCTCGGGCCGTGCCTTCTGTGTCGGCGTTGGCCGACGACCCTTCTGGGGGTTTCTAGAAGGGGTGTCGTGCGTGCCTGTGCTTGCTGGGCTTGTCTTGGTCACAAGCCAGCTGTGCTGTTTCTGTTGGTGGTTGCCATGCTAGTTCTCTTTCGCCCGGTGCTCGGCACTTAAGGGCTTGTCCACGAGACAAGTTGTTACCGTTGCCTGGGACCCCCAGCCCCACGCGCCTGTGTCAGAGGGGGTTGCTCCGGGCGGCGGGCGTGCTCAAGTCACGGACTTGGAGTAGAAGGGGAAAATGGTGGGGACAGCGGCGTGAGCCGTTTGTAGAGCTCTCTTAGCTGGTCTAGATCTTCGAGGTGGTTGAGGTGCTCTTCCATTGCGGACCAGCTAGTCCTTCTCACTGCCTCGCTCTGTGTTGGTTTCGGAGCCACGTAGGGAGGCCAGGCGTGGGGCCGCCGCTCGGCCACGCTGCGGTGGTCGTGTTTGTTCTTGCTGTGACTCGCTAGCCTCACTCTAGCAGGGAGGTTGTAGGTGGCCGGCATGCTAGAGGTGTGGACAGTGTGTCCTCCTCTTAGACACCTGTGGCGGTGGCTTGGTTGTTCTTGCTGTGACGTTGCTTCACACGCTATTTCTGAGCTTGTGTTCTCGTTGCCCTGGTTACATGGTGGTTGTAGCCTAGCCGTGTCTCGCTTCCTTGGGCTTGGATGGTTTGGCCTTGTGGTCGTGCTTAGTGGTTTCCACTCTGCGGGTTCTCTCGGGGTGCCTGGTGCAGACACCCGACTGTTGTTTCGGTAACCATTCCTTGTTGCCGTTCGTGGTGGCACTGTAGGGTGTACTTCCCTGACCTCGTGGCGTGTCCGAGTGCAGGGTGGTTTTGCTTGTGGGCCCTTGACCTTGTGGAGGTCTAAGGTGGCCGTGCCTGTGGTGAGATGGTGCTTCTCACGTGGTTGCTCGGTGTCTCTCGTGGTGACACCTGGTTGTTCTTTCCCGACCTCATGGAGGTCCGGAATTTTGGTGCTTGTATCGTGAGACTCTAGTCACACATGGTTGCTCTGGTGTTCTGTGACCTCTTTTGTCTCGGCGGGTGTGTGCCGAGGTATTGCTTCCGCATTGTGTTTGACTCCGCTGGTTCTGCGGGAGTCGTGTTTGGCCCGACTCTGGTTTTGGGTTGTGGCATTCTCTGTTCTCCTATTTTGTAGCTCTCTACAGTAGGTGTTTCCCGCTTTACTGCTTTGTAGAGCAGTTTTGCTTCCGCTTTGTTGGAGTTCATGCTGCTCTGGCTGGCAAGGGACTGGTTATCCCTACTGAGCCTTGTTCGGGAGGCTCACCCCCCTACTCTCTTCAGGTAGGGACTCGCTTGTTGGGTTGAGTGTGGTTTTGATGTATTTCTCCTTATAGTTTTGATGATGACATTTTGTGATTTTAATGCTTAATGGGTGGAACATGTTACATACCTCATTTATGCAATAACAATGCTCAAACAACATGTTTCAAACAATTTACACCTCACACTTTGATGATAATGCCTTGTACTAATGTCCTATGTGTTAAATTTTCGGGGATATACAACTTTAATAATGGTAGTGTCGACACATCCATTGATGGTGTCGACACTGGGTCATTATCCTGAAGCTTTTTATGAAGATAGGGTCAAGTGTGTCGACACAGTCAATGGTAGTGTCGACACTAGACCCAGTTTCCAGGATATCCATTTGTCTAACAGGGACAGTGTGTCGACACACTCAGTGGTCGTGTCGACACACTGCGGCTGAAATTTCTACTTATGATTCATCTGGACACATGGCTGCCTAGGGTTCAATAGAATCTATCTTGGATCATGTGCCCACGCACTCTAAGGGTATAATTGGACATGTAGGGCTATATATACCCCACTAATTGGCCCCCAAGCCAAGAAGAGACCTCTAGAAGATTCCAGAAAAAGCTTTTGGCGGCAAAAGGGGAATCTCCTGCTCCTGCTCATCTCGTTGTTGTGGTGATCCATCTACCTCCCTAGAAAAGAACGAGGAAGCCAAGAAGAGCTATGCAGAAGAAGTTGGATCACTTCGCAAAGGAGCAGATCCAACAGAAGCAAGCAATTGAAGAGAGAGTTTCTGTCGATTCAAGGCAATTGGAGAAGAGCATCGCCAAGTGACTGAGAGCAACTCCAAGACTACTCAATTCAACCTTCTACAAGGAATCTTCATCGAAGAACACAAAAGTTGTATCTATTTCTTACTATTCTGAAGTCATTATTCTGATTCATCCATGAGATTTGTGCATGAAAGGTTGCACAAATTTCTGTGATCGAATTCACCTTGGATCAGATCATTGCTAGAGGATCTAATTTATGTTAGTCTTGATCTAGCTCGTGTTTTGTGAGCCATTGTGCTCGGTGTTGGTGAGTTGAACACTCAGTGTGTGTTTGAGCAAGTGTGCGCAGTTTCTGGAGTGGTTGTACTCCAGAATTTGTGTGTGAGTTGTTGAACTCAAGTGTGTTGGAGTCGTCGTGCTCCAGTGTGAGTAGTACTCGAATTTACAGTAGTGTGTCCTCACTGTGTGAGGGGTGGACGTAGGGATCACAGGGGTGATTTCCGAACCACCTAAAAATCCTATGTGCAATGGTTTGACTTGTTGATTTGCGCTAGATGATTGCATAGGATTGAGATTTCACACTAATTACTCATTTGTTTCACACCTCCTCTTACACACTCACACATCAGATCTGGAAATTATTGTGTTGATTAGATGTCTGAGTCAAAGCAATTTTAAGTCTCATTAAACTTCCGCAAGGATTGGCATCAGATCTATTCAACTCCCCCTTCTAGATATGTTTCCGCTAATCACTCGATTGTACAATTGGTATCAGAGCGGGTTCACAATTGTTC
Organism: Colocasia esculenta; assembly: GCA_014218235.1. NCBI lineage: Eukaryota > Viridiplantae > Streptophyta > Magnoliopsida > Alismatales > Araceae > Colocasia > Colocasia esculenta. Next base: position 100,976,443 of record CM024754.1, on the reverse strand, counting down.
TAATCTGATTTGAGTGTTTTTGTCAGCTTTTTATGTGACACTTGATTGAATTGTTTGATTGTCTTGTTTCTATTTGCTTCCTACTTAATGGATTCTCGAGGTTTTATTGTTGAAGGTCATTCCATTAATAGGCCACCTTTTTCAATGGGTCTGATTACTCCTATTGGAAAAATCGCATGCAAGTTTTTGTTAGGGCTCAAAACTATGAAATCTGGAAGGTAGTTGAAGTGGGTCCTTATGAAAATCAAGGAGATGAGGAGAATTGGACTAGAGAACAGATTAGGAGGGCCACTCTTAACTATAGTGCCATGAACATGCTTCAGTGTGCAGTCCATCCTAAAGAATATTCAAGAATATGCATGTGTAAATCTGCTAAAGAGATGTGGGATAAACTTGAATTAATGTATGAGGGAACATCTCAAGTTAGGGAAACTAAAGCAAACATACTTGTTTCTGAATATGAATTGTTCATGATGAAATCTGATAAATCAATTTCTGAAATGTTTGCTAGGTTTATGATAATTGTCAATGGTCTGAAGGCACTAGGTAAAGAGTACACTGATGCTAATTTGGTAAGAAAGATTTTACGCTCTCTCTCATCCATCTGACATACTAAGGCCACTGTGATTGAAGATTCTAAGGATTTGTCCTAAATCTCTTTGGATGAACTCATAGGATCATTAATGACATATGAAATAAATTGAAAAGAAATGAAGAGCATATGCTTAAGACCAAACCAGTAGCACTTAAAGCCTCATCAAGTAACAAAGAGAAAAGTCAAGAGAAATCAAGTTTTGAAGAGCCTGAGTCCAATGAGGATGAACTTCCCTCATGACTAGGCAATTCAGAAAATTTCTAAAATCAAGAAATAGAAGAATCACTGAACTTGAAAATGAGGTATATGAACTCAGTGAAGAAAAGGAAGAACTTTTGAACTAAATTGATGAACTAAAAATTGCATCTCAAAAGGCCAATAATAACTTTGAAAAACTCTATGAAAAAATAGAAGTGCATCAAAAGGAAAAGCAATAAGAAATTGATGAAATCTAGAAACTTAAGAATTTGTTGGAAGAAAAGGAACAGGTAATTGAAAACTTCACAAAAGGAAAAGACAATCTCGATACTTTGTTAGGAGCAAGAATGAGATCTGAGAAACATGGACTAGGTTTCACCACACAAAAATCCTTGAAAAATAAATCTG